>CM019237.1:65072181-65379389 GCA_009741485.1 Malurus cyaneus samueli
TAGGAAGAAGGGATGTAATACTTCCATTTATTTAATGGAAGTGAAAAAAGCTCAAAACAGTATTTCATGTGCATAGCTGAGCACTGAAGTGACAGACTGTGAGTTCTGGTGGGCTTTGCTGTCACACGAAGCTGTCAGCCCTGCCTGCTGCTGCCATTGATGTTCCACGTGCTGTGAGGGGTCTGGAAACCCCCAAAACTCCATGTTTTGGGCCAGTTTCTTGTAATTCAGATCTTCATTCAAAGCCTTGCAGGTACAGTCCTTTTAAACAGCAACAACAAAAAAAAAATCTCAGCAAGCAGCAGGTGAAATTTTGAAATTTTACCTCATTTTTAATATTTTTTTACAATTTCAGGCACCTTTGGATGTTGCCCTTGTTTCTTGCTCTGCCAGTTTTGGTGATGAAGGTTGTCAGTCTGTCATATTTCATCCAGACTGGTGTAAATTCTCTCCTTCTCAGCCCATGTTTGGTGTCTCTGCCTCCCCCAGGCTCTGCTGCTCTCTGCTGAGGCCCTTCTGCTGTGTGAGGGTTTCTCAGAGCTGTCAGGTCATCAAAAATGTAACCAAAGGAGGCAGGGACAGGGCAGGGAAGGGTTCAAGAGTGCCCTTTGCCTTTGTAAAATAAGAAAAAGGGTTTTGGATCAAGCTGGTACCTCCTTATGAGCTGTCAGGAGCTGGGCACCGATTTGTAGGAAATGAGTTTTGCTGTTTTTTGTGTGCATGAGCAGTTTTTCAACAGTTTCTTCAGCAATTGTTTCATCCTTCTGGTAACACCGGTGCTGTGTGGAGTCTCACATGTGTTTCCATTCTTTCCCTGTTTGCCTTCTGGTGGTTTTAAACCTGCTGGCCAGTTTAAAATGCAGGATGTTAAATGTCAGAGACAACATCAACCCCATGCAGAATGAAAATCTGCGCCCTACAAGAAAAGAGAGGCGCTGAACCAGCCCCATCCAAGGGAAAGGCTCCAGGACATGTGTGCTGGAGGATTTCCCAGTAAACAGCCCAGCCCAGCCCCGTTGGACAAACATCTGCAGGAGGCCAGATGTGAACCCTTCCAACAGAACACAGCAGCTCTTCTTCACTTCCTCCCTGCTCCTTTTCCTCTCCCTCTCCCCCACAAAGGCAGCTGCTGGCGTTACCTTGCCAGGTGAGTTTAGAGATGAGATGAGGGATGCTGAGAGGACACCTGGGGGATGTGCTGGAGCTCAGAGCTGCACCTAAGGCAGGCATCTCCTGTCTCTTTTGCTCTAGAAAGCAGCTCATCCTCCCTGGGAGAGCTGTTCTGGGAGGGAGGCATCACTCATCCTCCACGGCTTCCATCTCTGCTAATTCCAGAACAGCTCTGGATCACAGATCTGCTTTGCAGACAATCAAATCCTTCCGTTTCATTTTAATGCTGATTTTAATTTTGATTGCTGATTTTAATTTGAATCCATCTAACTCTGGTAGCTCAACCCCAAGAGCAGCTCCCAGCAGAGGTTTCTCCAGGTGAACCAGGAGGGCAGAGCTGTGACCCCTGAGCAGCCTGGTGAGGTGCAAGGAGCCCAGAGTGACAATGCCACCCCTGCCCACACTCGTGTTTCTGACTGGGAAGGGAGCTCCCAAACAGCATCTCACCTCCTGAGACACAATCACACACACCAGGTGCATTTGTAGCTCTGCTGCCAACCCTTGAGAGTGAGTTATGAGATGGCTGAGAGGGATTTGGTCCAGACTTGTGTCTCTGCCACACATCCAGGATATGGATCAACCCTGGGCAGGGTCACCCACCCTCAGCCTGGTCTTGGATGGGGACAGAGCAGCTGCAGGAGCAATTTTGAGGTGTGAGTGACTGCAGCGTGCAGCTCCGAAATCCCTCCTGCTCACAGCACCCCAAAGCTTGGCAAGGGGGGATACAGTATCCCAGAACTGTGAAAGGATTTAACCCAAACATTTGGGGGAGTCAGCCAGTTGGATCCTGACAGGAGTGATATTGGAGCAAAGCTGGGTCCTTGATGCTCAGGAATCTTCCTAACAATCCCCATGTCACGAATGCTTCGGTGAGGAACTATATAAAAATACCAAATGTGTGTTATGCAACAAGGTGTTTGGGGTCACAAGGGAGACCTTGCAAATCTAGCCATGAGGCATTTGCATGTAAAAAAACCCAAATTATAAATAAATAAATAAACTGTAGCTTGTTTCAGCTGCAACCTAAACTTTGTGCTGAGTTAAATCTACCCAGCCCTGGGCTGATCCCTGTAGCCCCTCCAGGGTTTTCAATGCATCCAACAATGAAAGTGAAATCCAATCCCATCCAATTAGAGGAAAATGAATGGCTCATCTACAATAAATGGGCTCTGAATAACAATAAGCCAACAAGAGAGCAATGAACTGGAGACAGAGTACAATCTTCCTGAATGTTAATCGACAACTAACTCCACAAGCTTCTTAGAGGTGGAAAGAATTGGAGGAAAATAGATTAGGGAAGCTTTAGAGCACATTGCCTTTTAACTGCTTAGGCCTCACATTTTTACTTAAATACAAGAATGTTTCTAATGCTGCCTTTTGCAGGGTGAAGGGGGTGTGTGGATATGTTGGGGGTGTTTGTTCTCAAAGTTAAATGTTTTCAATTTATTTATCATTTGACCTGGCAGGTTGTACTGTATAGCCTCTGGTATTATTTAGTTCATTTGTTTATTCAAAAAGTCTGCTTTTAAAACTGCAAAGTAAAATGGGAGGAGCTTTGGAAGATGTTTTCTGTAGATCTGAGGATCTGAGGAATGAACCCAGGAGTATTCCTTCAGAGGAATTTGATAGGCATATAGATAAGCTATTAAGTAATATACATGCAGAGCTAAAGGGGATTTGGAAAGGAGAATTATTAATTTGTGAATTAAGTAATTTTGTCTCAGTGGCATTACAATAAATTTCCAAAGACCACTGTTTGCCTGAATAAAGAAATGAAAGGCCCTGTTAGAAGCTGTTCACCCAACTCAGATGTGAGAGGTTGGGTGTGTAAATAACACCACTGGTTATTTTTGATGCAGTGCTGGACATTCTCTGCCCAGCCCTCGGGAGCAGCATCCCACCCTGCCACATCTCAGCACTGAGAGCGACAGATGCCAAAGGAAACTGCAAACTTCACAAATTTCACAAATTTTCTCTATAAACTGACTGAAACCGTGGGACAGGACAAAAGAAACCCCTAGGTTTGGCCATTTGGGGACAAAATACTGTTCCTTTCCCTTTCAGCATCCTCAAAGCACCACCATCCTTCCCCACCATCCTCAATCCCTCGGCAGCAAACGCAGCTTTTGCTGCAGTCTCCCCCCTTGTTTTGTTCCTTGGCTTTGGCTGCCACTAACACCAGAAGTGATTCTTTGGTTGGATGGGGATTTTCAGTGCCAGAGGGTTCTTCTTCAAGTCCTGGGGAAAGTTAGGAGTGCTCTTCTCCTGAGATAAGGTGCAGGATAACATCTAGCCCAGGGGGAAGGCTGACTGCAGTTTGAAGGCTTAGGGCTGTCCCCATGTCCTGATGTCCCTGTGACCTCTGAGTGCCAGCCTGGCCTGCAGCAAGCTGCCTGTGACTGAGAATTGATGATTTTTGCCTTTCTTTTTACATACCCTTTTATATATTTTATATACCCTTTCAGATATTTTCTGTACCCTTTATGTATCCTTGTACAATTTGCTCACATGCCTGTAATTCTTGTAGTCTGATATTCCAGCTTAGTTTTGGGGTTCTGCTGGGCAGAAAACCAAACATCCTCAGTGGGAGGCCTTGGGCTATCTCAAAATTCGAGGCTCCAACCTTGGCTGAAGCCTTTTCTCTGGAACACATTGTGTGAACTGGGCTCTGGCTTCATCTGGGGGGGATTTTTCAGAATTGGGGGACAATACTTCATTTGTTAAGTTTCTTATTGGGGGATTCTAGAGAGATACACTAATTTGTGAGACCTATAAAAATTGTATCTGCCTTATACAGGGGGTGCATCTCAGTGTGTTCCACCTTTTGAAGGGTTGTGCACCTGGGATCCTATTAAACACCGAGGTAAAACCCTTTTATCCCCTTAACCATGGCTGCCTCATGATTCCAAGACCAGCCAAAAGGCAGCATGACATTGGCAGAGGAGCTCTCAGAAGGGGCTTAGGGCACAAAGCTGAGCCTTGCTGGGCTCAGGGAGGGCTCTGTGAGATCTGAGCCCGTGGGATGGATGTTCCCTGCCACGTTCCCTATTCCTGATGCCCGGAGCAGAGAGTGAGGCTGTTGCTGCTCTCATGGAGCTGCTGTCCCAGAACAAAGCGCTGCTTGAGAGCGGCTTTGGCGGCCCACAGCTCCCTACAGGGATCCTCTTCCATCTCAAGAGAAAAATCTGGCAGATTTTTACTTTTTCTGACATTTGTGACTGTTCCCACCTCAGGAGGGGTAAGTCAGGGACAGAACAAGTCAGGTCCTGCAGCTCCCAGCACAGTGTTAGGACCGGACACCTTTCCCTTGACAAGATTTATGGATGTTGCACAATTTGTAGGCTAATAATTAATAACTAACTCCTCCTGTGTGAATCTGCTTTTGCTTTCCTCTCTGTTATCGACTGTCTGGGTGAAAAAGCTTCACCATTATCAATAAGGTGGAAATTGTGCCCAGTAGCTCCTGGAAGGGATGGATGCTAAGGTGACATTTCAAATACTGACATGAACACCTTTGCTGACACGAGGAATATCAGCAGCCTGGAAGGGAGTGCTTACTGAGAAGCAGTATTGTTTATTAAGCAATGTTTTGAAAGAAAAGGATCTTTTAGAAAAACTCAGTCTGGGTGGAGGCTTCCTGTGCTGAACCATTTTACACACAGGAGAAAAAGAGAGATTTTAGAATATTTTTGTCCCAGGGCAGCCAGGATTTCCTCTGCAAGCTCCTGCTGCCCCCTCCACTTTCAGAGGTGTTGCAGGCTGCTGCATCCTTAGAGGCTGCCAGAGCGCAGCACAGTTCATTTGAATTTGAATAAAGTACTGAACTTTATTTTGAGCCCTAAAATTCAAATCAGAATGCGATGAGCGCACGCCTGGAGGATGTGCATTTTAAAAAGAGCCACTGAGCTCTTTCTTAAAGCTGTCCATGTTTCTCATCTCTCTGGTTTTATCTACTGGAGAGCAAACACCAAAAAAAAAAAAAAACAAAACAAAAGAAAACAAAACAAAAAGCCTCTGCATTAAAACATTTCCCAAAACATGGATCTCACTGAAAAGATTTTCACTGACATTTTTCTGTGACAGGGAAAAAATTACTTCTTAGGCAAATATATTCTTGCTTCTTATTCATCAGAATAAAATTTTGGTTAACTCAAAGGGGCAACCCTAAAAATCTTAAGTTTAAGGAAACAAAAGAAAAAAAAAATCCCAAATCCTAAATCAATAAAGATTAACCCCAACTCAGATTTTGACAATTTGGGCAGAGCTATGTTGTTTTGGAAACACAGTCAAAACTGATAATTACCTCAAAATTTGCTACAGAAAAATGGCTGCACCAAAATTCCTCAATAGCTTGTTAGAGAGAGAGAAAAACAAGCACCCTGTCCTTGGAGTTACTGAGAGGTCCGAACTGGCAGGACTCACCAGGCATTCCTCTTCCAGCAGAGGTTTGCAGACAAAATCAAGCCAATCCACTAATAATAAAAACGTTAATTACAGGCTTTCTCTCCCAGCAGAACACATGGACCTTAATGCTTCTTGCAGGGATTTATCACACATGCGAATGGGGTATATTTTTTACTACTCCTTCTTGCTCTTTTCCTGGAGTTTTCCAAACATGATGCTCTCAAAGACTAAATCCTTTGCTGGTAGAAAATGGGATCATGCAGTTAATTCCCTCCACAGCTATACTGATTTGCCCTGGCTGCAGATCAGCCCAGTTACATTACCTAGGCACAGAGTGGAGCTGCTTTAATTCTTTATTCTTGTTTGATTTCAATTTCAAAAATAAAACTGCCTTACAAAGTACATGTTTACAAATTAATCAAAACCCGTTACACGGAAACGATTTAATTGTAAGCAGGTTAGATCAGCCTTCCTATGATAACATCTTCTGATATTGGTGTCTCTTTCTTAAAGAGACTTCAAACTTCACTTGCAAAATCTCCTTGTATTCCTTTGAACTCCCCTGGGAGATTAAAAAAAAAAAAATACTCCAGTTAACACTCCCTCATTTCATTTTTAAAGGTCATGCTTAGAGCTGGCAATTGTTATAGGAGCTGTCCTCTGCAAAGAAAAGTCTTAACTAGGCAGGCACAGACTTAACCTCAACATGGAAAAACTAACATTGTCACTAGGATATGGAGAAACCATGGTGAAGAACTAGCAACAGGCAGAGCATGGCAGAATGAGCAGTCGGCATCTGCTCGGTGGGCCTTTATCATGCAGCGTTGTATGTGCGACTCAGAATGCACAGGACGATTGTTGCCATGATGTAGACAAATTGACTCAAATTAGTTTAGCATGGGCCACGCAAAGTTGAGGCTTGTTGAGCCCAGACACATAGCAACAGCTCGGCTGTGCCTTTTGTGCCCGCCTGGCTCTTTTCTGTCCCTTTTGCCGGGCTCTAGAGAGCCTTGGCAGCAGCAAACCCCACTGAAGGCTACACCAGCACTGATAATTTTATAGAAGTCCTTGTGAGCTTTAATGTAATTTTATACTTCCTTAATCTTTTGACTGTTGCTTAATGACAAACAAATCCCCAAAGGACTGGGGAGGTGGGGAGAAGATTAAAAGGATTTTGAGATTGTATTCTCTGCTTTCAGTCAAACTGTCCCAAATCCTGCCAACACAATTCTCCAGTGCCCTATGACACTCCTCCCCAGACCACCAGGAGTGAGTTTCTTATTGTATTTACAGTAATCTAATTACAACAGTTCTTCAATTCACAGCCAGCTTTGGTATACAGACTTTAGCAAGAACTCTCCTCTAATGCAGATTGCAAACTTTAATCTTTTAAACTAACACAGAACACCCCCCTTCCCCCAAAAAAATTTCTGAAATGCCTGTGTAAGCTACTAAGATGTATTCCCCCTCCCACACCCGCCAACACTGAGCTCATCTTTTTGTTAAGTTTCTTTTATGCCAATTTATGCCTAAGGTAATAAGAGAGTTCCTGAGAGATAATATCCTGCAAGGTTATAAAATGACGGTAAAAACAGGTTGCCTGCCAGAAAATTCCTTGTAAAAAAAATGCATTTCTTTAAATATGCAGTTACTTTAATTATTTTTTAACTTCTTTCTGCAGTTAGCGAAGCAGCTATGCAGAAAAAAATACAGTCTGAACACTTTACTTAAAAATCAAATTGTCTTGGCTTAAAATTGCCATTACTCAAAGCCCTTTGATGCAAATATTAAAGCTGATTAACTGTATTCAGAAGAAACAGATGACAAAAGTAGATGGACTTTGTACATAATAAAAACGTCAAGAAAATGAAGACAGAAAAGATGGTTTTACATGAAGCAAAATACAATCCAAAAGTCCATCCGCAATGAATTTGCAAATCTGGACATTCTCAGTGTGCCATTGCAGCCATCTAGCTCTATACACAAGTATTGCACTGCTCGCTGTCAGTTCCCAGCTTTTCTCTTCTTTTAGTCTGGCATTTGAGCTGTGCTCAGGTACAGTCTAATCTGAAATCTGTTAAAGTTAATGAAATCTTCACTCTCAGAAAGATCAGGAACAATTTAGGTCTCCCTCGTTACTGTGTTCTTTGGAAGATATACAGAGGGCAGAAATAATGCACATTCATTTGCAAGGGTTTAAAATACTCTGTCCTTTGGAATCTGTTTGGTTGGTTTCTGTGAGACCCATCAAATCATTTTGGTTTCCAGTATGTTATCAGCATTTTTTTTTTCATGATAGAATTGTTTTAATATTTAAGTCCTCTTGTTGAGACTCATTGCTATGCAAATGGAAAAGAACTGGCTAGTCAAACCTCAGCTATTTCCTGCTGTTTCCTGTGAATCTCGAAAAACTAGGAACATTATAGTATCTTTTCTAGTCTCACATTCACTCTTGAAAAACTACTTCTAAAGCACTTTTGTGTTGTTTTTCTCCAAGCAAACTGTCCACGGCAATGCTCAATAAATGATGCAATTATTTAGCTTGTAATATCTTTGGGTTTCTAGATAATCTTCAATCCAAAGAACTCAGAGTAATGAAATAGCCTTGAAAATTTCATACGAAAGAGCAAGAAAGTGCAGCTGCATGAAAACCTCCCAACTTCCATCAAAGTGTCTTGGAAATGACAGATTGTAAGTAGTAGCTAATTTCTGCGAGATCTAACTTCAGTTTTAATCTCTGAGATAACAGATCTAATCTTCACAGTCCAGCAATTTATCCGGTAGGTTGGACAATGTACCAGAAATACTCCGACCCATATAAAAACAAAGTTCTTTGCCAGTTTGGGAGATATTCTCACTTGGCCTCCTCCAATAAAAGGAAAACCTTGCGTTGCTGCGATGGAAGTGAGGAGCAGGGATCCCAAAGTGTGTGGATGCCATCTGCTGGCACTAAAGAACATGATCCTCCTTGAAGCAGGATGTGCAGGGTCAGATCTCATTTTTCATTTTAAATCTCATGAGCCACTCACGTTATTCCACGTCTAAACTCACGTCAATAGAAGAAGAATTAAATTGAGATTATATAAACCCTCCTTTAATGGGTATCTCTGTGCTGCAGAATTGGGTTTGTTTAATGTTTTATGTCATCAGGGTTTCGTGATTTAGGAGTAAAAGGCATCTGTTTGCAGCTTTGCAGAGTATCAGGTTTAGATGTACTAATCCTCACGTAAGTTTATACCCATTAGACCATTGTTTCATATGCAATGGTGCATGGGAAGCGTTCTGCCAGCAAAGCCAGGTTTACCCCAGGAGATTTCATCTCTCTGGGTTTGCACCCTTTATTGCAGCAGTGCAAGGGGCAACCTTTCCAAATTTGACACAGACCTCCAAACCCACAGGACTTGAAAAATACCAAATATCAGTTTGGTTTAGCTTGTCCATGTGTTCTGTCTCCCAGGCTGTTAAGATTTAAAGGCAACCCATTCTCTCTCTCCACACCATTACTCCAAACACTGTAAAGATGTCAGTGTGGATGGAATATCTGGCATGGGAACCTTCCCAGAGAGGAAGGTGTGTGACCAGGCTGTGTGATTTAATTGGTACAGAAATGGGACTGATTTGGGTGGCTTTGCTAAGAAATCAGAATTAATTTCTAAGGGTGAATATAGAGAGTTTGGTTATAGTTTGTAATCAGAATTATCATACTGTCATTTCATAATCAACAAGTAGTGAGAACATTCCTTTCTACATGTTTGATTAATTGTCTTGGGCCTATGCATGATGAAATGGCACAACCTCCATCATACTCCCCATAATGCACAGTGGACAAATAATACACTGTATTTTTTCCAAGGATGATCCCTACGTGTGAGGCTTTCCCCAATCCACAGTTCTTCCTAGAAAGAAAGATCTTCTCTTTGTTTTTCCCTCTAGGTACTTCATGTTGCTAGAAATGACCCAGAGCCAAGCAAGCTGAGAAGCCTGCCATCATTTAGTGCCTGAACTCTAAAACAGGGTCAGCACCAGCAGCGTGGCTAATGATGGGAAGTGGTTAATGAGGGGTCAGCAAAGGGATATGACTAATGAAGGGAAAATGATTGCAGAACTGCAAGGTCACTGAGTGCACTGCATGGCAGATAAAAACTCTGCAAGTCCTTGTAACCCCAAGCCCACAGCTATGTTTTTTAACTCCCACTCCTAGCGCCCTCGTAGCACAACAATTTCCAAATCACCCATGGCAAGACCTGGCAAAGCTGCAGCTCTCACTTCTGGAGCTGAGGCTGACCACATACACACCATCTCTGACACCCAGCCTCTCCCTGCTCCACAGGATTTCAGAGAGTTGTACTGGGAAGTCCCATAAGCAAGGACTGCAATCCCATCAATTCTTTCCCCCACAAAAAAAAAGGTGTTCTGTGTCTTCTACAGACTGTAAATTGCATTACAGGAGCGAGTCAGTGCTTTAAAATGAAAGTAATTAATCAGGCCATCATCATCACTGTTATTATTTTTATTATTCTCTTGAAAAAAAGAATTAAAGGAAATACAGGGTTTGATTTTAAAAATTGGTAGAAGGAAGGGCACTATACTCCACATAGAAAAGACCAAAACGATTGTGCAGAATTTAGATCTAGTTGAGTATGGGATTGTATCTGACGAAGTTTAGAGGCTTGAGTCTGTGGTTTGTGAAATCACATGGTTTCCTTTACTTCTGAATGTTCCTTTCATCCACTCAATTTGCCAGTCTTAAGTATGGAATGGTCAGGCAGAGCTCGGGCACAGTGTTAGAAAGCTTTATCAACTATTCCATCCTTAGCAGTGTCAATAGGATATTACTTTTTATTTGAAGTGGGTGACTTGTAGCTCAAAATTGACATGAAGGTGCCTTTTTGTGAGTGTTCCCACACCTATCTTACAATTCTCTGTTACATATTCGTCTTTTAATTTGTAGGAATAAATGCAGTAACAGCAAAAAGAGTCTGTAGTACATCAATACTGTGACAGGCACAATTAGAGCAAGCTCTTGGCTCTCCTGATCATGAGCTGGCAGTGATCTGACCATTAAGATGTGGTGGAGTGGTTTATTGATACGCTGCCACCTCTGGAAGGTACCAGGAGTATCTGAAAGCATTTGCTCATCTATAACCCAATAATGAAATAGCTGTCACAAAGTCTGCAGGTCCCTCCTGATTTTCCAAATGCTTGTGTGTTTCATCAGTCCTCTGGGAAGAACAAGGAAGCAGAGCAGGGATGTCTAATTAAACTAGTGGAAGGCATCCACTCAGCTCTGCAGAGAGCTTTTGGGAGAGAAAAGCAGAGAAAAAGGTGCTCAGTGCCTTTACATGCCTGGGGTTTATCTTTGCTTTGTAACCTCAAAAACATGGAAGGATTTCTTGCTGTGTAGATCTGTGTAAATCAAATGATGTTAATGTTTTATTTCATAACAAAAATGGAGGCATGAGAGAGATAAACCTGGAGAGAGACTTCATGCTAAGCACTGTGTGTTATTTTAAATGTCAACTTCTTGGGGAAGGTTCCCATGCCAACAATTTTCTTTGGAGGTTATGCTGTGAAAGTGGGTGAACACACACCCAACTCATAACTCACGCAACCTTCCACCTGTGTAAAACAGAGCAAAAAAAGCTTATGAAAACATACCAGCAAGTAGAGCACACAGCTGGGAAACAGCAAGAAGGACATTTTATTTAAAATCGAGTAAAAACCCAAAATGTCACAAGAGCTGCTGCATTTCTGTGCAGCACACCACACCTAGGAGATTAAACAGCAATACTGTCATTTGTACCTATTTATTCAAGGCAGGGAGCTGACCTTTCCAGGCTCATTTGTTTCAGCAAACTTTGCTCATGCTACTCATGACTGCTCATATTCATAAGGCTTGCAAGATTAGAACATCAAATAATTGCTGATAATACGAAGACAGTGTGACAGAAGGAACAATAGTGTTTCTTATTTTGCGATTATCTTTCTTTTTTTCTTCAAGGCTCTGAGAAACCACTTCAAATATTTTGGTTATTTTCCTGTCAAAGGTAAATTTTAATTGGCCACAGCACTTTTACGTATGAAGCTTTGTTGTGATCTTTGCAAACCTCAATGGATATATTAAACCAGGTATTATAGTTCTAATAAATAATATTATGGACATTACTTTATTCAGGGCTTTTCAATGTCCACCCAATAATTTTCTCAGTCGTATGGAAGAAATGCCACCCTGCAGGTTGAGCAACAGATACAGATTGCTCCAGGGGATGGGTGGCTTCAGTCTTGTCCCTTGACCCCAAAATGACACTGTGGCCTGACCTATAAAATGAGGACAATTAAATCTATTCACTTTTGTACACACTAGCGCAACACATGGTTGAATAGCACTATGTAAATTTAAAAACTTAATTAAACTGAGGCAGAGAGCCAAGCAATCACAAAGCACACACTACTTGAAACCACTCATTAATAGTTCTGCTGCTGGAACTTGTTTCTTAATGGCTCAGTAACGAGCTGACTACAATCTGCAAAACCACGTTTCTTGATAATATTTTTAAGCATGTAATTATATTGTGATAATGCCTTGAACTTGTGTGTGGACAGGTGACAAAAAATATACCTCCTAACACTTAAGAGCCCAAGACTTAAAATCTGTTCCTTTTCATACATAATTTGTGTAACACTCTTACAAAAACGAAGGAGCATACTCTGGCTTTTTTTGTTGGTATCTGGCACTGTTGTGGTACTCAGTAGTATGTTTGATCTGTCACTGCCTGATCCCTCTTGCCAAAAATATTGTGCAACCAACTCATTTCTCCAAGTTTCTTCCCTTGCAAGCTACAGTCACCCAGAACTAGCAGACAGACAGTTTCACCTTCTGTGAGATGAGATGCAGGTGAGGCATCACGCTTAACCAAGCATGTCTCTTCACACACAAGGAAGATATTACATATATTTGAGTGGGGTATGCTGCTCTTTCATTCCAGCCTGCTTTTGTCAGTAGTAAATGGGCCAGCAGCCTCACTATCAACAAATGTTGGATATTATCCTCCCTCCTCCCTTCCAGCACACTGTTAACCTATGTTACCTACTCAGGGAACACATTTTTAAGCCCCAGGGTAGATTTATATTTGGAATTTGCAGAAGTGCAGTCCCTTCCTAATCCCTCTCCATTACACCACAGGCAAGATCTGCAATGGGGAGGTGTTTACAGCCACACCATACAGGATAGGAGACGACATCCCATAAGGTCCTTGGGATCTCTGGCCTTGGCTGCTCCACTGCATAATCTTTGGAAATGGATCATATAAAACAGCGCATCTCCCAAGCTTTCCTGTTGCATTCCTCGTTCAGGTCTGCAGTCAAACAAACAGTTCAGCTGGAATTTGTCGTCAGTCACATGCCAAGAATCTTCACCCCACAGTTCTGACTTTTCCCAACAGATACCTGCAAATGGGAAATGGAACTGGTGGCAAGGCCTAGGATTTCAGGAGACAATCGTCACATTTAAAATTAAGTTCTGCACTGAGAAAGAAAGACTTATTTTAGGGCTCTTTTCTAGGTCTACATTGAATCCAACAAAGTAAAACTCCAACTTGGCTGAGTTCCCCGCAGCTACTGCAGCAGAAGCAACCACAATCCTCACAATAGCATACAGAATGTATATATTTTGACCTTACTTTAATTATTTTCTGCATCTATAATCATAGTGCATTCATAGATGAAATCTAAAAACCTATAATCTAAATGAAGGAACCACTCCCCCACAGGGGAAGACAGAATGTTGTATTTTTTCCATTTTAAAATTGTTAAGAAAGTAATTACATGCTATTTCCAGGGAAAGCATGTTATTTATTTCTCAAAAAGATAAATAAGCCTTTTCTGAATATACCAACAGCAGACCATCTTTGAGCCTATTTATAAAGGAAACATTCAATGAATAAAAAATTAAATCAGACCCAAAATAGTCACAATGAAAGCACTTCTGCAACCAACACCTTCTGCTCAGCTTTGCTTTTGTTAAGCAATTTAATGTGCTCATTTGTTTTCTGTTGTCTGCAGCAATATCAGCCTGAAGTGATTTCAGTTATTACACCTGTCAGTGAGACTCTTCTCCCTGTAGCTGTGGTTTCACGAGGAAGTTGGTTCTTTCTGTTGGGTCAAAAAAAAAAACCACTTGATTGTCCCAAGTCCTCTGCTATCTTAAGTCTTTTGGTATTTGAAAAGAAGAAATTCTAATCTCTCTGATGCCTTTCATTTTCAATTACTAGGAGCAAAACATTCTTCCATGCCTTGTGCTGTAAAGTTTATGGGTGTTTATTACAGAAAAAAATACTCAAGCAGCAACTCTTTATGTTGCCACAAGAAGCTCCAGGCCTTGCATTCTAATACAGCTGGGCCTCACAGCAAGGGATGAACAGCAGCTACAAGAAAATGTCCTTATCTTGAAGACCAAAAATGTGTCAATAGTTGCAGGATCTGTCCATTAAAAACAGGCAGGTGAAGTCTAAATAGTAAACACTCTCTGCAAACACTGAGTTCAGACAATCACAGCCTCCCAAACGGAAATCAAGAGCCCAGTGCAGAAATCCTGTGTACCTGGGTGGTATTATTTCCAAAAAACATGACTAATTAATTCCTTCTGTGTGCCTCCCATATCCTGAAAGCACCCATGGTGTGCTCCCCATCACACCATCCTCTGTTTTTGCACTTGGATTCTCCCACATTGATGCTTTCACCCATTCAGATTCAAAAAACAGAGATTGTTCAGCAGGTCAGGAATGCCAAGTCCCTGCAAACCTGAGCCCATGCAGCATCGCTCTGACAGGTCACATTGATGCACAAAGGAAGGAGAAGGAGAGGTGAGGTGGTATATTGTCTATATAACTTTAATTTGTGAACCATTGAATAGTGTATTTAGTATTCCTGTGCTGCTGAGAGAAGTTCTGTTTTTAAACTCGAAGTACCTATGACTTTCCTCTCTCCCATAGCCATGCAGCATTTCCTTGTCTAATAAACTTTGACTGTTCATCCCCAGGGATCCCTAGAGATGTACATGGTGAGGTTCCGAAGAAGGGTGTGAGCATCAGAAAACCTATTTTTTCCTAGCTATCCTCACTGGTGTAGTTACCTAGAAAGCCATGCCCTTAAACCATGATTACCACAAATTTATTTTCTCTAGGTGCCATGTGAGAAGCTCAGCTCACTCAAATAATAGCTGGGATGAAGGGCGCAATGTAAACATTGCTTAACACAAACCCAGATCCTTGCGATTAGCGTCGTGGCTCCACCAGACGCCGCTGGCAGTGGACTGGGTGCAGCTCCCTTGGGACTCTGTGCAGCTGCAGGGAGCTTCTGCAGCCTCCCCTTTGTGCCACCAGCACGGGCACGGAGCCCCAAGGGACCATCCCTTCACCAGCACGGGCACGGTGCCCCAAGGGACCACCCCTTCACCAGCACCTCCCGGCCGAGCCGCTGCCCAGCCCGCCGAGCGACCCGAGCATCTCGGTCAGCTACAGCAACCGAGGGCCCGGCGCCCCTTCCCTCCTCACCTCTGCCCTGCCGCTCCCCGGCATCTTCCTCCCGCTCGGTTCCCGGCCCCCGAGGAGCCACACCGCCCCCGGGTGAGGAAGGTGCCCCGGGTCTGTGGGGTCCACGCGTGTGGGGCCGGGCCTGCGCGGGCCCTGGGCGGGCGCGGCCCCCCGTGAGGGAGCGGCGGTGCGGGAGGCGGGGGGCGGTCCCGCACCCCCGGCGGGCGGGCGGCGGGGCGGTGGATCCCCCGGCCGCGAGGGCCGCGCCGGGCGCTGGGGGGGTCTGCGGGCGCCGGCAGGCGGGCGGCGGCGGGCGCCACGTCGGCAGCGGGGACGGGCGGAGGAGTAAAGTCTGAGCGGAGCCCGGGCGGGCCGAGCCGAGCCGTCGAACGGCCGTGCGGTGAGTGAGGGAGCGAGCGGGGAGGGATGAGCGGCCGCTGCCCCCGCCCCGCCGCCAGCCGGCAGCCCCCCGAGCGTCCCCCGCCTCCCCTCCCTGCCTCCCGCGGAGGAAGGGGAACTTCGAGGGAGGAACCGGGGAGCACCCGGCGCGCCTCGGCGAGCCGCCGGCGGGAGAGCGGCTCAGGGATGCGGAGCCGCCGCCACTGTCCCCGCGTGGGCATAGCCCCGGCCGCCTTTTGTGCTTCTGCCGCGGCTCCGCGGGCGGAGGGCGGGCGGTGTAGCGGCTCCGCCGCGGCCTTGGCTGCCACGTCAGTGCCGCCGCCCTGCGCCGGGATGCCGGCGGTGCCCGCCACGGCCCGGCGGGGGTCGCTGCCGGGGGTCGCTCCCCGGCCGCCTCAGCAGCTCCACCGGGCACACAGGTAGCTGCGAGGCTTCGGCAGCCATACGGGGGTGTGGAGCGGCTGCACGGATGCGGGAGCACGGGCACGGTGGGCTGCTCTGCCCCGCCGCTATCACCCTCCCTGGGCCGGGCGCCCATGGAGGAGCGGCCCTCGCCCACCTGGGAGAGAGCCGTGCTCGCCTCGGCCTCGCTCCTAGATGGTCTTGTTCTCTCTCCCCGAAGAAGCTTTGTTTTGGGCTTTCTTCTTTTTAAACTTTGCTGTGTTCGGATGTTTGCTGTAAGTAACGTGTTCTTTGCTTCATCCACGTCTCTCTAGTCCAGCTTGATGGAGTAGCATACGAAAAGTTTTTTTTGTGAACTGTTTCGGAGTAGCTTAACTTTCCACATTCACCTAGCCTAGGCGTTTATGTGATGTGGCTGGAAATTGTTTTAGCCGTACGCCTGTAGAAACAGGTCATTGTGTGAAGCGCAGAGGCAGCTTCTGTGGATGCAATTAAATGCTTCCTTCTGCTCGTTTAATCGGGCTGAAAATAAGAACCCTGATTCAGGATGTCAGTCCGTAAGGAGGACAAATATCAAGCGCTCGTAGCTTATTTCACTGTGTCCGCTTGTGTTGCTTCAGGCAGCATGTCCCTGTATGACTGGAGGGGACCTACCAGATTGCTTAATTTAGCATGTAAATACTGGTTTGTGTGCACATCAGTTTTAAGACTGCTCAGTAAATATTATCTAGCATATGATATAAACATTTCTGTTAAACCGTGGTTAAATATTCAGAAAAGTTATTGTTGCCTCCTCGGTGTAGAAATGGAAGCACTGCAAAAGCACCAATTGAAAAGCAGTCCTTGTCCAGCATGAGACCGGGTCTAGATGTCAGGTAGGAGCCAAGGAGCAAGTGGTAGATGCTAGGGAAAAATTGTTTATTTCATTAGCAGAAGTGGCAAGGAAGTTCAGAAGCTGCTTTTTTGCTATTAGGCACAATCAGGTTTTGTCTTTGAGGGCCTTCTGGAGAAGGAGGTCTGAGACTGATCTGGAGCTCCGGCATTAGGAAAGTGTTAAAAGGAATAGGGAAGGCTCTTCTTCTGAAAACTGAGCTGGCATGAGGCAGAGGATGACAGAACTGTTTTCATGGTGCTTCTAAAGCTGTGTTGTGCACTTTACTGGAATGTACCATGTACTTCCTAGGAACCAATTTTGGAGAACTAGAAAAGGGGAATTGTGCTTCTTGCCACCTTTGATTTTGTATCTTGTAAATCCTTGCATCAGAGGAAGCTTGATTGCCAACATCAGCTGTTCCCTGGAGCCTCTTCTGGACCCTGGTCTATATTTCAGTTGACAAGGATGGAGAAATGGTGGATTCTCCATCCATGGTATATGATATAGTAATGTCCTGGGCAGAGTTAAGGGTTGTTTTTGCTGGAGATATTATATCTGTGTGTTGCTTTTAATCATGCTATGTGTTTGGTTTTTAATGCAGATATGTTGCATGACCTTCCTGGCTGTGTTCAGTACCCTGCACAGTGTGAGCCTGTTATGTACATCACTTATGGCCACTTGCTTTGAGGAAAGTTGTAGCCCATCCTGCTTTAGGCTTAGAATTAAGCCGTGCCCATCTGGAAGCTTCTGATCAACTTCTTGGAGTCTTTCCTTGAAAATGCAGTCTTTTTTTTTTTTTTTTTTTTTCATCTGAAGTGGGCATGCTTGCTTCCAAGCCAGTCTTGCTTTGTATTTAAATCTGAATTTTGAAACTTGGCTTTTAAACAGAAGGCTTGTTGAAATGCTAGCTATGCTCTTGCTGTTTAGCTACATGCTTTCTACATGCCTGGATTTGCTTTTTCACTTCAGCACTGTTAGCATTGACTCCTCTTGCAGAAGCTCAGTCAGCTCTCTCCCCTTGCATTAACAAACTGTAAAACACATTTCTTTGTTGGCTGTGCTCTGAGGGTTGTATCTGAGAGAACTGAAAACACTGAACACATTTACCTGTAAAACCTTACAAGCCCTAATCCAAGGGGCACAAGACCACGAAGCTGATGGTGAGGGGTCACTTGTGCAGTTTGAAGCAGTACCCTGAAGAGCAGCCTTGGGTGGGATTACCTTTTTTTGGCTCATGCTTATTTCCTTGTTTAATTTGGAGGGTAGAGCACTGTTGCTCTTCCAAAAATGTATTTCTTCCACTATCATACCTAAATTTTTTTTTCAGTGTACATGAAACACATCAGGTTCATTCAGAAATCTGCTGCAGCTGCTGAAAGCGGGGAAGAAGAGCTGTGCATGTGGCAAGGGTTGTTTGTTTTCCATCAGCTCTGTAGCCAGACTTTCTAACTGCTGGTAGCCAGAAGGAAGATAACTTTTGTGGTGGGTTTGCTTGCAGCTCTGTCAGGTGAATAGTTCCAGCTCTGTCTTCTGCTGCTGTCTGAAGTAGCATTATTGGCCAGCTGAAATTGGCCCCATCTTTGAGTTTTTTCGTTGCTGCCCACAAATATCTGAGTAGTGGCATTGAAACAAACCAGTATTCACTGGCTGCTGCTTGGGCCAGGTTTGCTGTGCTGAGACAGAAGAGCTTTTTGTTTGTAAAGTCAGAAAGACACCAAGAGCATCCACTGAAACTCAGGATGTTGCACACCTGTCTGTGATGGTAGAGCCCTTTTCTCAACAGGATGATAAAACTTTACACAAATTACTGTTCAAGAGCTGCAGGCTCATTGAGGAGGATTTGTGTCTTCACATGGATTACCATGCTTTATAGCAATCCTCATGGCAGCACCCGGAGCAAGTAAAATGATTTCCATTGCCCAGAAGGAGTTGGTGTTTTGGTGAGGTAAATCTCATAAAACTTCGGCATCTTAAGGCCATACCAAGTGTGCTTCTTCCATACTGTGAGGATTTTATTTTTGATTCCTGCCATACACCCATAGCAGATACGTGACAGTCACTGTTCCATAAGGTGTCATTAACTTTCTGCCTTTCTCATAGGTGTATGCAGAGTACTTCTGGGGAAACAACTAACTAGAAATCCTCACAAAAGAGTATATTTGGTGAGTAAGTTTTATTTTAATCAGCATTGGTGTGAATGTATGTGTAGCTGTACCATTACCTCTAGAGCTCCCTGGTGCTTTCATTCAGGATCTTATAACACTGTTAATGTTATAAATAGCTCTTGAATTGCAAACCCTCTTCTAAACAATTCCTTTTTTCTTTACAATGGTGTAAAATATTTAAGCTTTCTATGTATTTCATATTTTGACAATATGAAAGTGTGTTTTCTTTCAAATCAGTTGACTTCCGTTTTTATTTTTTAATTTTTTTTTATGAAGGCTGTAATTTATTTTAATGTATTGTTAAGAAATGGAGGAAATTATTTCTTGAATGGCAAGTACCTTCATAAGTACACATTTATCTTTACATTTATTCCTGTGTGAAATCTCTTCTATGACCTGGGTTTGCTTCCACTTCTTAACATGAGGAAACACAAATGAAGAAGGAAACGGGAGTGTGTGGTGATGGGATAGATTTCTGCTTCATGAATCTCCATATGAGTTCTGCTGGGCCTTGTGGAGGTGCTGCCTCACTCCATGTGATCATTTAATGAAGATGTTAAAGGAAGCAGGAGGCTTTTCTGCAGTGACACAAGTCCTTGTGAATTTGCCATCTCAGGATAAAAATGCCAAAGAAAGATCTCTTTGCTTGCTTTCTTCTTTCCCTTTTTTTGGCCAGTCTAAATGTACTTTGAAGAAGATTCTGAAAAACGTATCAGAAGAGTTCCAAAGTTCAGATTTCTGATAAATCTTTGCGTTGTTGCATACACCCACAGCACTGGTCATCATTGTGACTAATGATTCAGTGCACAGCAGGGACTTTGAATCTGCAGCTTCCAAGTTTCCAAAGTTCTTTAACTTGTACCGTGTTTGAATGACCTAACTCTGCTCAGAAGTCTTATATTTGCATCTTCTTGTCATTGCCTTAAGTTTTAGCCGAGTTATGATCTTTGTTGGGTCTCATGAATTTTGTTTTCTTCCTTGTGGGGACGAATCTTCGGTGGGAAGTGTGAACAGGATCCTCCCTTAGGATCTGCTGCAGTCTGGTGACCAGGGGACTCTGATGCAAAGTGGGACACTCAAGATCTTGAAAGACAAAGGAGGCATTGAGTGCTTTCACCTTCATGGTATTATGTAAGATATAGTGAGTGGTTTCTGTCTTTCTGTCTCTGATTTTTGAAGATTAAAGTTACATTCCTGCCTCCTTGCTCTGAAGAGTGGATGAAGTCATCTGCCACCAAGCAGTTATTCCAGGCCTTTGACCTCCAGTCAATAGAAATACTCATCTTAAATGGCTGGAAGGGAGCCAGGTTTAAACCACACTCCTGTGCATATCCTGTTCACCAGATATGCTGCGCCCTGTTTTGCACACAGGATTTTTGGATCAGTTTGCAGAGTCTGTCAAATCTCCTGACGTGTTAAATTGGATACAAGGAAGGATAATGCAGACTGTAAAGTAGGTATTTGAAAATTTTCTGTAGAAGTCCTTTGTTGGATGTTGGTCTTCATTCTGTGATTCCCTAGAGAGAAAAACAGAAGGACCTGAATTGTGCTTTGTGAGGACTTGTGTGCCAAGTTGTGTTTCAGGTCAGGCTCTTATTCTGACTCAGAATCTGTGATGTGATTCTGTTTTCATTTGCACTGATGCCATAGAGCAGTGAGTAAAACCTGGTACAGGCTGGTTGGGCACATCTCTTGCAGCATCACAGAATCATCAAAGTTGGAAGAGATTTTCACAATCATCCAGTCCAGCCATTCACCTAGCATCCCTGGAGTGCTTCCAGGCACCTGTAGAACCACTCATGATACAGTAATTTCCAACTTCCTGGTCTGCAAACCCTGAAGGCTCCTTTCTGTGTAGAACAAATTCAGTCCTTCCAACAGTGACTTACTTGCCTTAGCTGCTGTTCTCAGGAGTGTGCAGTTCTCTGATGATTTCTGGGCTCTGATAATAGCAGGTTGCCAGTGCCTGGGCTGCAGAAGATAGACCACTGGAGTCTGTGTAGTTGTGAGTGAAGTATTTCAGTTGCAGTTGTATTAAACCATTGCATTGGAATGATAGATATTGTGTAATATTCCTGTCTAACTTATTGCTCTTAACTTTTAAGGAGAAGCTTGGGGTCAAGAATTCTGCAACTTTGAAGTTCTAGGGAAGGTAATGGGAGGGAATGCCTAATCTTAACCACTTTTTGTATATATTGCTGTGATTTTATATGTGCTGGTTGGTTGTTTTTTTTCTGCTAGACTTTTTAACTAGACTAGAAATTCTATTGTGAAGTTCCCCTACCAATGCATTGCTTTGCTCATTTAGCTTTGCAGGAACTGAAACCAAATCTAACAGTCTAAACTAGATTGTGGAGAGTTATGAAAGCATCTCTTACCTGTGTTGTCTGCCAGTCTTACCCTTTCCATTGGACAAGTCTTACCTTAATTAAATATTGGTATTATGTCATGAATAACAGATTCTAGGAGCTTTATCTGGGCTCTATCTGCTCTCAGTGTTGCTCTATCCAATACCTTCCTAATAGTACAAGATATTAAACCTTGTGTGAAGTCTACCTATTCCAAAACTGGTAATTTACTCCAACTCCCCTCTAAACTTAGTGATAATCTCTGACAGTGTTTTCTCTGTCTTCTGAAGATTAGATAACTTTTCTGGGTCTCTTGTGTGGAATTGTTGACAGAGACATTTTGGGAGCTCAAACAAGAAATTTCATCTGGTGTTCTTTTAGGAGTTACATGCTGGCTAGGTACAAATATATTGGTGGAGATAGTCCTTTATAAAATATAACTTACCTCTGGTTTTATTAATTTTCTTTCTTCATTCTTCTTTAAAACTGTTTTGATCATAGTTTCGTTCCTTCACTTGAATTAAAACTTGCTAGATTCTGATTTTTATTATACTCTTTTTAGGACTTCCCTAAGGCAGTGGTTAAACTCCTTCCACATTCCTGGTGCAGTAATCATCTCCATGACCAAAATGGCCACATGTTAATTAGGAACATACTTCTTTCATCTGGGCACCGATATTTTGATTGAATAATGTCAGGCCTGTCAGGTTTTTCTGTCTACTCTTTCTTACAGTACTTTATATTATTTGAAGTTGGAAAAAAGCAGCAAACCTACATGGAACTTCACATAGTGAGGGTGATAATCTTGTATTTCTTCCAGTTTGCATTAGATGAATGCAAAGTAGTATCTGAATCAGATCCTTTCTCAGACCTGATTGCTCCCTGTGATTGATCAGGTTCTTCTTAAAATTTATTTTTCCTTATTCGTGATTAAATAAAATAGCAAGGAGTATTCTGGTACTTTTTAAAATTGTATTTTAGCCCTCAGGTGTTTTAGTCTTCCAGTTTGATGTGTTCCTACTCTGCAACTTTGTCATAGGTGGAAGCAGAGGGGCAGACACGGTTGTCTCTGGTGACCTTGACAGGACCCAAGGGAATGGCTTAAAGCTATGATAGAGGCAGTTTAGGATGAATATTCAGAAAAGGCTCTCCCAGGGTGTGATTGGGCCTGGAACAAGCCCCCCAGGAAAGTGGTCACAGCACAAGAAGTGTTTGGACAACGCTCTCAGGTGCATGGTGGAATTCTTGGTACTGTCCTATGCAGGGCTTTGATGATCCTTGTGGGTTCCTCTCAAGTTGGGATATCATATGATATTTTTCTATGTTTTAGCTTCCATGTTTGCTTTTCTGGCTTTTGAGTGGTGTTTGTTCAGTATTTTCCATCAAACAGGCCTTCCTGCTAGTAGGTATTTTTGCTCGCTTTTCTGTTCAGCTTCTTGTGTAAAGGTATTAATGTTTTTTGAGCTTTGCACTGATACCCTTAGTGCAGATTGGGAGGACTCTTGAATATTCCATTTAGGCTTGCTTCTCATCCAGAGATCTATGATTTAGCATGTGGGTGCCAGTTTTTACCGTGATGCTTTGACTTCATAATAATACTGTGAGGGTTTTAGCTCTTGTTTTCCAGATGAGTCTTCCTACCTGCTTCTGCCTCCTCATTCCTTCTTCACATCCCAGCCACTGCTTTCTCACTCAGAGCTTTCTCACTCTTTCTCTTACCAAGAGATCTGGGCACAGCAAGAGAGGCAGTTGACTCCTGGAAGAAATTAAATGATTTAAAGATGTATGCAGAGGGAAGGGAACTAAGAGGTCACAGGCAGAGAGAGAGAAGGATGCTGACTGGTGTAATGTGACTTGTTTTTCCTTATTCTGACCTTGGTACCTGCTGAGGAGGGAAAGCAAGATTAACAGGAGGACTCAGGAGAGGAGGAGGACTTAATAGCAAGGCATGATTTGGCGGGGGAGGAAAGCAGGAAGGAAACCTGGACTGATTATTCCTTTCTTCCCCTCCAGAAGAAAAATTCTGTAAGCAGAGCTGCTGATTTGAGCTTTCTCCTATGCTTCTAACCCTGACTGCAGCTCTGGAACTGCTCTAGGAAACTACTTCTACAGTAAAGAAGTCTTTTCTGAAGTGTTGTCATTGGAGAGTTTGTGCAGAGTTAAAGCAGTCTAGTTCTGCTGCTATCACCACACTGTTTGTACAGTTCTGTGACAAGATAAATCATGTGTTTCTGTTGCTGTTCTTCCATCTTGTTTTCATGGCATTTGTTCAACTTACGCTGCAAGGACTTTTTTTTTTTTTTTAAACAGCTTTGCAGGTGCCAGCAGATCTCACAGGCGTGCTGCTATTGTTTCTCTTGTGGCCACCACCTCAATGATCACTGGGCTTTTCTTTTCCAGTACTTAAACATAAGCTGTTGTATGGCAGCAGCTGTTTGGTTTTCATACTCATTGTCCACTCCATTGTAGTGGAGAGCTCTTTTTTCAAATATTGAATCTGGTTGAAGAATACAAAAGGCACAGTCTGATAATAAAAATGGGAGCAGTTTGATAGGAGCTGCTAACTTACCTAATAATGAAAAAGAAGTTATCCTTGTGGAACTTAAACTGCTTGAATTTTGGATTAATGGATTACATTTATGCTTTGACAGAAAAGATGTATAGCAAATGTGAATTTCTTTTTTTAGGCAATAATGAATCAAATGGACAAAAATCAGCAGGAAGTCCCATCATACCTTCATGATGAACCACCAGAAGGTATGTATTAGTTTTCATGGCATGAAGCAAATGAATCAGGAGTTTAGTTCTCGCTTTAAAAAATGGATCTGTAAGCCAAACACTTCAACTTTCTTTTATGTAACAGTAAACAAACCTGCCCTGGGATGAGATAGGCCTGGGTTATTGTTCACTTCAGCATTATCCTCATTACAAAAAGGCCACTGAATAGAACTCAGTAAACAACTGTACCTATAAATTATACAGAAGATGGGCAGATACTGTAGGACTTAATTTGCAGATTAGTTTCCAGCGATACGAATTGTTCTAATGGGTATTTATTTCTGCTCTTCATTATGTGAGATGGAAAGAGCCTAGCTTCATATTTGGACACGTTGCCGTGTTCATAGTGCATGTGACTTTTTAACAAGATGTGTTTAAAAATACATAAAACTTCATTATCACTTCTGGAGGCTGTTTTTCTGAAACCATGAGATTGTAAACGGTTAGAACCACAGTTAATTATATCCTGAAAAACAAACACGCACTTGACTTCATTAATGCAGCAACATCATGGTCTCCTGAACCAAATGAATCCTAGATTGGTTATTAGATCTGCAGAGGAAATGCAGTTGCAAGTGAGCAGAGTTCCTTCCAGGCTGTGGATTGGTAGGATTGAGCAGAGTCCTGTTTGCATAATGTGACTGGAACATACTGGAGCAGAAGCCATCCTTGGCACATAGGTTGTCTGTGTCCTGTCTGCTCTTGCTTTAAAACCAAATGTGTCAGTGAGTCATGATTCCTCTCTGTTCACTGCTCTTCAGTTTATAATGGCCCTTTAAAGCTCTTTTTGTTTGTTGGTTTGGGTTTTTTCTCACCTCAGCTATTGTATGTTTTATAACCAAACAATTTATTTCATTTGAACATCAATATTATCCACTAACTGCAGCAGAAAGGGTTGGGGTGGAACAGCTCACTCTATTCTTACTACTATTAGGAAACACAAGTACCAGAAGATGAGAGGAAAGAGAGAAATATATTTTCATGGCACAATGATTCTTCAACTCTATTATACCTGAACTTGTTACAGTAGCATGGTGTGAGGACAAAAAATCTTTTTCTTTTGGTGGTGTGAAGATCCCAGAAGCATTTCTGATAGCAAATGCCAGACTAGAAGTGCACTTTAATGTGTTATCCTCAAGTCAAATTTTTAGGGCTGGGTTTTGTTTGCTTACTTTTTGGGGTTTTTTTGCCTTAAAGATTTAATTGTGTTTTATACATGTTAAACATCATGTGTAGAAAGTGAACAGTGGTCTGAAGACTAGAACTAATTTTTTATTGAGTAAGGCAGTGAAACAGGTGGGCATTTTTTATTTCCCTAGAATTTTCACTAGGTTTTCCAGATACAGAGCATAACAGCAGGATTTGATCATCACTGGTTATTCCAAAGTTTTATTAAAAATGTGTGGGCAGCTAAGACTTATTTTCTTTTGCACAGTTTTCTTTAAGTATGACAATAACCAGTTTGAATGTGAAGTCTAAATAGTTGAAGAAAGTTGGTGTAGATAGAGGGAGTAGAATGAAGCACAGCTCACCTTAATGTAAACTCCATGCTTGAAAAGGCTTTTTCCTTTTGATTGTGGTTCACATGCACTCTAAAGAGTTTAACTAAACAAGAGTTTAATTAAAATGTTGGAAAACCTGTGAAGAACAACCCCATTTTGAATGTTGTATGAGGCCTTCATATGTGATACATTTACACCCTCATAGAGAGATGGCCAAATGTGGATGGAAGGGGACCAGTTAAATGCTGGCAAGTTCATCTCTGTGAATGGGCTGCCAAAATACTCCTTAGAGGGAAGGCTCAATTCCAAAACCAATTTGCAGTTTTTCCTAAAGACAGAAATTGTTGTAGCTTGTTCAAATCACACTCAACAAGATTGGTGCCCAAAGGCTTTAAAGAATGTGTGGAAGAAGCTTTTGTGCTCCTGCTTTTTATGAGTGGTGCTATTCTAATGCTGTATTTTCTGCCTTGCAAGTGGCGCCAACCTTTACAACCTAAGTTCTTTCAAACTCTTGTTGGTTTTTGGATTCATTTCAGCAGGAAGCTGGCTGCAAGGTAACCTGGTAGAGCCAACTCCTGGACAGGGAAATTGTGTCATTTTCTCAGTGCTCCATAAATCACAGAATATTCTTAGTTGGAAAGCACCCACAAGGATCATCGAGCCCAACTCTTTAAGTGGAGAGCCCATATGGGGATCAGCCCACAGTCTTGGTGTTACCAGCACCATTTCTCAGTGACTGAGCCAATCTCAGATTTAGGCATGATCTGGTACTTTTTTGAAACATACTCCTTAGAAAAAAGAGACCAGGGCTGTGTATCCTAAAAGAGAAATCACCTGGCAATAAAACTTTGCAGCTCTGGTATTTACTAGACCTCATGGACAGTGCAAACAGGATGGAAATGGAACATGGCAGCCATTGCCAGAAGTTATTTGTACACTGTCACATTCTGTATTTACATTTGTGAAATAAATGTTGTCAAAGGACTGGCTACCTGAAGTAATGTAAAGAAAGACACATAAAGATTACTTTTGTTTGTTTCTCTCATTATTTTTGAAGTTAGTTATGATGGATCATTTCTTGCTAGCATCAGTTCTGATTCACTGAAATCGATTCTTAAAATTCAATAGGATGAAATCTTACACCTACTTCACCCTGATGATAGTGAATCAGTGAACTGGAAGTGAAACAGTTTCTGACCAAATTTGTTACAAGTTCTGTAAGTCTGGTCACAAGAATCCTCTAACAAATGATCCCTAGACATTGGATTTTATAGCAAGCTCTGCATACTCCTTTCTAAGTGTGATGCTTTAAGGGCTTTCTGTATGCAAACAGAAATTCCTATCTCTGTGTATTTGTGTTGGCATTGCATTTTTGGTGGAGATGTGCACGTTGAAAGCTGCTGGCCTAGAATAAACCAGCAAGGGTATTACATGGCTGTGATTTATGTTTTTAGTTTCCATTACCCATTTGATTATTTATTCAATTTCTTAAATAAGAGACTAGTGTAAGCTGGAAGCACTTACAGTATTTTCTACTCCTTTGAGCTTCATTATTCCTCTGTATCCTTTTTTTTTTTTCATTTTTGTCAAGCCTGTAGAAAATTCTCTCATTTAGGTGGCATCTTCTGTTTGAATTATTCCAGGCATGCACATAGGAACTCTGAACTTTACAGTTTTTTAATGAATTGAGTCCTGGGTCTGTCCTGGCATTATCACTCACTGGCAGTACCTGGAAAGCTGTTCACCCTGGTTTTCAGCTTGTAGCAGACAAGTGCTGGGATGTGACTCTTGAAAGCTGTCCTCTGGATGCAAATTGTCACATGCAGTCAGGGTGTTGGGGACAGACCTGTTCTGCTGGTTCTCCTAAGGTGTGTTGCAGTGGAAAATCAGTGTGTTGGCAGGGCTGGACAGAGCTCTCCAGTGCATCTAGAGCTGATTTTTCTTTTCTGCTGCCTCCTACACTCATCCTCCTCCAAGCATGTTATTTCTGCTCCCAATTTCCTCACCTCTTTATTTCATATTTGTTCTTCCCTAGCTTTGCCCACTGTGGTTCCACTTGCTCTTTTCTTGGTTTCCCTGTTGTTTGTTATTTGGAGCTAGGTGTTGCATGAGCATCCAAAAAAAGCAGCCTGCAAGGTAAGTATGTACTCTGTGGAATGGCTGTTAGGTGAGAAAAGGAAATACAAGTAAGGCTTTTCTTGAAAATGCCTAAATCCCAGTGCTGACATTGATTTGCTTGTTGTTTTCTCTCCTTAGGGTCACTCAAAGATCACCCACAGCAGCAGGCTGGCATGCTTTCTCGTGTGACTGGTGGCCTCTTCAGTGTCACAAAGGGAGCTGTTGGTGCCACGATCGGGGGTGTTGCTTGGATTGGAGGGAAGAGCTTGGAAATTACCAAAACAGCAGTGACATCTGTGCCTTCCGTGGGAGTGGGTCTAGTCAAAGGAAGCGTTTCTGCTGTAGCTGGAGGTGTTACAGCTGTAGGATCTGCTGTTGCAAGTAAAGTGCCTTTAACGGGAAAGAAAAAGGACAAGTCTGACTAAAATGAAAACTGAGATTCACTCGATTCTCCAGAATATTCTGCCAGTGGCATTAATATCTGCTAAGATTGGGACCATGAGAAGCCATGTGTCTTAGACACTTAATGTTCTAACGAGTTGTGCAAGTAACTCGATTTCATCTGAAAAGGACAGAAGAAGCTTGGCTAGCACAGCCTATGAGGATTTATTAAGAGTCTAGATTGAAGCTTTGTATCTGGTGAAATGTTACACTTGATAACTATAGAAGTGAGTAAGTGTATCTGAAGGAATAATATTTGAATATTCATTTACTGTAAATCTTCTGCAGTTTTGGACTAAAATGTGAATGCAGAAGCTGGGTAGTCTCTGATGCCATGGATACGACAAGATGCCAATTACTGTTCTCAGTGGTTTCCACATCCTCCTGCTAAGAATCCTTCAGCTGTGTGAAGCATTGTTGGATGTACCCAGTCTTGGTTATGAACCTGTATTTGCAGGCAGCCTGTAACTATCCCTGACTGCATTCTGCCAGTGAAGACTGGAGCAAATAGAACTGGAGGTGTGCAGAAATTAGTAAATGAGAATGGTAGGTAGAAGTGAAAAAGGTTAAACAGCGTGGTAGAAGGGTTCATAAAGAGTAAACTAACTCAATGCCTTATTAGAAGAAAATCTCTTTTTACTAGGTGAAGCTGTGTAAAGAACTGTCCTGTTGTTTCAGTGCAGTTCACAGAATGAGCCTCAGGCTCTTTACAAATGCTGGTATCTGAAACTTGTTCCATTTTTTTCTGAGAACATGATTGCTCCATCTCAGGTGTATTTAATAATACGCATCTGTCTCCTGCAAGTGAGAACTTGCTTCTAATAAACTTCTTATAGACACTAGAAAAATGAGGGCCTAATGGAAACTGGGCTGGTGTTTGTGGTCACCTAGCACAAGTTACTTGCTAGAAATTCTTCTGTGTAGCTGGAAACCACTGAAGAACCAGCAGAGCTGTTCTTTCAACTCCATGATACACCAGGTTAGCTTTTTGCTCTGTTTAGGCAAATGGAAGGAATTTTTCACTACATCTCTTATCATTTTTTTAGTAAAATGCAATACTTCTATTTAAAACAAACCAAAAATGGTAGATGAGGCCTTTGAAAACAAACAAACATCATTCAAGTACTTTGTATAGTGACAGATTACAAATGTTGATACCTCAGATGGGAACACCTGTACATCCTCTGCAGCATGTGAGGCAAAATTCATTTGTAACGGCACAGCATGACATTGCCTTAAAATGTTTGTGATCTTTTATTTGTGTACTGATTTTGCAAATAACTCCTTTGGAAGTCCATGAAAGGCATCTATTCATGTTTTGTATGCAGTATTTTCTAAAAACTTATGTTCCTCTGGAAAGCTTGTCCAATTATTTTTTCAGTGGCTGTGGTTGTGCTAGAAGGATATATATGGGGGGACTTTTAAAAATGAAAAAATCAAAACATATCACTTGTCAAACTTAGTCCTATGTTCAGGGGTGCTGAAAGTACACCATGTCTAAATTATGGTACTGTAGTCACCCAGTCTCTCTGAGCCATTCAACTGCACTCTGTAGCAGCTTTATTTTATATCAGTAATTGTATATATTGGAAGCTCAGTACTTGTGAGCATGGGAATTTGGGGTGGTGGGGAGAACAAAATCCCAAGAAATGGTGTCTGCTCCTTCTGTTAGATGCACCAGCTACTTTGTTCTGATCTGCACGGGTGTAATGAGGTAAGTTTATGCAACAAATGGAAGACTTTGCTTTTGACTATAAAACAAAGTTAACTTGCTATATTTAGAATATAGAATGGTGTAGAGGTACCAGTTAGCTCTAGAAATGAGCCAGCCTGGATATCAGAGGCAATCTAGCTGCAGCATATAGCTTACCTATATGCTAGTATCTGCTCCCTGCAATTTCCAATGTAGCCATATCCCCCAAGTGCTGCCACTGAACTCTTAAGAGTCACCTGTTTTGAGCACAGTGATAATTTGTGAGACTCAACCAAGCCCTTCCTAATAGTTTTTCTAAAAACGGGAATGTTGAACCAGTCATACCCTTTTTTAAATTATATTCTTTAATTTTTAAACTATAAAACTTGCAGCAAAACAAGTGTGGTCTGAGATAAGCAATGTTAGAGATGTGAAGAGTTGCCAGCTCTTCATGATGTTTTGTTCTTAACATGTCCTGTAGCTATTGCTTTGAGTTTTGTAACTGAAATGCTTTTACACAGCATATGGTTCTAGTTTTCAAAGAGCTTTGTCCTATATCCTGTGTGTTCTCCTTGCACTTATGAAACTTGCTTCATCTTAAAAACTTGTTCCAATTCTGTCCTGGCACCTGTGAAACATTAAATTGTTGCTGTTTCAGACATTTGGAAGCTTCCTTAGTTTTGTGGAGATAGGCATACTTAGGTATAAATCTTCCCACAATATGATGCCTCACGGTGTCTTTAATCTGGATCTACTTGGCACCAACCAGGTCTTAACAAAAACTGTAACTTTAGTGTGTAAGCTGTGCACAGACACAGCACAAAATCCTTTGCTCTCATTCTTCTTTTCCCCTGGTCAGTGATGCTTGGGAATACCCACTTTTAAGATCACAGTGAGCTGAAGGAAGTATGGAACTGAAATTTTCCGGGGACATGGGGTTGTTTTTGTGTCTTGAGATTGTTTTTGTGGTGACTTTATTTCACTTTCATTTTCCCAGTCCCTGTTTCAAAAAGGGAAAGGTTTATGAGGGCAACTTGTATGCCTGACTGCTCACTGTGTAATCAAAGGCTTAAACACAAGCTGGCCACAGATTTCAGCAATAGTGTTTTGGTGATTGGGAGCTTTCCTGAGGCTCTGTTGTAAATGAATCCTGTGAAGAAGAGAGAAACTCTGTGTCCCAAACATAGACTTATGAAGGATTGACTGAATTTTCATCTGGTAGTAGAGAAAAAGCATTTCTGCTCATGCTTTTATTTTGAAAGGGGCAGAGAAATTGAAACATTCACAATGCAAAATGAGTTTATGATAATTCAGGCTGTGACTCAGTTAAGGAAATACATCTTTTTCCTGTTCTGTTGCCACTGGAGATAATGTAAGTGATGGGAATAAGCTGTTTCTAGAACTTTGTAAAAACAGCTACCTGTAGAAATGCTAGAACTAAATATTCAGGGAAAACACTGTTCTATATCTTGGTTTCCTTTTCCTGTTAAGCCACCAATCAGGTCTCTGGCTCAGTTACAGACTGTGATAGGAAGAGCTTTGGAGAGCTGAAATGCCCCCTTGTGTCTGAGGGGAAGGAGGCTTTTGAATTCAGATAATATTGTGGTCTGTTTAGTAGCTGAGCACAAAGGACACTTCAAAAGTGACAAAGGCAAAATTCCTGTGAATTTTTAATACAATGTGTTTTGAAAGAGTCAGCATAGATACAGCTTAGTACCACAGCCAGACTTTTTTCATGCTGGTGCTACATTCAAAAATGTCTTTTTGAATTCCTGCCACTGTCACACGTGCTCCAAGAGTGGCATTGACTCCCCCCACTGTCCTGTCACATCCCCAGTGCCTCATCCACAGTCTGCATGTCCATCCTCCCTGCAGAATGCTGAGTGTGAAACCTTCAGCTATGGAGATCTTGGCCCTGCTCCTACCAGGTGTTGCCAGCCCTTCCCAAGAGCACAGCAGATAACGTGGCAGACCATATAAAATCATCTTGCAGCCCACCCTCTGTGCCAGTAATTCAATACCAGCTTTTTTCAGCAATACAAAATGACATTTTAAGAAAGGAAGGTCTGGACTTGCTGCCAAAACGTGTGTTAAAAATGACCTTGAAGAATGCCTGGAGTGAGGATGGTGTGTAGCTGGTTTTTATTCAGCTGTCAAGAGGGAATGTGTGTGCAATAGCTACTTAGGAATGTCTGGGAAATAAAATCACTGATGATCCTAATTCTATTGAGATGATTGTCAACGATGCTACTATTTTATATTATCATTCACAGCCCATAAGGCAGAAGAAATCAAATCCCCTGAGAACTTAAATGCTGATAGTTACTATTTTGAGAGCCAACACTTGTTGCCAATTATCAGATGGTGTTATCTGAGAAGCAGTGCCACCCCTATATTTAGAAACTGTGGCAGCTGCTTGCAAATCTGGTAGACATTTTTAATCACCAGTACTTCACAGAGTAGACTTTTGTTACACATAATAGAAAAGCATGACTTTCTCTTTTCTCCTAGCATCATTTGAGACTTGAGTCTCTCCCTAATGTTTCTTGTCCCCAAACCTTTCTAGAAGAGATTAAGAACTATACAATAGCAGTAAATGTATTTCCTTCTGTCCTAAGCCTTTTGAAAAATAACTTCATTTTGAAGTCTCAGAAATGTTGTAAGAAAGGTTGTAATCTTGTCGTTTCTTTGAATTATGATTTGTATACAAACATATTAACTAGGGTCTCACTGTAGCAGTCACTGAATTAAAAAAAATTATGTCCCACCCCTGTTCTCAGGACAGGGCTTTCCTATCCAAGAAATTACGTCTGTTTCAGGTCAGGGTCCAGGAGCTACAGCAGGAAAGGAACTCCAAGAGAGTTTTCTGAAGACAGCGAACCAGCAGACTGATGAACACCATTGAAAAAATAATCCTTTCATCTTCCTCAGAAAAAAAAAACGTGCTAATCACTACCACGGACTGGACTATGCAGTGACAGAACTGAAAATCTAAGGCAGTTAATGCCCTATCAGTATGAAAATGTAACATCTGAGGGTACTCTTAGAACAAAGCAACCTTTATCGTAACCATCACTTCTATGGTATTTGAAAGCATTAGAATATTACAGTTGTATCATGAAGTTGTGCCTGGACAAAGTGCAGTGTAAGACCACAGTCTGGTTAAGATTGCTTTTGTTCCATCTCTTCTCAAAGAACCAACTTCCTTTTTTAATTTGCTTTTGCATCACTTGAAATACAGCATTCAAATTAGTCTTCAATGTGTAGAGGTGCAACAGGATTAAAAATTGGTCTCTCCCTCTTTGATTGTATCTTACCAAAGCTAACTTCAAAATCTTTTTTAGTACCATTCAAGCTTTCTAGATTCCCACTCTTGATATCATATCCTAATGCAGAGAGTTTTTTAATTCGGTACTGAACAATTTGTGTTGTCAACTCCAGCACCATTGGTGTCTCCCTAATCTGTGCTATAGAAATTCCTTCCTTCAGTAGTCCTTCAAGTCTTTCTTCCAAAACTGGAACAGAATAGTAGAGAAGGGCTGGGCATTTCAGCACTAGTTCTTTTAATTCTTGATCACTGCACTTAAAGACCGTTTTGGAAAAAAACATACTCTTCTCCATTGTAGTAGAATTAAGCTGAAAAATGAAACCTTTAAGTTTGGACAGCAGTTGTAGAACTTCCTGGTCAGTGAAATCATTCTTTTGGAGAAATTCCAGGTTCTCCTGGATTGCAGTGGAGGTGTTTAATAAAATAAATGGATTTTGGCTCAATAGCTTCAGTATCCAAATCTTCATATTTGCCTCAGAACCCCCTAAATTTAAGTAATTTCTTTGTAATGTCTCGATTACATTTTTGTTTTTCTCAACAGGATTATAGAAAATATTGGGTGCACTTGTCAAGAACCTGGTGATTATATTATTCTTAAGTCCCAGCTCTTGAAAAAACAGTATATTTGCCTTCTGGTTCTGGTGATAGTCAGTAGTAAAAAAAGACTCTGGAAATTGTCCTATTAATTTAACCAGCTGTTTGTCATTCTGGCATACTAATTGCCATAAAGCTCTTTGAGAGTTTATTTCTGCTGGGGTGTGGAGAATTGCCTCTGGGCAGCGTTCTATAATGTTGGCCACAGTGGTCTCATCTGCTCCCATTTCTTGTAAAATACCAGCAACTTCTTTAACATAGGCCACATCCTGGAGAAGAACCCATTCCTTCAGTCTGCGGATCTTCGTGATGTCAACTGACAAACTGTACAGACTCTCAAGGGTTTTTTTATTTTCCTGTCTTGACTTGGTGTCCGTTGTGTAATTGCAATGTATTAGGAAGCTCCTGTTTGCCACGTCAGGACACACTGGTGAAAACTTCAATGCTGGGTTATAGCTCTGAGATCTTGACAACAGAAGATTGAATGTGTCTTTTGCACTGTGAGCAGCTCCTCGCAACATGGTGGAAGTCAGTCCTGTGGAGACACAACAACTGTAAGAAAACACATTTAAGGAATGATTTAATGATCAGAATCATTGATGTTTAGATGGAGCTGGTATAAGAAATTATTCTCAAGAGTGGTTTTTGTTATTAGTGCAAAATCCAGCTTTCACTTGAAAGCAGGGGGAAAAAACTGGTTTTGAAGGGTTAATGTTCTGACAGATAGGTCACTGGAATGGTAACATGGATGCAACCAGACCTGATGTGGGGCAGTGCTCTGTCCATATCAATGTCTGCAGTCCTACAAGCTCCAAGCTGTCAGACATTTCTTGGAGCTAACATTGTTATTACATCACAGATCACTCAACCTGTACAAGAAAAATGATTCATGCAATTTCATTTGACAACAATCCCACTAAATTAATAAAAAAGGCAGCTTAAATATCTTTCTTAGTTCTTATGAATGTATTTGCTTTAACTTCTCAAGCATTATTTGGCGTGTGAGTTGTTCTTTCATGTGTCAGAGACCTACCACGCAGTGCTGCTTCAGCAACAGTTCGTAGCATAACTTAATTTGGAAATCATTCTTTATATAATTGAGAAAAAAAATCACATGAACCTTTATGTAAGTGTTTTCCACCAGCTGAGTGCGTTAATTGAGTTTGAATAAGCACCCTGGTATTTTGGGGGAGGGACCAAGTACGCAGTAACATTTCCAGGCCTTCACCTGCCTCTTCAGCACTTACATTGCTCCAGCTGCCCCTTGCACCAGTGCCTTATTTCTGCCTCCAGGTGTCTTCTGCAGGCAGAGAATCCTTGTGGAATAGGTTTGAGGCTGTGCTGGAGTCCACAGGGCCAAGCCCTCAGCTCACCTTTGCTCAGCCTGGCTGCCCAGTTATCACCGACAGCACATGTGCTGTCACCTGCTCTGCAGGGCTAAAGGAGCCGCAGCATCAAACAAAGATATCGTCAAGTGGATCTTTAACTTCCCGGGGGGTGTTTTTGTAACAGCCCTTTGGAAGTACCGAGTGTGAAAAGGAGAACTGCTGATCTCTGCACTACTCCCGCAAATGGCTGCTGCTGGTGACATGCCTGGAACTGCTCAAACTGAAAACGAGAACATTTGGACAGCTGCTTTCACCTCTCCCTAAGAATAGCATGCTTCAAAAAGTACCTGCTAAGCATTGTTAAATTACTTTTGGTTCCGGGTTTTTTTGTTCGTTTTTTTTTCAAGAGATTAAATACTGTTATGATCATGCAGTTTAATCTCCTACATAATGGACCAAGATACCTATTGTACAGCTGCACAAGATCCCTAGAATCTTCCTTATAGCCCATCTTCTAAGAAAATATGTGGTTTGTTTATGGAACTTTAGTGGTAGATCCTCTTTCTAGTTGCCAGGTAAGGTTAAGTATTTTCTGGAGGTAAATCCTTTACTCAAGAAAGTGTACCTTTGCTTTTAGGATGGTTTTTTTTTCTGCTTCTAAGCTCTTGTTATATTACTACATCATAAACTAATAGAATAATACATTATTTCCTATATGCAAGCTTATGTTACTAACAGAAGTTGTTAACTGACAACTTGTTCTTCAGTATTATTTCACACCTCTAGGGCAGAGCCAATTGCCTAATGAGCTGCTTGTGCTGGAACCTCAAGGTTGATGGTTTTTTCATACACTTTGTGACTTGAGAAGTGCTGTCCCAAGCCTCACCACAGAGGAAGGGATTTCTCCCAGTAAAAGTGTAGGTAAGTCACAGATGTTTTGTGTGCTGACCTTTCCATGTCCTGAAAAAGTGACTGCAAAATAAAGCCTCTCCTCCACCACCACCTGTGTCTGAGCACTCAGAGTAGTTCTACTGAATTTAATGGGTCTAATCAGAATAAGTAAATCTCCGAAGGACCAGGGCTTTCTTCATTAATGCTTCAGCTCAAGTAGAAGCTACAGCAAAGCAAAACGTTGTCAAAATTGTTTGGGATGTCAAATATTTCCAAAATACAAACTGCAAAAAAATAACCATGACTTACTTTTACTTCAATGTGTACTTCTGCTGTTTAACAAAACTGGCTTATGAATAATGAGGTCCCTTAAAATACTATAATTTTTACTATAACAGATATACTATTTTTTTTTTAATCTGATATAGTCAATAGTGCTATTTCAAAATCTGACATGAGAATGGCTGTTTTATTCACTTAAAAAGCTTTAAAAATGCCTGGCATCATAGTCAATTAGTGAGGATCATCAGAAACACAGAATACTAAGAAGTACAGAAAGGAAGGAAAATTTTACTTGCCAAAACTCATTTGACTGGGATATTCAGAAGCCCTTGTGAAAAAGCCCTATGCAAAATACAACATGCAAAATAACATGAACAAATTAGAATGTCATGGTGTTCTATGGAAACCAAGAAGATCTGAGTCATGATTTGATGTATTTCCAAGACCATAGAGAACAGTATCACATTTCCAGGGTAGGGAACTGATTTCAACAATTCTGAGTTCTCATAAAGCTCTTGTTGGATCTAATGCATGTTCTAATGTGCAGGACCACTGTAAGTTTTTACGCACTTAGGGTATTGTAAAACAATTGAGGGATTAAGAAAAAAAACCTCAGCCAGCTTAGATAAGATGTTCACCTTCACTGCCAACAGCACCCTCTCACCCCCAAGTGTTAGAACAGCAATAAGGAAGTGAGCTAAAGTCTGAAGTTACCTGTGATCCTGCTTGCTAGCACACTTGCAGAGACCTGTATGTACAGAACAAAGGGGTGCTCTAAGTTTCATTATTTAATAAGACTTCTACATAGATCTTCTATAGGAAATGGATACAAGGATTAACTGGTTGATTTATCTATCCGTCATTTGAATTTCTGAATGTGTGTTTTGAAAATGGGCAAACCCAAACTTTTACTCATGTTGGATTGTTCACAAAATCTTTCAGTAAAGAGGGCAACGGTATGACTGCTGACCACTACTATTCTCATAATAGGAAACTTAGTAGGCTGCAAAGAATTAAATGAAATTACTGAATGCTTAGATTGAACTTTATCAGGAAGAGTCAAGAAGAGAGCAGTGTAGACAGGTTTTGAATGGTTTGTGAAAGAATCTGGGCTTGTGAGAGGTAGCAGTTTCGTAGATTAATGCACAGCAAATGTTCACCATTCTGTACTTACAAAAAGTGAATTCCTGCTTTGCATTAGTGGTGGAAATGAGGTAAAGGATCATAAAAGATATGCTACACATAGACAAAGCTTTCTAGAAGAAAACACGCAGGATCCTAGGCTAAACCAGGTCTGATGGGGTATCAAGAGATCAAGGCAGGGTCTGCAGGCTCCAGGCTGCTTTGTCAATCAATTCTTTAAAATCTCCTACCACAGATGGAGCCTACCCGGCCTCTGTGGCTTACCTGTTCTACCACTCAACTGTTCTCATGGGAACAAAGCGTTTGAAAATGCATTTGAAAAGCGCTTAAGGACGCACTGCACTATTTAAACCACTGGTCATGGTGGTGCTTTCAGTACAGACAGAACACGGGGCTCCATCCCAGCCTTCTTCCACAGCCCTTCCTCACCCTTTGGACCCGCTTGGGGGCGGGGAGGCAGGAGGCGGATGTTTTCCTGCAGCCGGCACCGGAGCAGAGGCTGCAGGCCCATCCGGCCCCGAGCGCTCCCGCAGCCGTTCCGCGCCGCTCCTGCCCGAGGCCCCGCGCCCTGAGGGCCCTCCCGAGCCGCGCATCCCTCAGAACCGCGCGGCTTCTCCCGGTGCACGCCGCCCGCTCCACCCTCAGCGCCGCGCCGGATGTTGTTATTGTTATAATAATATTAATAACAAGCGCCCCCCGTGCCCCAGCGCCGGGCCGGCCGCTCCCCCGAGCCCCCGCGGCCCTCTCCGGTTCCCTCTCCGCTTCCCTCACCCGTTCCCTCACCGCGCTCGCCGCTGCTGCCGGGCCGCACCACTGCCGCCGCGCGGGGGGCGCTGGCGCGTACCATGTACCGGGGAGGGAGCGGCCGGGCCAAAGCGCCCGAACCTCCGCCGCTTGTGTAAGGGGGATTGCCCGGCGGTAGTGATGCCTGAAAAAGGCCTGGAAATAAAACTCCATAGACCTGTGTCTGTAGAGCAGGTGTTTGTTTATTGCAGCGCTGGAGGTGAGGGGGATTTCTCTCCTAACCCACTCTTGCTTTAAATTAGCACATATTATACAGTAGATGGTGTAACATTACCATTGTCACTGCCCCACATACACCCACCATACACCCACCACCAACCATGGGCACGGAAATACACGATATCACAGTTTTATAAGTGTGAATGTGTCATCCTCAATTCGGTGGTCGGGGGGGGTCTCCCTCTAATGAGATCCCATCCTCTTCATCACGGTGGACTTTTAATCTTTGTCTTCAGGACATTTGCAGTTGTGATGTTTATGTTTTTTTCTAGTCCTTCAAGTGGTAATTTTCAGTTATTTTGCTGATTGTCCCGTGCTCTGCCAAGTTCTCATTAGTGCTTCTACTGTTCCTTTATAGATCTACCTGTCTACTTCTCTTCAGACACTTTTCTGATTTTTTTGCTGGCTTGTACTTGTCACTAACACTGGTAACTACTCAGTGGTACTACTGATCATGTATGCTGCTAATACACTATTAAAAACTTAAGCAATATATAAAAGGCTACCATTGATAATATATTGAAAGTGTTACATTGTATTTTAATAATATGTAAAAGTTATTACATTCTTATATTGAGAACGTATAAAGAGGCTATAGAAAGTTTTCAATTAATAGGCCTCATAAGCACCTTGTCACTTTGATATAGACCATATGTATCAGTAGAAAATGTTAAAGGGCGGTGAATTAAAAAAGGGTGGTGGATTAAAATAGCTTGCAGAGAGAACTAGTGGGGTAAATAGGAAAAAAAATTAATTGAGAATCATTTTGAAGTACTATAATAGCAAAGAATGGAACATTTTAAAGTTAGATTGCTTGAGTGCCTGTGCTCTGATGGGAAGCCAAATCCTTTTGATTCGGTAACATGATGCCTTAGGATTTTTAGTTTCTCTATTTTCATACTTCTGTATTCTTGTACTTCTCTAGTACAGCACTAAAAACTACCGTTCTCCCATCTTTAGACAGAACAACTCCTCTCTGAGCCTGTATCCAAGGACACCTCGCTGCCTCAGAGCCCCAAAACATGGAAACAACAGCGAGTTGGGGGAGCAAGTTTGGGGTGGTTGACATCATGATCTGCTCTAGGAACTGGATTCAGGCATGGTCTCCTAAATAACGACTTTTCTGTGAATACTTGAGAAAGTCTGTGAATATAATGCATACAATGATGTTAAAAACATGTCTCTAAAAATAGCTTCCAATTTCTAACACAAAATATATTGCATACTTGCTTTATGTTTTTGTCACTTCATGCCTTCATGTTATCTTTTTTTCCCTTCTGTCTCCTCTTTCCTCTCTTCATTTTTGCAATCACAGTCTGGGCTAAATTAGCAAAATTAGCAATATTGTTAAAAAAAGTTATTCACAAGAGAATACTGTAGTGAGGTTTACTTGTACAAGATCCTTGATTAACCATGGTTCTATTTTCTATTTCAACTAACTTGAGTGACTCTTCCCTTGAGAGCTGACATTTTAATTAATATATTCTGCATCTATTATATATTAATATAATCTATTACAATATTAATTATATACTAATATGTTCTTTCTCTCACTTCTAAGTCGAGAACAAACTGTCTCGCATATCAGGCATGGCTACAGCTGAATAGTGCTTTGATTTAATGAAATGCTAATGATATACTGCAATTGTTATTTAGCCTGGAGCAACAAACTGCTTACAGACCGAGGGTTTTCATGGCTGCAATTTGCCTATGAGACCATGAGCTCTAGTGAGGAAGGGCTGCTTTCACTTCAGTTTTCCCAAGAAGGAAGATTGCTTGATGCTGGACTTTATTCAGGTCTGTCTTCAGTGTTGCAGCCTTGTGGGGAGCTGGCAGGACACATAAGGAGTACAAAAAAAGCAATTACAAGGTTTGAAATAAAAACAACATTGTGAAGTGACTTTCCTTAAAAAGAAGGAATCTCCTTAAATGTATTCCAAAATAATAGGATTCAAGGAGTTTGATCGACAGCGGTCATTAACTACTGCATTTTCTTTTTCTTTCTTATTTATTTGAAAATTATTTGCCAAATATCTCAATAATAATAATAATAATAGTAATAATAATAATAAGGCAAATAAGAACGTACTTTGTATTAATTGAGAAAACAATGTTTGACTTCACAATGCCCCAGCTACTCCAGTTTTGAGCTGCAACAAGGGTATATGATAGGATCCCATACGTTCTTCTTGGATCAGAATGTTGAGCTGTGGAATATGATGTTCCACATACAACAAAGTAATAATTGAAAAAATCATCATAATTTATGCTACTGTAAAAGTCAGTGTTGAAGCACTGCTCAGCCTCCACGCTGCAGACCTTTTAGAAAGAAATTTCATATAAGACCAAACAGAAAGGGATTTTAATCGTGGCTGTGTCCTTTTCCACTAGCATACCTTGATCATCAATGACAGATGGAGCCAATCCCTTCTCCCAGGCAACCAGGACAAGAGGACAGAGCCTCAAGCTGCATAAGGGGAGGTTCAGATTGGACATCAGGAGGAATTTTTTCACGGAAAGGGTTGTTAAACATTGGATTGGACTGCCCAGGGGGGTGCTGTAGTCTTCTCCAACCTAAATGATTCTGTGATTCTATTACTGTGTTTATTATGTCATTCAAAGTGAGGAAAGAAAAGCATGAAGGGAAGCATACGATGTATGTGTCTCTTCTTGTTGGCTTGACTTTTACTCTTTGTGTATTTTAACAGAAAAAATACTTTAGGAGAAAGTGCTCTCGACTGTTCCTTAGTATAGCATCTACCTGTCTACTTCTTCAGAACTTTTTTTGCTTTATGCTCCTTGGCAGCTTTACATGTCTATGTACTAATCCAGCTGGTACACTATATGTTGCTAATACACTATTAAAAAACTTATAACAATATATAAAAAGGCTATTATTGATAATATATTGAAAGCTGTTACATTGTATATTAATAATATGTAAAAAGCTATTTCATTCTATATTGATAATATATTAAAAGTTATAAAGTTTTCAATTAATGGGCCTCATAAGCACCTTGTCACTTTGACATAAACCATAGGTAGCAGAGGTTTATTTTCAGGTCTGCATCTAGAGCTGCCCTGTAAGACTCGAAAGGTTCTACTGAGTGCTGTCAGTGCTCCGGTGGAAGCACGGAGCAGGTGCAGGGAAAGCCGCTGTGCTAACAGACGGTGGTTTGAGCTCGGTAATTAACAGGCGTGAGATATTCACCATTCATTAATGACTTGACTAACGGTGCAAGAGGGACCATTTTAACCCGTTCTGCTGCTTGGAAGCGCCACACGGGCCGAGCCGCTCTCTTGCTCGGGGGTTCCTGAGCAGCTCCTCGGACCAGCGGGCAGCGACGAGCCCTCGGCCCGTGTCACAGAATCGTCAGGGCTGGAAAGCACCTCTGGGGGCTCCGCTAGCCCACAGATGCTCCCTACGCACACGCTTATATAAACGCCCCGCCCGTTTCCCGCGGGAGGGGAGTGCATGCGGCGGGACCGGCGGGCGGCCCGGGGGCTGAGGGAGCGGGACCGAGGGAAAGGGGCTGAAGGAGCCGGGCTGAGGGAGCAGTGCTGAGGGAACGGGGCCGAGGGAGCGGGGCGGAGGGAACGGGGCCGAGGGAGCGGGGCGGAGGGAACGGGGCCGAGGGAGACGGGACTGAGGGAACGCGCTGAGGGAAGAGCGGGGCTGAGGGAAGAGCGGGGCTGAGGGAGCGGCGCGGGCGCGCGCACGGCGCGATACATAACAGGCCGGCGGGCGCGCGCGCGCCTGCGCCTCCCGGCGGAACCGGCGCCACCGAGAGCCGCCTCCCTGCCCCGTGCTCATCCGGTCCGCCGCACCGAGCCGCGCGGGGGCGGGGAGAGCCGGCCCCGCCCCCGCCGCCCCGCCCCGCCCCGCCCCGCCCCGCCCCGCGGGTGGGATCGCGCCGGGATAGGACCCCGGCCGCCTCCGTCCCACCGCGGGCCAGAGACCGCCCGGCCGGGCCGCGCTTCCCCGACCCGGCCGCCACCGAACACACCTCAGAAACGTGAGGGCGCGGTCGTGGGCGAGGGCCGGCAATGGGCGCGGGGGGCGGAGCGAGCGGCTGGCGCAGCCCCGGCCCGCGCAGTCACAGGCGAGCGGCGAGGGCGGCAGCGGCCACGGAGGGCTTCCCGTGGGCAGGGCGCCCTCACCGCTCCGCGGACACCGCCGACCCAGCGCTCCTTCCTTTCGTCCCTACTCTCCCCGGCGCGGGGGCTCCGGGGTGATGCGTCCCCGCCGGGCGGCCGCTCCCGCCGTATCTGCGGGTCTAGAGCCGTCCGCAGCGAGGCCCCGCGGGCCGCCCCGCGCCGTCCGTGCTCGCCCGGCGGCGCCGGGCCATGAACGGCCCCGCGGGCGGCGGCGGTTCCCGCTGAGCGCCCGCGCCCGGCATGGGGGTGAACGCCATACACTGGTTCCGCAAGGGGCTGCGGCTCCACGACAACCCGGCGCTGCGGGAATGCATCCAGGGCGCCGACACGGTGCGCTGCGTCTACATCCTGGACCCCTGGTTCGCCGGCTCCTCCAACGTGGGCATCAACAGGTGGCGGTGAGTGCGGGGCGCTGCGGGGGCCCTAATCCCCGCGTTATGTATTCGGTCACGCCGCCTGCCCGCCATCCCCTCCCCTCCGCGCCCGATTGGGCCGCCGCCAGCGCCGGCTTCCCTCGGCCGCCCGCCCTCCCTCCTCCCGCGGGCCCGGCGGTGTTACATATGCAGCCAGCGCCGGCCCGGCCGAGGCTCCCGAGGCGCACGTGGGAGGGAAGGGGAAAAAGGAGCTGCGAAGCCCTTGGTGGAGTGCGGGGAGGGGGCTCCGTGTTTCCGCTCCCGAGAGCCGCGGTTCAGTGCCTGATCGCCGGAGCTCGGAGCAGGGAAAGTCCCGTGGGGAGCAGCCCGGAGGGCTTGCACCATCTCGGGAACTTTGGGCAGCCGGGAACCGAAGGGCGATTCCGTCCTGGAAAAACTGTGAAGCGTCTCACTTAGTTCAAAAGTACTTTCTCAGAGTAGCGTTCGTGCAGGGAGTGTTAGCACAAAATATCCTGAATGGGAAGTGACCCACAGGGCATGGAGTCCAATTCCTGACATGCACAGAACAGCTCCAAGAAACCCACTAAGTGCCTGAGAGTGTTGTCTGAGTGCTTCTTGATCTCTGGCTGGTTTGGTGATCAGTGTCCGTTCCCAGAGCGTTCAGATTGGTTCCTACACCTTCAAGCCCGTTATAATTCTCCTACCCAGTATAAAAATGAACTTTACTGTGAAGCTGTGGCTGATGCTTACATGCTAAATGTGTGCCATAATAAGGCAGAGGTTAACAGGACTTCTGTGAATGCTTGTCATGTGAGATTAGTTAAAACATCACTAAAAACCTGAAAATTGTTACCCTTTTAAAAGGGTTGATAATGCAGTAGAGTTTGTGTATCGTTTGTCCATCCAGTGTCAGGAACTTGAAATGCTCGTGAACTTAGCCTGCCCAGACCAGGGTGCTGAGAAGTTGCCTAATTGCGGAACAATGGAAACTTGGCTTAACACTACGTCATAGAAAAGTGACAAAGTTTAGATACTTAAGATTTCAGTTGAGTTCACTTCAAAGATTTTTCCTTTCTGATTTAATAATTTGTATCCCAGCTCATTAAATACTTTACCAACCAGGTAACTTACTTTAGGTGGTTTTGGATTTCTTTTTATTCCTAGATTTTGAGAGGTTTTCCTTATAATCCTCTTGTTTTCAAGAAATTGAAATAGTGAAGATGCTGTGTGTGAACTTTAACTTGATGGTTATTTCATTTTCATTGGCAAAAAAAACCTAAGAATAATTGTTAGATATTTGCCTTACCTAGGATTCTTGATGTGCATTTGTTTTATAGAGACTTTTATATTCGTTTTGAATGGGATAATGTTTTTTAATAACATTTTGACTTCATAAAGAAGCTCAGAGGTCTTAATTTTGTGGATGAAGCACAAACAGCTACTTAAATTTTAAAAGAATGTGGGCAACTGGCACAAGTCTTAAGTGTTAAGGAAATCACATGGCTTAAGAATACTTCATAGGTTTCTAATGTGCCCTTCATTTGAAATGCTAAACAGTTTTTGGTTTTATTCTGTGAGCTGGTGAATGATAGACAAATGTGAACTTTGATTCTCGCAGAAGGAAGTTCATGTCTTCAGAGCTATTGCCCTGGTTCTTGAATGGCTGTGTAATATGATCATTAGCTAATACAGTCCTTGAATACATCTGTGTGTGATAAATGTGCTGGTTGATTTACTTTAACATATGTTTTTAGTGTTTTAGAAGGCAACTAATCCCTCCACTGCATTTTGCATTTGAAGAAAACTGCCTGGTTTTAGTTGCTGGTTAGAGGGACTGAGTTTGGGGTAAATTACAGCTCCCCTATCCAAAACACTTTAAGCAATCTCCTGGTACTCAAATATCCTCAAGGCACATGCTGCACATGGATTTAAGTGGGAAATCTTTCTGCCTTCATAGCCTGGTTTTGTGAGATTATCAGGTCTTTTTCAAGTTTAAAAGTACAACAATTTTATAGAATAACTGGCTGCTGCAACTGTATGTTTATTACAGTTCTTCTCAATAAATCTTTAAATGGAGAATTGCTAGTTTGGTAATGATCCCTTTAGGTTCCAGTGGTTTTAATGAGAAGTTTTTAACAAGTGCAAACACATAGATTCACAATAAGTATACACAAGATCCATGATGCAGGTTTTCAGTTTGCCAGTCTCATTTGGTACTTGTAATTAATGATCAAATATTTTATGTTCTTGCTCATGACTGTGAGCAAAATCATTGCTTACAAGCCTGTTGAGTAGGATGTTGAATTAGTAATTTTTTTTTTTTTTGAGAGAGGAGCAGAAGCCATTCAGCATTAGGAACACAAGTCAAATTTAACCTCCTTTTGTAAGTTTATGGTGGTCCTTTCTTAATTTGTGTTGCTTGGCACCGAGTGTTTGTGTTCTGGTGAGTTTATGATCCTTATGCCCTCGACAAAACTCTTCTTTGTCAAACTATGACTAACACAATCTATATGAGGAAAAAAGGTGAAAGAATACAGGAAACCAGGAGGTTTAGTTTCTTGTTAGAGTATTGTCACTCTGCAGTCATCAGTTGTGGTTTATTTTAACAAATATGTGTTAAATCTGGCACATACATAGGTGCTTTCTAATTAACTTTTCTCATTTTTTCATGTAACAATCATGAACTAATATTTTTGTGTAATTGCACTATTGAGCAAGTCTAATTACTAAGCAGTCACATGGTCTTACTGACCTCCTTTCTGCTGGCATTCAGCCTACCTGTTCTAAATTCGTGAACGCTACGTAACAAATGCCAGGACCTCCTTCAGCTCACTTCATTTTTTTTTTCCTGGTTCTATTCTGTTTATTCTTATTGTTCCTTTTTCTAAGCTGTCAAATAAATCAAGATGTGCTTTCATTGAGACATGCTTTTTCTGTGGGATGAGTTCACGGAGTTGTTCATGGAGTTGTTAACAGTTTGAGAGAGAGAAGTTACTTGGTGCAGTAAAAGGTGATGGAGAAATGATGGGGGGAGATGCTAAATGGGAAATCACACTGAGGTGCTCTTAAAGTTTTTTCAGTTGCTCTTAAGCATTTGGCACCAGAATTAGGTTGTATCTAATTGTGTCAACAAAGCAGACAAAGAAAGTAACTTGCATACTCAAAAAAGTAACCATTACCTACTTCTGAAAAAATGTGTTCCTCTGTGCTCGCAGACCTTTCCATATTAAGGAGAATGGGATCTCATGTTTAACAACATCACCTTGGGGAGAGTTTCATTAGCCTGAGATTTGGTACAGTGGCAATTGATCACAATATCTGAAAAGAAATGCAAACATTGTTAGTTGCTGCATAAGGACTTACTTTGGGTAATAATTTACTTCTTTTAGTTTGTCTTTTTGAGTGTATATGTCTGTCTTTGGTATGCTAGTTAAAACACTGGTGTGCACCATTTGATTTTATAAAGATGGGTAGTCTAATCTTGCCAATCCCTGTATTTCTTTTTTTTTAACCATTCCTGAAGAGAACAGATTTCACTTTTAAAATAAGAGTAAGAATTTGTTTTGTATATCTCTTAGATTTTGTGAGACTATTGATGTGTTCAGCATCCTTCAAAGTTAGCTGCTGCTGTTAGGGCCCATAGTGCTATTGATTTAGGACAAAGAAAAGGTGATTTTTTTTTCCACAGTCATTTTTCAAACAAAAAATGAAAATCTGAGTAAAAAAGAAGTTTGATTTCCAGGACAATCACTGCAATTCATGGAAAAGGAAATTTGTTTTAAAAAATTAGTACTTGGACATCTTTCTGTGGCATCTATTAAATTTTGCAATTCTGTTAATCTGTTAGTGAAAATGCACTCATAGTTCCAGCTTTTGTAGGTACGATTTGTCCAATAGAGATGTGTTTGCTGGATGTGGGATTGGTGAAAAAGTTTGTCAATATTAATCTATGCGTGATCTGAATTTCATGTATGTAATTCAGATGGCAAAATTTGTGTGTTATAGTTTGTTAATAATATTTATGACTTCCCTGACAAGTCATCCCTTTAAGTTTGTTTTAATTGTGTAGCACTTAGGATGAAAATCTATTTAATTTATGAAATATTTAACAAGAAGTCCACCAAAGGCGCTCTATCATTCCCCTCAGACAGGGAATAGAAAATACAACAAAAAGCTTGTGAGTCAAGATAAGGACACGGAGAGGTCACTCAGCAGTTACCATCTTGGGGGAAATTAATCTAATTTATTGCCAGTCAAATCAGAGCAGGGTAACAAAACCCAGATTCTTAAAGCACCTTTCTCCCACCCCTCCCATTTTTCTGAGCTCAGTTTCACTCCTGTTTTCTCTACTCTCCTATCTCCCAGGAGCACAGAGGGATGGAGGTTTTGGTCAGTCCATCAAATATTGTCTCAGCCCATTTTTTTCATCCGGGAAAGGACTCCTCACATTCTTCCTGTGCTCCAGTGTGGGGTCCCACCCATGGGAGAGAGTCCTTCACAAAATTCTCTGATGTGGGCCTTTCTGGCGTGGGTTTCTCCATGGGGACTGCAAGTGGATATTTTCCGTGCCATGGTCCTTCATGGGCTGTAGGTGGACAACCTTTCTCAATGCTCTTCACCATGGGCTGCAGGGGAATCTCTGCTCTGGGACCTGGGGTGCATCCTCCCCCTCCTTTTCCCTTTCTTGAGAATCTGCAGAGTTGTTTTCTCACATGTTCTCAGTCCTTTTTGGCTTCCATTGCTCCTGAGCAATAATGTTTCCCTCCTGTCAAATACATTATTCCAGAGGTGCTGCCTTGCAGCAGGACCATGTTGGAACCCCAAAAGACATAGGGGAAGCTTCCAGCAGCCTCTCACAGAAGTCACCCTTGTACCCCCTCGATTCCAAAACCTGGCTGTTGAAACCCAGTGCAACTCATCATAGCCTCTAATGACTTCAGCTCTAGAGCAGCATGTGCTGCTTGGAGCATTTTTGTTCATCAACACATTAAATTGAGGGTGATTAATCTGTAAAAAGTCTCTAGCTTGTTTGCAGGAGTTGCACGTTCAAGTTTGTGTTCTGTGGTACTGGCAGTTAGACTGGAGAAACCCTCCAGTGCCACAACCCCAGGCTGCTCACCTGTTCTCTTCCACAAAAACCCTTTTTTACCCCAAAAGTGCCCGCATTTCAGCAGCTCCCTCTATAATTTGTGCTATATGATCTAGCCCTATGATTTACAAAGTACGTCACTGAAGCTCACTGACGTATGTCCTGATGGGTTTAATCCTGGGCTGTTGATGAAAGGGTTGGTTCCGCCCTTTTATGATAGCACACAGCCCTGTGGTGAGCCAGTTTAGCTCATCAATCTGTCCAAAAGAGATTAATTACCAGTTTTGGTGGGATTAGCTCTGTCGTAGATTGTGCCAGCTAAAAGGTCATTGTAGTAGTAGTGAAGAGGCAGAGTGGGAAGGGCAGGTACCATTTCTTTCGGTGGCAGTATGGATTTGAGTCAGATTGCAGTGGTTATAAAACTCTGGCCTGCATTGCTCATGTCTGCAGTAACCACCAGGTGATTTTTTGGAAAGGGATTATTTGTTTCTTCTGTGGTTTGCGATTTGTTGACACCCTTTCGAATGATACTGCTGAAAATAAGTATTGGCCTTTTTACTGTGCAGGGAAAAGATGCAGTTTATTTTTTGTCAAACTGTCAGAATGTGAGAAATAAGCCTGCTAGCTGAGAAATTACACTGTGCTTGTTTCCTTATTTTGGTGAATGAACTCGTATCCCACATTCTGTAATGTAACTATTATTCAATTGTACAAGAAGACTGCACTGGTTGGTCTGGAGGGAGCAAGTGGTACTGAATTGAATTGTGCTCAGTAAGTAGTTTTTTCCAAATATCATTTGCTATAAGCCAGAAAAATTATAGTAAGCATCTCTGCAATCTGGGTTTTGACTCCAAGGTTGATCTTGAAGGAATGTTAATTCCTCAGATTAAGAAATTTTGAGGTTTTAGACACTTGATTTTACATCACTAATCTTCAGGTTTGAGGATATCCAAGAAATTCTGAGTCGAATGTTCTTGATGTGTAAGAGTAGTAGGTGGACTTTGAGTATTAAGGGAAAAATGTGGTTTTGAAACAACTCCATAGGATTTTTTAAGTCTTCCTTCTCTTGGGACCAATAATCTATTTTTGTTTTATTTTACGTAAGTATCAATAGAGCACATTCTTTATTTGAGATGGGGAAGGTAATCTGTCTGCACCTCACAGTGTTTCCTGCTCCGGTCACAAAGGGGGAGGGTGATAACCCCCAACAAACACCATCTGTGATGAATGTGAAAGCAGCTTTTTTTAGGCAATCAAGAATACAGAATTTTTTTTTTCTCAACTGATCAGTATGTGGCAGTGTCAATGAATTCTGCAACGCTTCTTCAAAGCAAGTTATTTTATATATTATCACTCTCTTTTGATCATTTTAATACAATGAAATATATTCTCCTGTTTAGGATAATATTTTTATCCCAACCAACAGAAGTTACTCTTTAAATGTATTATGCAAAGATTGCAGAAAAGCCTGTTTATCATTGTGCACTACTTGAACTTTTTGGTTTCTAACAGTTTATCTACAGCATGGAAGCCTTTATTTTCAGAAGTGGTTCTTTCCCATACTCTGTCTCAGTGCCTGGCAGGTTTTCAGGTTAGTTATATAACCTGTGATAGGAGGAAGGTCAAGCTGCCAGCAAAGTCGGCCATTTTTTCAGTGGCTAAGTCACACTAAAGTCTGTGATGTTATTAATTTGCATACTGAAAAGAAACTCTTTGCTTTAGGGAATTTTGTGACCTTCCCATCGAGACTAAAAAGGCAAAAGTCTATTTGAGCATGAGTCGGTTGTGTAAGTAGTGTGAGCGTATGTGGCTTTGTGTTCCATGGGCTTAATGATTTGCAAATCACATTTTAGCAGGTTTAATAGCCATACCTTGGGTTACCCCTAGCAAAGGACTGATTTGATTACCAGGATAAGAACTTCACAGTATTTTGGTGCAATACATTTCACTTGGATTTCTCAGAACTCTTAATTTAACACGGAGCAAGGTTAGTTTGTGTGCTTCTGTGTACTTCTGGCTTTCATGTTCTTTGCAATCTAGGTCAAGAGGTGAACTATAATTGCAGTGTTCTTCTAACCCTGAAGCCTCCATTTGTTTTTCAGGTCACCTAAAGCATTTGCTTTCACTCTTCAGAGTTTTGGGTGTGGAAATGTTTTTTTAGAAGGGAATAAAGCTTTAGAGGAGGGGAAGGATGGACTGGGAAGGACAGGTCAATATTACAGTGTTCTGTTTCAAGTGTGTAAATGGAGATGGCTGCAGCAAAGTCTACATGTGTGTCTGTACTTTTGGAACAGTTACAGATCAGAGTGCATACCAATTACTAGTGGAGATAATAAAAACCAGTTCATGAGCTTTGTTAACATTAGTTTAGGTGGTAGCTGAGCTGCAGTGAACAGATCTTCATAAAATATTTTTGCAAAATATTTTTTTTTTTGAAAAAAAAATCTTTTTGCAAATTCTGTATTTTGATTTTTAAAATTTTTTTATTTGTAAATTATATTAGTATTTGAAAGGTCTAAAATTCAACATCAGTCTGGGTGGGAAATAAGAATTTCATGATACTCAGGGTTTCAGAAGTAAATTTAGGTGTCAAACTGTTGCTTATAATCTCTTTCATAAAAGTGCTAATGCAACAATCTTCTTGCAGTGAGACAAAACCTGTTCAGTTTATCAGAGATGGAAGGGATTACTTCCAGTTCTACATGGTTTGAGCTGTGTCCTACATTTCTAATTTCTGTATTGACAGTCATGTGATGGACACCTGAGCTTTTGTGTTATGCACTGCTTCCTCCTAAACTTTTCTGGACCTGCTTTAGAGATTTACTCTATCTCAGTGTTTCTTAATTAGTAGGAAAACGTTTCCTGTCCTGTTCGCTCTCATTTCTTCTCTAACATTTGTATCTTTGTGGCTCTTTCACAGATAGGAAAAGTAAAGGCTATAAAATTCTTGCACTAAAGGTTTGTACCCTTTCAGAACACAAACCCTTATCCCCTCAAAATTAAAACCAGAAATGTTGGAAAAATTCTGTTTGAGCTCAAATGGGGAAGTTATGAAGTATGAATATATGTTATTAATTCTTCAGTGATGAGGATGAGATATCTACAGCGTAGGTTACTTAGGAACAAATCCTGTAAGGAAAACTTGGATATTTCTATTTGTTATCTATCCAAAATATGAAATCCATGACCTAGGAAATGCTTTGTTTTTTATACTAAGGAACCTGTGGAGTTCAGTGTTTGCAGATTTTTTTTTTCTCAATGCCAGTGTTCTACTGACCTTGTCAGTGAGGGGTAAACTGTGCTGCAATTGAGAGAGGGAGAGAGAGAGAAAGTAGGGATTGAAAAAACCACAAATAAGAAGGCAATTTGAATCAGGGAAATAAATAAGTAGGTAACTTGTTCATGTAGGCTGCTTGTTGCTTCATGTCTTGTATAGTTCATAAAACATGATCATTGTTTGAATGGTTGTAATTTTTCTGTGTACTAAAGATACAGAACACCAAGGCAAACTTTATCTCAATTTCACAATCTGTGCAGTTCTGAAGTACTGGGGAAGTGTACAGAGAATTGTGCTTCTGCATTTTATAGAGCAGCTGGCATTGAAAATAGTCAGTGGTTTGATTTCTAATATTAATTAATATTAATTGAAGAATAGATTGAATTTTGTCTTTCCTATATTCTCTACAGAGTTTCCTCTGAGTTGAAATTTTCTGTCGGTAAATCCTATGGCATCAAGTGATTTTTTTTTTTTTTCATTCTTTCTCCTTCATATTTTATATTCTAGAGAATAAACAAGTTCATTTTTTTTTCTAGAAGTCTTAAAGTTGAAGAAAACATTATGGCTTTTAGCAGAGATTACCTAATATTTTTTCCCTTTTTCCTGTCTCATGGGAGAAGCATGACTACAACTGTAAAACTGAGACATGCATTTCAAAGAAAATATTCTACACAGTAATTTTTGCCATCCAGGTTTCAGAAGGGTCGTTAGGGAGGAGGCTGCATTTCAGTTTTGTTCTTTGTAAGTCTTGCTATTAGTGATCTCAAAAACTCGAAACCATCCAAGCCTTAATGAGGGTGATCAAACCAAGGATGGCATCTGAATTATTTGTTTTATTTGTGTTGCCTAGGGATAATTCCTGTGACTTTCCATCGTTGCTTTTCAGTGGATGACAGGCCTGGTAAAATCTAGTTTACTGTGCCTTATTCATGTTTCTTTTTAGACAGTGTAGCTATTTCCTGCTATTGCACAGTATATCCCAAATCCTCTGAATGTTTCCTTAAATGACTCTGTGAGAGACTTTAATTTTTTTTTCCTCTAGCATACTCTTTCCCTTCTATTACCTGGAAACATCTACTAGTATGTAGTTTTTTCAGTTTATGAAAGAAAAAGGTTGTAAATTGCTGTAATATTGGCAGCTCTGCTTTAATTGCTGTGTATTTTCCCCTTTTATTTCAAGGCTTTCGTAATCTGTGGAGGAGACCTGTGTAAAAGTAATTTTTATCATGTAGTCATTAGACTTTTCAGTGGGTAGGGTTTTTTTACTTGATTGACATTTCCTTTCTGTGAGCTAGCTGCCAATAAATTCACTGCTGAGAAGTAGTGTGTTTTTAAAAACTATGAAGAAAATCATGAGTTTTTGGGGAATAATGTAGATCTTTCTATTTTTACATTTTAGAATTTAACTTTCTGCATTGTTTTGAATATAGGTTTTTGAGTATAATTCCACCAACGTTTTTTTCCCAGTGCCAATACTGAAACATTGTGTTAGTCTGTCAAAGCAAAATTCTTCAATGCTGCATTTGCTGAAAGTTTTACTCCAATTCTTTACTACTTCCATATGAGAGAGCACAATGGAGCTTGCATTTTTGGCACTGGAGGTCACACTTTCAAACTAAAAAGTGTTGCTAGTAATTGTGTGTTGCTGTTTCAGCAGCACCCTTTCCTATTTTTTCATAATTCTGCACTTTTTTTCTACTGATCTGTCTTTATTCCAGAATCCTGCCTTTGTAGTTGTTGCTCTATGGCTTGTCAAGTGCAGTGGTAAAATAAAAGTAATTTTTAGGCTTTTTGGGTGTTTTGTTTTTGCTATTCTATTTGAGGGATATGAGATTTTCAGGAACAGTTGTGTCATAAGTGGCTTGTTCCCAAATAAAAGTGTGGGGGGGAAATTCCAAAAACTTTTCCACTTGCAGTACCACATTGTCATCACCAGTTGCAGTATTTTTCCTACTGAACTTAGAAATTTTAAGAATACTTAAGGTAAAGTTAGCTTTGGAAAGCTTTATAGGGTATTCTTTGGTTTTCTGCCTTCCTCATATGAGCTGTATCTGTCAGAAGTTTTTGGTTGACTGGAGTTTTCATTAGAGTATTTTATATGGTAATGCCTAGCTTGGAATGAGTTGTTTTTTTCTTGGAAATGTTTGTCTCTTGTGCTTGTCTCTTTAATTTTACCGTGAATGAAAGCTTTTGAACTTGGGATTTAATAAATAAAAAAAATACCGAAGTACAGGTCAGTGTGATTGATGTTTGAAATATTGCAGTCTTATTTCTACAGAGATACATCTTAAATGAATGAAGGAAATAATTAAGTCGGTGAAAAGCTGCCTTGGTGATATTTTTTTCCTTTGTCATAAGGCAAAATGCTGTTATTAACAACAAGGAAATAGTGTAACTGGCAACATTTCTTCCTGGATTTTTGTGTGATGCCTTTGTATCTCCCCTCTCCAGCACATGCAGGGTTAAATAGGGTTTAAAAACATGTGAGCTTTACCTGCCATTCATCAGGGTTTTTCTCTGATGCAGATTTAGTGTTACTTAGACCTGTAATAAAGGATGATGTCCACGAGCCGGTGGGTGCTGGAACAGCCTGTTCGTGCCAGGTTTGGTGCCAGCTGTTGATGCTGGCAGGGCACACGCTGTTGCTGTTCCTTTTCACACCTTCCCCTTCCATTCTTCATCATCTCCTCCGCGGGGCTTTCTGAACTCCCAAACAGCACATATTGGGTTTCACGTAACCTTTTAGCCACTTGTGAATATGACACAGAGGAGCAGGACCGAGCCGCTGCTTGTACCTGCTCAAATGAAGCCTTTCCCTGGCCCCGTTAGGAATAAAGTTCAGCTGTGGGACAGGAATCCTCCCGGAGCGGCTCCATAGGGAAGGAATATTCGGCTCTTACTACAGCGGTTACATATAACTGGAAAAGTAGGTCATTGTGGCAGGGAGTAGTCCAAACAGCCGCCCGGTTGCTGCAGCAACGACCTACTTTACGAAACTATTTTTGTTGATTCATATTGAAATGTTCTTCTTGAAAGTGCTATAAGGAAATGATCAGGTTAGGTGATATGTAACAATGAAAGCTGCAGGTTTTGTGGACTCCTCCTGCCCTCCTCCTTCCTCTCCGTCCCCCACCCCTTTAGTCTCGCCCCCTGATGTTGTATATAGGAGGATTAAAGCAAATAAGGTTTATTTCTATTCAGTTTGACCTCTAGTGGTGAATATATTTTTTTTCTTGAAGGTTCTGCGTAACAATAATGTTTATGATTGGTGATTACGTTTCCAAAGTTCAGAATTTACAAATCTTGCCCTATCAATTTTATCTGTAGAAATAATTTCAGAGTTAAAATAAAACAAAAAAAAATGCTCTGTTCTAGGAAAAGCTGAAATCTTTCTTGAGCACTGGAACAGGCTCTCCAGGGAAGTGGTCACAGCACCCAATCTGACAGAGTTCAGGGAGTGTTTGGACAATGCTCTCAGGCACATGGTGTGGCTTTTGGGGTTGCCCTGTGCAGGGTCATGAGTTGGGATCCCTTCCAACTCAGGATATTCTATGATTCTATGAGTATCACTTTTCTGGAATGCTAACAGTTTCTCTGGATATGGATATTCAGCTGTTCTTACTCTAACCACTTTCCTTCCAGTGAAGTTTATCCACATTCAGGAAGGTGGGCTTAGTGCCCACCCCATTTTTTTTTTCTTTTAAATTGGCAGTGTTCTTGTCTGAGTTGTCTTTTGCTATTAATTCTAACTTCACACAAGCAAACTGGAAAAAAGAACAGTGATTCCATATATAAGGATGCTCTCCAGTTGTCTACCTTTAGTCTTTCAACAAAGTAATAAAAAAAGACTGTTATTCGTGTTTAGGAAGTTGATTTTGGAAGTTCACTCCTGCCCTCTAAAAGGTTTGGGTAGACGGGGAAAATGTAAAAGTAAAGTTGTTATAATAAAGGTTTCATTCTTCATAAATAATTCTTTATCTAAACTGCTGTAACTTCTGCAGAGATGACTGAGTATCACTCTTCAGTTATCAGAATCTTCTACTTAACTGTACTATGTAACCTTTCAAGGTTAATTTAGTTACTTCAAATGAAGTTCTTTCTGTTGGTCCTGACCTTCAATATTGCAGAGAGCTGCCGAAGTTGTGGCAGATGAAGATAGCACATTTATCTATTTAGGTTATTTGGATTTTTTTCATTTGTTGTGTCTTGAGCCCCAGTTCTGTTTTCCAGGAATTGTGTTAGTGAGCTCTGTGCATCTCCTGCGTCAGCTCTGGAAGGCCTCTGCAGCATCAAGTGAACACTTACCTCATTAGTCTGCCCACATGCTGAGATAGTTGAGGACAAAGTGGAGGTTTTTGGGATTTATGCAGCTTGATAAACAAAGCTGTATTTCAGTTATTTGTTTGGAGGGGTTTAAATGTTTTTTTTCTACGTGATTATTACTCAAAATCCTGAATACAGCTTGATCAAGTTTACCTGTTATTCAGCTATAAATAACTAATTTCAGCTTTGAAAGATGAGTTGAGAAAATTTTGGTATTTTGACTAGTAAGAGTAGCAATGGAAAATTAAGACAATGCTGCATGTCTTACTACCATAAGATGAGCACCAGCCAATTTTAATTAAGATTTCAGAATAGCTTCAGGATATTTTTTTTCTGTTTTGCAGGCTTTCTAGTAGTTTCTATACTTGGTAAAGGATTTCAGCTCTCTCTTTAATTCTCTTCTATTTAATAGATTTTTCAGATGTGGGAGGCCAGAGATGATGGAATTGTACCTTAAGGACTTGCAGTTTATCTGGTGTAGTTGAGAAATACATTTATTTAAGCCAGTGTTTTATTTCTGGGAAACATAAAACTGCAAAATTTTACTAGCACTAACTGCAACCTTAAAAATGTCACTTTAATGTAGGAGAAGAAAAGGGCTTTATTAAAGTAAATGAAGGGAAGAATAAAATCTGTCCTTCAGAATCAGATTGCAAGACTGTCTTGTTGGAGTGCTCATATGCTTGCTCTTTTTAAATGAGCCTTAGCTGTTACTTTCTCATGGACAGTTTAGATTGCTGAAATATTTTATAAAGCAGGTGAGCTTTCTTTTAATTACATCAAGCCTTGAGAGCTGCTAATCTAAATACAAGAACTTGGATGCATGAGAATAAGGTGGTTTAAATTTATTTATGTATGAGCATGTCTGTACTCTCAAGTAACTTAGTTTTGTAATTTCCTTCTAGGTAGTATTTCTCCAGCTCCAGCACAATTTGTTTGCTCTTGGGTTTTCTTTTATGGATCCAACCAGCTTCTCTCTGGAGAGAGAAGGCATAAAGAATTAAAGTGAAGTAATAAAGACTTTGATTTATCAGATTGGAATTAGGGGATTAGAATAAAAACCCCTCAGAATATGTGCATTAAAGAATGAAAGACACTGGGAGAGAGAGATTTAGGAAGCTGTGAGCCTCTTAGTCTCCTGTCACCAGCAGGCTGACCTTTGTAATATGAAGTAATTTGAGACGTTAGTTTCAGGTTATGTAGGAATAGTTTAGCTGAGTTATGGGTGCCCTTTTGAATGTGAAGCTAAGATCCCGACTTTATAGAAGCTAAATACACCATTTGCTGTGATGTATGGCCCACAAATTAGGAACCCAATACCTATTGCTATTTCATGAAGTCATAGAAAGGTTGGAGTTTGAAGGGACCTTTGGAAATCATGAAGTCTAACCCCCCCTGCTATGTCAGGTACACCCAGAGGAGGTTGCACAGGATGTGTCCAGGTGAATTTTGAGTAACTCCAGGCAAGGAGACTTCAGCCTCTCTGGGCAGCCTGTTCAGTGATCTGTCAGCCAATTGTAATGGCACTGTGATGAACCTCTCCTGTTTTCCAGGACCTTTCAAAGATTGTGGAGAATGGTTTAACAGTAGCATCTGCCAGCTCCCTCAATGTTCCTGGATACATCCCAGTGGAGCCCATGGATTTCTGGATGTCAAACTTGGCTAAAGGATATCTAATCTGATCCTCCTTGACCAAAGGAAAGTCTTCCTTTTCCCAGACTTTTCCTCTTGCCTCCATGGGGATTCTGGCCCTAGGAATAAAGAGTGAGCAAAGAAAGCATTCAGTATCTCTGCCTTCTCTGTGCCTTTGGTCACCAGGGCACCCACTTCACTCAGCAGTGGGCCTATGTATCCCTAATCTTACTTTTGCTACTTGCAGAAGGTAGGGAGGTGTAGAAGAAGCCCTCCTCATCATATTTGATATCCCTTGCTAGATTCAATTCCAAATGGACCTTAGCATTCCTTTTATCTCTGCATGCTCTGACAACACGCCTTTATCCCTCCCAAGTGGCCTTTTCCATTTTCCATATTCCATACATTTCCTTTTGTTTCAGTTTTGCCAGAAGCTCCCTCTCATCCATATAGGTCTTCTGACCCTTTTAATTGATACCTTTCTGATAGGGATGCACTGGTCCTTAGCTTGGGAGAAGTGATGCCTGAATATTAACTAGCTCCTTTTGACCCCTCTATTTTCTGGAGTCTTAATCCATGGGATTCCTCCAGGCAGGTCCTTGAAGCAGCTGAAGATAGCTTTCCAAAAATCCAGGGTTGTAATCCCTACCTATTTAATGCTTCCTTCATCTTTGGGAGATTATTAATGTCTTTTGAACAGGACAAAAAATTGTGTTTCCTTCCTTTGGTGAATGCAAACCTTGAAAAGATAGTTCAGTTGTTCAGAAATTGATGAGGGGTGGTATGTAAGGAAATGCCAGCTTTGTGCCCAGTGTGGGCTAAGTTTGATTCAAATGAGTTTGTTATTCCTAATAGAGTAGTATTACTTGTTGTAGCTGGTATTCTAGTCCCATTCCGTATCTGAAATTGTCCTTACTCCTAAGTGTCAAAGAACATGCACCCAAAAGTACTCAGCTTGGAGAGATTAAATTTTAAACGTGGTTTTCTCTTGATTATTGTTCAAAGCCCTTTCTCTCATCCATTTTCAAAGAATTTTGTTGTTTTTTTTCCTTGAGAACCTCCTTTACAGCTGTACGTGGGCTTGGATGTACCTTGCATTCTTCCTCCATTACATCTCTGCTTTTGCTTGAAGATTATAACAGTAGTAAATATTGGGGGAGGAAAAGCCAAGTGACGCACTTCATGGTCAGTGTTTGGTTTTGTTTTTGCAAGTGGATCAGCTCTGCTAAGTTATGAAAGATGCTGTAGTCCTGAATTGCTCTCTAAAGGAGCTGTTTTTTCTTCACTGACTGTAGAGCAACCCTGCAGGAGATTAGTTAGCTCCCACAGCTACTTCACTTAAGTATCTAGAGTTAAATAACAGGAACTTTTTCCTGCTCTTGTGTATAAGTTGAAGGGATAATACCTTTATAATACGTATTATTGTATACCTTTTAAGGATGTGGAAGTTGGATGTGGGATTTGTTGAAACAATGTGGTACAATAAGGGATGCCTCTGTGACCTTGATTTGGTAACAGGAAAATACTACTGTGGCTGGCTGCCAAAGGATGCTGAGGAGTGTACATAACACTTAAATCCTGTCTGAGCTTAATCTTCTTACAGTTTCGTAAGAATATACTGCTTGCACTAAGACACATTGGTTGCTGACAATCAAACAGGAAAATACACTGGTAAAATATTAAATATTTGTATACAGGGACATAAAATTTGGATACTTCTCAGTGTCTCATACTCTGCTTTGGTATTAGATTTGGTGTTCACATTGTGATTCCTGTTGAAATTAGTACGAGGTGTATATTTACCTGATACTGAACTCTCCTAATAACCTAAACAAACATATGGCGAAGTATTTGTAAAAGAAAAGTGCTTGCTCTCTCCCTGTAGAGAAATAAGTGACACATGATTTGTGTGATTAATACATTAGGGTGTAATGCTGTAAATTATACTCCTTCAAATAAAATGTGGTTGGTATGATATGTGTGCAAGATTCTTTCATTTTATTGAATCCTGCTCTACTGAACTCTGAAAGATGAAGGAGGAATATCTGATAACAGTGTTGGAAAAAAACAATTGAGCAGGGTAATAAAGCTGGCAGGTACTAGGCTGCCTAAGATAATTTAGATAGATAAAGTCTGGGTGGCAATCAAATATCCATCATGACACGAGTCTCTTGTGTGACAGAGCTTTTCTGTTGCTGGAGAGATGGAAATCAATGGCTGGACATAAGGACTAGTGGATAGATGGAAGGTATTTAAAAGGCAGGTTAAATAAAAGTTTGTGTGGAATTTGCTGTAAGTTTTCTGGTTGTGGGTAAAAAGTACTAACCAAACTTAGGAACTGTTCTTTTTCACTCAAATTCTTAAATTTCCTCTTAGAATAAGTCTGCCTAGCTAAATTCATATATTTTGTGTGTCTGTCCAGACTAAGATGTCTGCTAATGGTTCAATTCAGAATCTGGATTAGTTCATAAAAATCATCCTTAATGGTTTAGCACTAACATTTTCAGATGTGAATAACACCTGCAAGAAAAGTCATTGCATTTTGAATTCCCTCAATTCCCAGCAACTCTTCTCATTTAGTACTGGCAAGGATGGTTATGTGTGATTGTGGTTTCTGGGTGTTTATTACTCCTAAAAATAACCCCAAACAAGACTTAAGGGTAGCCTTAAATAGTGTTCCTATAAGTATCCTTCTTGCTAGACTACTCCCTAAATAAAAGTGTTACCTTTTTAACCGACTGCTCTTGACTTCTTTTCCCTGGATAAAGTCTTTAATCATGTTAATAGTGCAGAGCCAGGAACATTGCGTGATGTAGTGCTTGCTTTAGGTCATTTTGTTAATGGTTAACTGTGTTAACTGTTATTTATTTAAGTTTTTGAATAGCTACTTTGATGGCATCGGTGTATTTCAGTTCTGTGATTACTAAAATTATGAGCTCTATTATGCAATTATTGCCAGTTTCTGGCAGTTAGTTTAGATTTTAGACACCAATGATTGACAGCAGGGAGATTGTGGCGTTTCTTGGAGTCAACTGCTAAGATTTTTTTGTGCATGTCTTTTAAAGAATGTTGTCTTCGGAAGCTTTCATGATAGTTCTGAATATCATAATTTAAATATCTCTGGCAAAATGTGTGTAATGCTCTTTAAGAATGGTGCTTGCAGACAGGAATGCTTTGCATCACCAAATTCCTCATCTTAAAATAAGTCCTTTTTGCCTCCCTCTGTCATGTCAGTCATGATGTACCTCACATTGTTTGCTACTGTGAAATTATTAGTGAATTTTTTTTCTGTTTTGTCCAAGGGATGTTTTAGACCAGACACAGAAAAAATTATGCCCTGATAAAAATTATCTGGGCATCCTTTCTGTGTCTTTTAATGAAGTCCTATGGCTCATATGAGTCATTCAAAATTAAGAAAGTGCTTTCCGATTGATTGCTGGGTTTAGGGAAGAAAATTTGTTTAGATTGCAGACTCAGAAATGTGACCTGTTATTGTAGGGAGAGGTTTAAATCCCTTCTCATTGCCACAGTCTGATATAAAGTATAGTAGAGTCCAAGCCTAGTAGATCTTATTTCATAGCCCTTATGAAGAAACTTTGCCTCTAGAGCTCATACACTGAAAAGAAATATTATTCATGAGATGTAGGTTTCATACCCATTTTCAATTCATTGACTGATTTACCATTCATTTTTTGTTTTGTTATACTATGAAAAGAATACATTTGTGAGCATTTTGGTGTATCTTTTGAGAAAGAAAGGTCAAGTAATTCTGTGTACAGTTAACCACATTAGAGATGCTGTGCTGCTTCTGCAAGTTTTAGGGGTACTCATCAGAAAAAGAGGAGGAGAAAACTTAGGTTATGACAAGTAGTTGATATGATTATTAAGTTTCTTTGTAAAGGGTGTATTTCAAAGCAGTTATTTGAGAAGGTTCATATTGAATTGAACAAGGCTCTTTGCAGGGGAGATTGGCCTTAAAAAGTTCTCCAACCCAAAATATTTTGTGATTCTATTCCACACGTCTGTGTAAAGGCTTGTATGTTAGACAATTTTTGTTAGCACTTCAATGAGAAAATGCCTTTAGATGTGGTGTAACATAAATATAGTTGATAAAAACAAAATAGGTGATTAATCATTTGCATCACATTATGTTAAAACACGTTTGTTTCAACTGAAAAATGGCTTTTGTTGAGGTAAAGGAGAGTGTGGGTATGTGTCCCCTGGCCACCCTCCTGCTCTCTTCCTACATATATAACAGTTTGAGTCTACACTGCTTTTTTTGTTAGGTACCTAAAATAGTTGTATGGAGATTGAAATGCCTGAGTGTGGTGAGAGATAGTTAAGAGAGATAACAGAGGGGATTTGGGGAACCAACAAATAGAGATTAAATAGTATTAAGGACAAGTTTAGGGATCTTGGATGTGAATTGGACACTGGGTCAGTGCATGTTATCTTCTTGAATAGGATTTTGTGCCAAGGCCAGACTAGAAGTTATGTATGTGTTTAGTGAGGTAGGAAAGAAAAGAGGTAGAGAATATCGAGGAAACTGAAATGCCAATAGAAAAAAATCAAAAGTTTCCTGAAATACAGGAGTAGTTGTGAATATTTTATGTTACCAGTTTCTCTTCATAACCTTTCCCACTACTCTGTGATATGAACTTAGACAACAAACAAACAAACTCGTGTAACAACAATAAAACCCCATAAAAACCAACCACAAAAAAAAAAAAAAAAAAAAAAAAAAAAACCCAATCTGGGCTATTCAGAGGTATCCAGGACAGTATTGCAGTTCATCTTCTGAATTTTTTGTGACATATATATGTCAGTGCACATACTCCTTGAAACTGAGATTCACATAGATAAGACTAACAAATAATGTCTGTCATTCCAAGTTCAACAAAAACCACAATAAAATGAAACTGTAATTTTCAGAGTCCAAATGGAATTGACTTTGTCCTGGGAACATGGGGCCCAAGTTCTCTCCAATACATGCATATGCAGCTCTTGTCTAATTCTTAAAATTACTCCTGCGTGGTTTCTAAGTAAATGAGTATACAGAAGTTTCTTTTTCTTTTCTAACCACCCCAGAGTTTTCTCAAAACAAAACTTAGCAAAGTGAGAAAAATTGGGCATTCTTGGTTTGTTCCAGTCATTAAACATCAAAATATAGTTTGCCAGCCAAGAAACCATTGTGTTCTTGTATTCTGGCTGCTGAGAGACTTGTTCTTACTCTCTCAGGTCGTGTGAACCACACATTTTCACCATTTATTAGCAGCCAGGGGAGGTTCCTTCCAGCCTTTTATATGTTATTTTTGGTAAGGTTTTTTGCCCCATGTGAAGTTGGAAGCAATGTATGATAGCAATATGTAAGTGATGCCTATCTAACTGCATAAAAAATGGATTTTAGCACATTTACAGCAATCCTGTATGCTCTATCCCTACTAGAAGGTGCAGCATTTTCTTAGTATCTGCTTAGTTTTCAGGATTCATCTTCAAAATCTAGGTGCATATGAACTCCTGATTTTAGTAAACCTGCTTGCCCAGTGCCTTTGTGTTTGTTACAATATGGGCACTTGCAGAGATGCTCCTGCCCTTCTGTGGTAGCCGTGCACCTTCTCCCCAGCTTTAGGCACGGAGTGTGCAGCTGCCCTGGACTGGGCCAGTTTTTCTCAAGGTGCTGTTGCAGTGGCCTTGCACCTGCACAAAGTGTCATTACAGCAGCTTTTCTCAGGAGAAAGGATCTGCAGTGTGGGAATTGCCTCTTCCCCCACCCCCCTTGGGTGCAGCTTGTGATTTATGGCAGGGGATCCAATAATGTGTGAGCACAGAAGTTAATGACCAGCCGGCGCTGACTCAGCAGTTGCCCTGATCACCATGTGCTTTGCTGAGTGCCAACAGCACTGAGAGGAGGAATGGCTGAGAGGGCCTGAACAGCTCCTGGTGGGATATTGTGAGTACAGAATCACAGAATGGTTGGGTAGGAAGGGACCTCTGGAGATTACCAAGTCCAGGTTCACGTGGAGCAGGTTGCACAGGATTATTGAATATCTCCAGAGAAGGAGACTCCACAACCCCTCTGGGCAGCCTGTTTGAGCCTGCTGTTACCCTCAAAGAAGATTTTCCTTATATTCAGATGGAACTTCCTATTTCAGTTTGTGCCTGTTGCCCCTTATCCTGTTGCTAAGCACCACTGGGCCCATCCTCCTGATGTTGCATTGAAGATATTTTTGGCATTGGTGAGGTCTCCTCTCAGTCATCTCTTCTCCAGACTACACAGCCCCAACTCTCTCAGCCCTTGCTTGTAAGAGATGCTCCAGTCCCTTCACCATCTTTGTAGTCCTCCACCAGACCCTCCTCAGCAGTTCTTTGTCTTTCGTTGACTGGGGAGCTCATAACTGGACTCAAAACTCCAGATGTGGCCTCACCAGGGCAGAGTAAAGGGAGAGGATCACCTCCCTCAGAACTGCTGACCACACAAGAAAAATACAATGGAGGAGCAACTTGTTACAGTGGAGAGAGTCATTTGGGGATGCCCAGTACCTCTCTTTCCAGCTGACTGCAAGGTAGAATTCTTTTTTCCCCTCTTTCCTTTTGTTTTTATTTCTTCCCCAAACAACTTTCGCCATTGGAGTTATTTTAGTTATTACATCTACTAATAAATCTTTGCACATATGAACCTGTCTCAGCATTCTTTGCACAGCTACCTGTTTCTCTTGAACACTTGCATAATTGCAACACCATATTCCCCTCTTCTTTTTGCCTGATGTGCTGATTTGCTTATTAAATAATTCAGATGAGGTTAAACCAAGATGCATATATTATATGGTGGGCTGTTTCTATAAATGAAGGCCAGAGGGATGGCCATGGCTGTGTACTCCTCTGGCATGATGTTTTTAGTCAAAGTTCAGGCTGCTGTGTTGTAAGGAGGACTTGAATTAAGTTTAGTAGCAGTGTGCCAACAGCTGATTATCTCTTTGTTCCTTAAGACTGAACTAAAGTAAATGTTGTTGTCCATTCCAGAGTTGAATAGCACTGAGAGAAAAACTGAAATGGTGATGCAGTTTGGTTTTTATGAATTATGTGTTGTGGAATATATTATATGGTGTTGTACCACTGTAAGCCAAGTGTAATTAGGATGTGAACGTGGATTCATCTCCAAAATATGCACCAAGCACTGAAGGTCTGAAAATTGTTGTTGATTATTCCTCTTAGTTACCTTTTTCTATTGCAAAATTGTCTTTTTTTGCCTCAGAAAATAAACATTCCTTTACTATTCTTGCAGATTCCTGCTTCAATGTCTTGAGGATCTTGATGCCAATCTACGGAAACTGAATTCACGTTTGTTTGTTATTCGTGGACAGCCAGCAGATGTTTTCCCCAGGCTTTTTAAGGTAAATGCCACCTTGCAATTGTTTTTATCCACAAATATGAACAACAGAATAATTTCAACTAGAAATATTTCTTGTGCTGTTTTCTTCAGTGCAAGTTATCCATGCAAATATTGGCCTATCCTTGCAGTTCTCATTAAGGTTGTTTGTGTTAGAGAGGAAAAATTCAAAACTAATGTAGGCATCACCAACTGAGCTGAGTTACTTTTAGACAAGCAACTTTGTTTCTTTCTTTCCAGAAATGGAATTGATTTCAGATGGTTTACTAAGTCTAGGTACTGTGTGTTCCCTTTGTAATACTGAAATACAATTTTTTACACATGAATCCATGTTCAAAGCCTGATCATAAAAGCAATGTTTTACTTAGGCTAAAAAAACATCTGCTGTGATTGCTTTTTGGCCATTAAAGGTGATGTAATAAGCTTCTTGTAGTAGTAGGATTGTTAAAAGCCTAGTGTAACTAAAAATCAATTTCTAGTCAAAGAAATTTAAGGCTTTCCTGAGAAAGAGTCAATGAAAAAATTAAAGCTGTGAGTGGTTGTTACTGATAGCCATATGTTGTTCATGGATAATAGTGTATTTAAGGTAATAATACACTATTTAATAGACTATTTATAAACGTATAATAAAAAATGAACCATTTTCAAATTGATTTGAAGAATTTTTTCAGAATGACTGAATTGAGGTCAATGAAACAAGACTCTGGGGGGAAAAGTAGATACCCAGTTTTCCAGAGGTCATGTGTTCAAGATTTTTATTTCCAGGTCCTCAACACCAACCTCAAAACTCAACTAAAACTTACTTTTCCATCTTCATTATTGTGCTTTTGCTTGAAATGCTGACTCAATGATACTTCCACTGGTCTTTTCTTGATTTCCCCTCAATGAAGAATTTCCTGGAGTTACTGTGCCATTAGCCACTGCTTGCAGTCTCTCAGATGCTCAGACTTGAATTTGTCTGGCAAACTTGGTTTGATTGATTCAAGTAGGAGCAAAGGCCTTGGTGTTGTGTGTGTTATTTTATGGATTTGAGCAACTTGTGACAAGTTTGCTTGAATACTTTAATGGCTTCTTTGACAATTCCTGTTTCAGGTCTTGCCACTAGGCTGACCTTTCTATGCCTAACTGCACTGCATTGCCTTATTTTTAGAATACTAATCTTGGTGCTGAGAAGAAAATTAAATAACTTGTAATATAGATAGCAGTCAAAAAAAGAAAATTCACATCTGTCTGTGTCTTCTGGTTCAAATTATCAAAAGTGTCTTTAACATGTATTGGTTCACTGAGGGGCTTTTCAGGACATCCTCTATTCTCAAACGAGTTATTGAAGCTCTTGAGGGCTTCTTCTCTTTTGGCTGAAGTCTTCTTAGAACATGCATCTATCTGATATAATTATAGCTCACAGCTTCTGCCAGAGCAGTAGCTGTACCTCAGGCACTTCCAGTGAAGGGCCTGTAACACTGAACAAAGCTTTTCAGATCACTTGTTAAATGTCTCAAAGGTGAGCAATAATCCTGATCCTGAAGAACAAACACATGTGGAAAATATAAGTTTGGTTAAGTCTGGAGGAATAACTTTAGTTAAGTCATGCTAGGAGATAGTGGAACTTCTGTAGAGCCTGGTCAGGAGCCCTATCACACATGCCAGCATCTGAGGATTTCCTGGGGATGAATGTATCACAGCTGTTTCTTTCACTGACCAAAGGGCAATTCGTTCAAAAGACAGAACACTGATCTATCTTTATCCTTATAAAAGGCTCAAACACCTTTAGCTCTTTTGTTTCTGTGAAGTTTTGATAGGTTCTTGCCTCATCCTCTTCAATTTGTCCTGGTCTGCTCTATGTCTTTAGGTCTTTAGGATTGGCTCAATAAAGAATACACAATTGGAACAATGATTTATTTTTTTACTGCCTTAATGTTGCTAAAAGCATCCAGCAGTATGTGCAGAGTGATCTGTGTCCATGATTCTGATTGCCTGACTCATGCTTATGAGATCTGGGTGTATTCACATTACTGTCTCAGAGTTCCCTGACTCCCTCAGGGACTTCACTCTCTCTTGGACATGTTTTCTAATAGTCTTCTTTGCAAAATGCCAGAGGGAAGAAGGGTTGAGAAAAATATCTGCTGCAATTTGTCAGACACTGGTTTTACATTATGAAATGGGAAATAAATTGTGTGATGTGTAGGAGGTTGCTTGAGGATTGAAGGCCCACTGGATTAGTCTTGATGGACTTAAGGAGGGCTGGAGCCCATTCTTGTTTCAAAGAGCAGGGTTTCTAATTCTTGGAATCACCTATCCTCAGAGGTGGGCTTCATCTAGGAGAGAGCTGGAGTTCAGAAGTGAAATAGCACCCCAGGGGAATAGCATTGAGTGCCCTTGTGTCTGGTGTAAATCAAATTCACTGAAATACCATGGCTGGTGTATTAAATCGAGTGATTAAGATTCTAAGGGATTAGAAAGGTATTTCTTTAAGTTTGAATGGCGTGATGACTTTCTAGGATCATCTTGTGCATACTTCACCTTTCCAATATCCTTTTGTTGCAGAAGCCTTAGCTGTTATTGATCCCTTTGTTCACTTCTGTTTCCTCACCTGTGACTGTTGGCCTTGGTGACAGCATCTGTGACATAAAGGATATTAGACTTCAGGGCATTAGGCATTCTCTTAGGAGACAGCCTTTTTTAAATTAGGAATTTGAAGATTGTCTGAGTGAGTAGGGATTTGGAAAAGGTAAAGAAAGTTTGGTGTGAGGGCAGGGCAGTATTTTCGCCTCCCGCCCCTGAAACTTCAGTTCTGCTGTTAAACTGACAGGGGTATATAAGGAGCTTTTCTGCAGAGGAAGGTGCTGCTGCTGATCCGTGTTCAGAAGACAGCCTTTGTCATCTTCCCCTTCTGTTGTGTCTTTTAAAGTATGTGAATCCTAAAGTTAGAATGAGTTTTCAGAATTTGCTCGGAAGTTGTTCCATTACAATGTGCACCCACAGTAATGGGAGAGATGGAAGTTTTTCATGCCCATTAGCTACTTAGATGCCAAAAAGTTGGACTTTGTTTTTGTTTTTCTGGGTGCCTAATGTATTTTGGATCTTTCTGTATCACTGATAACTATCCACAGGTCATTGCTGGTGTTCCATTCTACCCCATCCTTCCAGTTCACCTTTCCCTCACCCTCCATCATGCAGCTGAGTTGCTAAAGGACCATCTTTTTGTTTTGTGTCGTAGGAATGGAACATTGCAAAACTTTCTATTGAATATGATTCTGAACCATTTGGGAAGGAGAGAGATGCAGCTATCAAGAAGTTGGCAAGTGAAGCTGGAGTGGAGGTCATTGTTCGGATTTCTCACACGTTGTATGACCTAGACAAGTAAGTTACTATTACCTCCTATTTTAAAAAGGGGAAAAAAAACCCCGTAGAATTTTATGTAGTATTTATTTTAGGTATTGTGTGCTCCTTTCTACACAGAGCACTTTAAAGTCAGGAAAACTACAAATGTTTTGTGTTTCTCTTTTATCTGTCCATCCAAATTTTATTGTATACTGAGTAGAACTTTGAAACTCCAAAGATTGTATGTAACTGTATCTGAAAAGCAGTTTAAATTTGGAGTTCTTTTGAAAATAATGTTTGTGCTAATTAGCTGTCATTTATAATTAAGTTACTCAAACATGCCTTTAACTTCTCCCAATAACATCTGGTTTTGTTTAGTTGTTTTGTTAAATTGTTTTGTTTTTATTTCACTTCTTGTACACAAGTTATGAGAAAGTCCTTTATGTTTTTTTTAAGAACAGTTTCCTACGAGTGATCTATTCAATAAGTAATTGGGGATTGTTTGCTATCCATGTGTTGCCTTAGTTAATGTCTTGTTTATATTTTTTCACAGATCTATTTAATGGATTAGTGTTAATTCCCTATTATAGAAACATAATCCACAAACTAGATAGAAGTATGACTTGTCTTCTCTTAACATTGAGTCGTTTATTGTGGTAGATGCCCATTTTATTCTGTTACAAGCCAATGTATAACAGACAGACACATGGGAGGGCAGCAAAATGAAAGTATTTACTTTTTGAAACCAATAGCTGACTTTTCTTTAATCCCAAATTGAAAATCCCGTTTTTTCCCCTCCCACCCAAACACCCCACTAAATAAGCATTTGGTTCTATCCATCACTGTAAATTTTTCTTTGAAGTTTCTTTTTTCCAAGACTTTAGATATATTTAAAATGGCAATGTAAAATATGAAACTGTATTTTTACAACGGTCATAGTGTATAAACTACATGTTAATATTAATACATTTTTAATATTGGCTATGATTCTGAAAACCAGAAGTGAAAAGTGGGGATTTTTGAATACAAATACCATGATCTTGTAGGTGATTTGTGTATTTCTATATGTAGCTAGGATTTCTATCTGCTTTACTGATCAGTTCTTTTCTTTGCCTTGAACTGTCCATGTTCATTATATCCTTGTTCATGAGGGAGTTTCTGTAGCCCAGGAGTGAAGAAAATTGACTCGGTTATAAACTATTCATATGTCTTCCTAGTGGGGCAAAAAGGATGGTAATTAAAGTTCAAACTGTCTGGATTACCATGTATATTTGGGATTCTGTGTAAGAGGGAGGGAGGTAAGAAGATATTTCTGTGTGTGTATAGCTGTGTGTATTTTATAAGAAAAACTGTTAGATACTGTTGTCTGACATGCTGTTACTATTTTTTTCTTTTTCTTTAATACAGAATAATAGAATTAAATGGAGGACAGCCTCCTCTTACTTACAAGCGATTTCAGACCCTGATTAGTAGAATGGAACCCCTGGAGATGCCTGTGGAGACTATAACCCCAGAAGTAATGAAAAAATGTACTACTCCAGTTTCTGATGACCACGATGAGAAATATGGTGTGCCGTCACTTGAAGAGCTGGGTAAGTTCTGAGATTTCTATGACATTTTGAAATGTGAAGATTTGATCTACCATTAAAAGTATAATACTTAAAACAATGAGGGAGGTTCTGCTAGTGGTTAATTGTTAACCTGATGCAATTATAGCATACAAAAGGAACAAAAAAAGATAATCATCTCTGTAAATTTTGGTTGTTTTCTGGTAAATGAGAGGTCAGGTCAAACTATACTCAATACTGTTTGTGATACAGCATAGCCATTTTCCCAGGGTATCATATAATCATTAAGCTGCTAATTACTGTCTTCATTTTGTATTAAATACACTTCGTGTCTGCGTGCTTCAGGTCATTAATCTGTCATTTTACAAACTAGTTTAAAAAAAAAGAAACCTCTTTTCTTGATATACCAAAAAAAAGGTAGTAATAAGACAGTTAATTACTTTAGAAGGTTTTGGGGGAATAAAGTCTTACGATTCTGTAAATGTAATTTTAAGGAATAGTATCAGCTATTGTTCTGTGAATCTGCTGGTCTCTTTCCTGTTTCCCCACACACCTCACAAAATACAGGTAAATGTGTTATGACTTCCAAATTACCAACGAAAGGATCTGGACAGATTTGGTTAACCTATGACTGCCCTGTCTACTCCATTTGAACTCTCACAAAACAGATCTCAGTTTTTAAAGCCTTTATAAGAAGAGAAGATCTTACTATGCAGTAATTTAACTATAGGCATGTTCTCTCATGAGTCTGGTGAACAATCCTGAGGCAGATGTGAGGGTGTGGAAGAAATCTCACTGCCTTCTTTATATATTCCTTTTGAGACTCAAGTATATGTTTAGCATCAAATTAACAATCCATATCTGTTGTTTAAATAGAGGAAAATGATATCTAGGAATGTTTTGAAGATGGCATTCATTCTTTTACCTTGGTGGAAAAAGTTTATAGACATTCTGTAAGTTACAATAGCAATTGTTGCTTCTTAGTAGTAATTTTTAAGAGAAAAAGTTGTGGTTTTAGGGGAACCTGCATATTGCAGAGCAACAGAAGAAATGGGAGTGAAGTAAGGCCATTCAGCATGTAAAATGTGCAATGTATATTAAGGTAAATATAAAAAGAAAAGCTTGAGTTTTGCTGTAGGTTAGAGGTATTGGATGAGCTTTGAGAAGATTTCGTTACATGCTGTTTTAAAACACAAACGTTTTCATGTGTCCATTTAGGGTTTTTTCTCAGCGTGCAGTAGAATGTAGTCAAGTATCAATAGGCTGTAATTTTGTTGCCCTCCAGTATAAACCAACAAGGAATTTCCTTGTTTCAATTTGTCTTTCAGGTTTTGACACAGATGGCCTGCCTTCTGCAGTGTGGCCAGGGGGAGAAACAGAAGCTCTCACACGGTTGGAAAGACATTTGGAAAGAAAGGTGTGTTTTAGATTGCTGCAAGTTTGACATATCTGGGAAACGTAGTTACTTTTTGCTATGAAATATGCAAAAAACCTTGAGTTGCAAAATAGATTTATTACTGAAAGCTACTAAGAATCCTACTGCACCGGGGAGGGGAACAAAGACAGGGAAAAATTCACAAGGAGAAGAAAAAAACCTGATATTTTAAGACACCTGTTATTCTTTCTGCAAACCTGTATCTCCCAGGTTGTCCCTCCCCACCCCTCCATGCCTTCTCACGTGCAAGGTGGGCAGGGATGAAAGTTTTAATGTAGATCAGACTACTCATTATGGTTGTTGTCGAGCGCCATAGGAGAAGAGTCCTTACAGCTTCAAGCTCTGGAAGTTCTTTTCCCAAGAACAGTCAGTGTATAACTGCTGGTGGCATGGGATTCTTTTCTTTACCTCATGGGAGAAAGGGAAACTGTCCTCCAAGGCTGCTTCATTCTGGGGCAAGGCCATGCTCTCAAATCTCCTGGCAGAACAGAGTTTCTTCTAAGCATCAACTCACTCCAGACATGGTGGGGGCCACATCTTCCCCATTTTGGGCTCATGATCAGTCCAGTCCTCCACAGCCAGGTTCTTTATCTCAGGGCCAGAGCCTCTCTTTTCTGTACAGGTCTCCCATTGAAGAAACAGTCATTTTGGGAGCAGTCTTTTCCCATGGTTGAGCACCACAACAAGAAATACCCTTCTTCTTTCTGCTCCTTACTGTGATCTTGGGTCTCCATTTTTTTCTTACATCTCCTCACCCTTGTCCTCTGTCCTCCCCCGGTGCAGGGGATGATACTAACAATCTAAAAACTAATGGTGACCGTCCCTATCTTGTTTTGAATTCTTCTTAAGTACAAGATCATGCATCATCACAGAGGTGTAACTAGCATGTGCCATTGGCCCAGGCCTGACCAGCAGCCTGTCCATCAACCTCAGAGCTATAATGGATTGGCTCTAAAACACAGGGAATAGGGCTTCTTTTGATAGAGAAGAAGGAGAAAACTTCCAGAACTTTCTCACAGGGGCTGTCTTTGTGGTTTCTTGGTCCCATTCCCCCACCACCAAAAAACCAGACAGAGTAAAACCAGGACAAGATGATAGCAGGTTACCTTTGATATGAATTTTAGAGAAAGTCTGCTTTACTCTTCTATATAAAAAACATTAAATTTGTTTTTGAAGTCATTTTATTTGAAATGTACTTTTTATAACTTTGAAGGGGAATTCCTCTGATACCTAATGTATTACTAGTTGCCTAGGTTTCCAGTGTATTTAAATGAAAAGCACAGATAGTTCTGGAAGGCAGTCCATGCCTTCTGCATTGAGCTGAATTACCTTCTAGAGGTGCTGCTGATTCAAAAGGACCACCAAGGTATCATAGATGACCTGACCACGTGTCCACTGTTTGGATTCAGTAACACTGAGTGATTCCTCCCTTTATAAGTTGCTATGTAGCCTCTGGTCTGATATTGCTGTGTGGGTTTTGTTTTGTTTTTTTCAAGGCTTGGGTAGCAAACTTTGAAAGACCACGAATGAATGCAAACTCCCTTCTGGCAAGCCCTACAGGGCTCAGTCCCTACCTCCGCTTTGGCTGTTTGTCCTGTCGGCTCTTTTATTTCAAGTTAACGGATCTGTACAAAAAGGTAGGATTTTTCTGTTGTCAGCTGCATATTGTTGGATGCCATGGTTTTCCCCTATTTCTCCTAATCAAATGTTTTTCTTTAATGATGATCTTCAGGTAAAAAAGAACAGCTCCCCTCCCCTCTCCCTCTATGGCCAGCTGTTATGGCGTGAATTTTTCTACACAGCGGCGACTAACAATCCACGGTTTGATAAAATGGAGGGGAATCCTATCTGTGTTCAAATTCCATGGGATAAGAATCCTGAGGCTTTGGCCAAATGGGCAGAAGGCAGGACAGGTTTTCCTTGGATTGATGCAATTATGACACAGCTTCGTCAAGAGGGTTGGATTCACCATTTAGCCCGGCATGCTGTAGCATGCTTTTTGACTCGAGGTGACCTCTGGATTAGCTGGGAAGAAGGAATGAAGGTATTGTTTCTTATTCTTGAATTTCATAATGTGCCTATTGAACCTGCAGATAGTCATTCTAGAATTGTTACTGTGCGGTGTAAATTGAATTTTAAACTTTAAATTGTGGGCAAAACTAAACTGGTTCTGATAAAACCAATTGTGCTGAAATTTTGCCTCTTGAATGTCCTCTTTTATTGGAATGTTAAAATGTTTCTTGCAGTAAGAATAGGTCTGAAATTCTTTCAAAAATGAGATTTCTTTGTAAATCTTGGCAAATTAACATGAATAACTAGTGTAACTAAGATTTTTTTTTTTTTATCATTCTATGTGAACAATTTCTGTTCATATATTGCATCTATGGCACTGCAAAGGAGAAGTAATTTTGGAATTAAAGAGAGAAGACTAAAACCTGAGAGGGATTTCTGTGTGTTAGAAGTGTGAGGAAAGGCAACAGTATTTGGCTGTAGGCTTACTGCAATTAATTCTATGCAAGTATCCAAGAGATGCTGAAGTTCAAATTGAAATGAATTAAATTAAGTTTTTAATCAGCTTTACATTTTTTGAAGGATAGCATAACTTACTGAGCAGTAATAATCTATGAAAAATTGAGAATCAGACCACTTAAATTTTGAAATTTAAAAAAATCTACTTGCCATGAGGATTGTGACCCCATATTTTTATATGTATATAATTATAAGGAAATTTTCTTTCTTAACAGATCAGTTGTAAGCAAACATGTTTTATTTTTTAAAATTTGGTTACTTTTGCAGTTTGTAAATGCAAACATTGAAGATGCACACACATAGGTAACTCAGTATATTACAGATAAATGGCAGCTTGTTTCTATTTTTGCAACAATACAAACACATGGAGGCCCCAGATTTGTGCAGTGGAAAAATGTTCAACTCATGTGTCCTTAGCTAGCAAAAGTTCATTTGGCCTTCCACGTGGTGTTATTTCCAAAGTATATGGCAGCATCTAGTGGAGCAACTGTGTGCTAGCACAATGTCTAAAGATTTTGTTGCATTATGAGTCACCATCTGTTTGAAACAGTTTTTGAAAGTGTTTTAAGATAAATCCTATTTTTTCAAAACAAACTTTTCCCAAGTAGTTGCAGATATTTAGACAAAGATACTTTTGTAACACTTATTCAGTGTATATTGTAGAATGAATACCTCATTCAGTATATGGAAAGAGAGATGGAGAGATCATTGTTTTATGGTATTAACTTATTTAGACCTTGTTTAGGAATAATATTAATCAAAGTTGGGTGTCACTACTAAGATGTTGAGTTTTTAGTGTCTTTGCTTAAAGAAACATGGTGGTTTCTTTGGAACATTTGGAAACTGTAAATTTCAAAGGAAAATCAGAACTTGCAAAAATCTGAATAAAATAAATAAATTAATTTAATCTGTTCTTAAAACCACTCCTAGGTGCACTCATTTTATAAAAGGTCCTTGAGTGTTGTCCTTCACAGAATAAGGCTTCACTCTGGCTTTTGTTAGCCAGGATTGTTAGAGATCTGACTAAGTAGACAAACTTCTTCTTATACAAGTTAGTATTGTCTGTGTTGAAGATTAAAATATAATCAGTGCAGGAAGCTTGAATGTTTTACAGCTACTGAGCTCCAGATTTAAAGTAAAATCCTAGGAAGATATTTTTTTAAATGTCTTCAGACCAGAATTCATTATCTATTCCACCAGCCTTCATTGTTCTTGGTGGGTTGTAATACCTCCAGGAATTTGAGTGCATCCTTAAAACTGTGACTTGCTATATTAAGTATTAGCCTTCAAAAACACAACTTCTGCATGTCTGTGCTACCCTGAAACTCTTAAATTCTACTCTTGGGATTCCTCACATAGCAAAAAATGCTGTGCAAGTTGAGGTATTTGGACCAACAATTTGAGTTCAAAATGTACTCTGTTTGTTCCCTGTGTTCTGGAAGTTTGCAAAGCTTACTCAACTGCGATGTGATGAAGCAATTCTTCTGAAAACAGCAAATGCCACTTGGGAGCTGTCAGGCTCCAGCCATCCTTTGGGGATTTATTTTTCAGATATGTGTTTATGTAAGAATATGTAGCTTCCTGAAATGTTTGCAAGTTTATTTACAGGGTAAGAGCCTGGTTTTGAATATTTTCTTTTGTTTTTGAGTTTGGCATTAAGGCATTTGCAATTGCATACTGAGCATTCTGTGAATGCTGCCAGGTAAGAAAGAACTTGAATTAGAAACTCAGAAAATAATACTGAAAAAACAGGTGTTTGAAGGGGTACCATGTCCAGACTAACTTATTGCACTAATTTCTTAAGGTCTTTGAAGAGCTGTTACTTGATGCAGATTGGAGTGTGAATGCTGGAAGCTGGATGTGGCTGTCCTGCAGTTCCTTCTTTCAGCAGTTTTTTCACTGCTACTGCCCAGTGGGTTTTGGCAGAAGAACTGACCCAAATGGGGATTATATCAGGTAACTCACAATCCACAAATTGCAGTGGTTTATTCATGGGTGTTGCTTAACCATCAAATAGCTTTATACTTAACGTGACCTTTTCATCTTTTTGTTATTTTTTTAAAGACGTTATTTGCCAGTACTTAGAGGTTTCCCTGCGAAATACATCTATGATCCTTGGAATGCCCCAGAGAGCATCCAGAAAGCTGCAAAATGTATTATAGGAGTTAATTATCCCAAGCCAATGGTAAACCATGCAGAGGCAAGCCGTCTGAATATTGAGAGGATGAAACAAATCTACCAGCAGCTTTCACGATACAGAGGACTGGGTATGATTAGAGTTTCTTTGCTTTAGTTATTTAAAACTTCTCTCACCTTCTAGCAATTAATGATTTAGTCCCATAGCAGTGGTAGTCAGGTGTAAGCTCAGGGTGGTGACCAGGGTTTTTATCCAAGTAAATGAAAATATTATGTGTAACTGGGAAAGGGAAGAGATTATGAGCAGAGTGCCTCTCCAAATATTGCCTGGATTTTTTTTCTATGGGTTTTTTGAAGCATTTTTGTTAGACTGAGCTTACTGTGCATTCTGATACCCTTGGACAGATAAATTTTAGTACCAGTGATTAGAAATTTGATGTGGTTCATAATTTCATATGATACTTATTAGCATATGCAAATGCTGTTGAAGAAGTGGGTACCATCCCAGCCCCTATGTAGCATTTTTCCCCTTTGCTCTGAGAGGTAAACCAGGTGCATTGTATTGCTCAGGAAGGTGGGACCAGTCAGGATGTTCAGATATTGGTTTCAAATCAGGATATGTTGCACTTAACCCAGCATATTGGATACGTGTAACTGAGGAGTATTGGCAAAGTTAACGCAGAAAAATTTAAATAAATATGAACTAAAATTGTTAGGCAAGAAACAGGAGTAGGCAAGACAGAGATGTGTTCTCTCTGTAAGTAAACCACTCAAAGTGAAGGTGGAGAATTGGCTGTCACAAGGAAAAGAGAATGCTGCACCTAATTTTTTTTTCTATCTCTCTTTGTTGTTTTTAGGTCTTCTTGCAACAGTGCCTTCTAATCCAAATGGAAATGGAAATGGTGGCCTAATGGGCTATTCACCAGGAGAAAGTGTTTCTGGTTGTGGTAGTTCAGGAGGTCAGTCAAATTCTTCCAATACATAGAATTACTGGGACAGAATTACATGAACTTCTTTCATAATGCTCTTGCCATTTTATATTATAAGAAAGAATGGCTTTCATAAGACAATTTTGAGTACAAGTCACAAATATTTTCAAATTTATTCACTGTTTGATAGTATTTGTATATAGACATCTTTAAATTTCTTTTTTAATCTCAAATATGCAGAAATTTTAACTTGTGTTTTTCCCCCCTCCAAAAATTACTTATTAACGTGTGTCAAACAGTTTGATTTCAATAGCATTCTAATATAATTTTCTCCTAGAAGTGTATAAGCGTGCTGATATTTATAATAAGGAGTGATTTATGAGCTTTCCAGTGAGAATTGTTAACTTGTAAAGTTTTCAAATGCTGTCATTAGATTGCTTACTGGAATTTTATTTCTACTAAGAAAAAGTAAGAACAGTATCAAGATTGTATTAACTCATGGTGTAATGTAAAAACTGAAATTCTTTGTAGACCTTAGACTCCTCAATATCAAAGGATACAGCAGAATTGGAAATTTACTGATTTTGTGTTCTTCATAGGCTTTAGTCAAGGTTAGAAGCAGATTCTGGAGGAAGATGGACCTGATAGTTCTTCGCCAGTACAGTTCCCTTAAAGATTTAAAATGTAAACTCCTTAAAGCTGGGTGCTTGATGTTTTATTTCTTGTAAGTGTAGGACATTTATAAGACAAGAATGGTTTCTTTTTTAACATTATGGGCACTCTTTTCTCCTTAAAATGTATTCATGTATCCATGTACTAACACTTTTCACATCAAAGATGTCTTGCTTTTGTAGGAGGTTCAGTGAATTTGGAAAGACAAAAAACCATTAGAGCTTTGGACCTGTAATGTGGTGGTTTGAAAAAAAATCTAAAAAGCCTATCCCCTGAGGGGCATAACCCCTCCTATATTCCCAAAACTGGAATTGTACCTTGTGTTGTGTTTAAGTCTTCTCCCTGCCTCTCCAGGAGCTCAGCTGGGAGCTGGTGATGGTCACACAGTTGTTCAGTCATGTGCCCTGGGAGACTGTCATACAGGAACAAGTGGAATTCAGCAGCAAGGTATTATGGCAGTGCCTGTCTGTAGAGGATCTCCAAATCCTTGCAACTGTGGAAAACCAGACAAAACATCACAATAGCATGGGTAGATTTTGTGTGACAGCTGCTGTCTACAACATGAACTGACCTTGTTTCACTTCTTCAAACATAGAAATTATTTCTTAGAGTGAATTGCTTGTCTTGATATTTTTATCTCTAAAACGCTCAACCAAACCAACATTTGTATGTTTTGAGTGGGAGGGACCACAAGTGTGACTAAATAAGAATTAATAAACATTATCCTAGGCTAATTTAAATTAAACTGAAAAAGAGAATTCACCTTGTGTATTGGGTAGCAAAATTTGTATGTTATCTTTTCCCTGATTTCACTACCACTCTTTCCATCTATAATTAATTTCCACAGTTTTGTGGAAGAAAATTTCTGTTACTCTAACTATACAGAACCTTAAGCTGTGGTTTGTGACAGATCCAACTTGCAATCAGATTTAACCCAACTGTTTGTGTCTTTGCAGTCTTGACAGAGGTGGTGTGTTTACTGATCATGAAAGGCTGTAATCTGTGTTTTGTTTAAGCACCCAGAATGTAACTGGAACACCGCAACTGTTCAGAACAAGAAACCTTGCAACTGCTTCTGCTGATTGCACTATTCATGCAGAACACTCAGTTTCAAGGTTGCCCATAGATAGTTTACATGAGGCACAAGAAAGTTTGCATAGTTCTTTTAAGTTACTTGTTTTTTTTTTTTATTTTTCCACAAGTAAGTTATACTAGGGATTCATTAGCATTGCTATAACAAAATCATAAAAAGGGTAAGGACACTTGGCAAAAGAAATGTTAATGTTTATAACAACTTATAATTAAAGTGTTTGAATATATAAACATTCTGCTTGTTGTAAATATAATGCATAAGTATGTAGGCACTTAATGTTCACTCTGCATATATGAATATGCTTAACTGCTGTAGACTACCATGAGGCTTATTTTCTTTTGCATAAGAACTCTTCTGCATTCAGTGATGGTTTCTGGCAGATTTGTCTTGATGATGGAAAATAAATCAATTGGCTCCTTTTTTGTTGTTGTAAAGAACATAATTTTACATTCGTTTGCTGCTCTAAATTTAATGTAGTATAATAAATATCTACTGTATCTGAACAGGTTACTGTCAAGCAAGTAGTATCTTACACTATGCTCATGGAGACAATCAGCAATCACACTTATTGCAAGCAGGTAATTTAACAAAAAAAAAAAACCCCAAAACACTTTTCCTGAATACGTAAGGGTACAATAGAGTCTTAATGTAAATACTGATTTTAAATTGTCAGGAAGAATGGCCCTTGGTACTGGCATTAGTGCAGGGAAACGCCCAAATCCAGAAGAAGAAACTCAGAGCGTTGGACCAAAAGTCCAGCGACAGAGCACAAATTAAACTGGTAAGATCCAAGGCACCTTACAATTATCAAACTTCTGTACAAATTTTGTGTCTGTGATTATATTCGTGTCACTGCAATGCAAAGGATGCTAAATTATTGCTGTAAATGCTTTTTTTTTCCAGGGACTGTACGGACAGTACAAAATCCTGGCTCTAAGAGTTTGTGAAGTATGAGATAGGAAGTAGTTGCAAAAATAGAGCCAGGCTGAAGATTATCAGACACAGATCCAGGTGTTAGTGAAAGGGAGGTGGATAGATTGTGGCTTTAATACATTAACAGAGCTGCTTAAGTAGCTTCAGTTACTGTCTGCTCCCACATCTCACCTTAAGTTGTGCCAGTAGCATTATTTGTGTGAATATATGATGACCTGAATCAGGAGATTAAGACAACTTAAAAGGAAAAGCTCAAGGCCTGGATTAGTTTAGACATGTAAGTGGACTAAGCAGAACATGTTTTAGAGAGAGACTGCCAGAAATTTGCAAAATGCTGATGTGGTTATTGAGTGTGAAGATGTAGGGACAAATGAGATTTGAAGAGGTGAGCCTTTGTCATTGGTCAGTAATTGAAATAGGTTACTCAGACTGCCCAAGTTTGTCAAACTGTGGTGAAAAGGACTTGAATTTGGAGAAGGAGACATTGTAGACAGATACACACAAAAAGGTGTGAAAATGGGTAGAGAGAAGGGAGTTTTATATGTGTAAAATCATCAACATAGAGAAGATAAATCAATTTTGGTTTTTGGATGAAGTTAGGAACAGGACAGAAGAAGGAGAAGGCCAGAATTGCAATCCCTCTTCCCCAGTAAGCTTGATTTGAGAGGAACAATATAGATGACCTGAAAAGAATTAAGACTAAATTAAATTAAGTAAAAAAGTAATTACTAAGGAGGAAAGCCAAAGAATGGACGACTGTCTGAAACAAGAGGGGACAGGATTTCAAGACTAGGAATACAGCTGCAAAGGTTAAAGGTGATTGAAATGTTGAAAAAAAAGACAAATAGAGCATTGGTCATTTTGGAGTTTGAAGAATTGAGTAAGAATAGCTCAACAGGCGAGATAACAGCACATGGAGAGACTTTGTTGGAAGTGGAAAACAGGGATTCCATACTGCAAATATAGGAGTACATTCATCATTTAGAGATAAAAAGGGAGATTCAGTCTACCTCATTTGGATTTGACAGCAAGATCTAATTTTGCTTGTTATGCAGAGGCAGCACTTTGTCAAAGTAACTGCAGTGCATTATGAACATTGTGTTGTACTGATTTGATGCAGTTCAGAACCACAGCATTGTTTCTATAATGCTGTCAATTGAGGAGGTGAGCTGAGACCTTAGTGAGTGATCCATCTGCTATTTTTTCACATACTGGAAGCCCTGTAAACTGCTTCTGTGTTCCCAAACTTACTTCTCTTACTTGGATGGGCCTGAGTGGAACAGAATTCCAAGAGAGTGTGTGTTTCAGTAGCTGTCTGATCCTTAGTATGTGTAGATTCATTCAGCATCCATGTTTTGTATTGCAGAATTCCTTAGGTGCTCGTGTCTGTGTAGAAGAAGTACCTGCAGAGCGAACGTCTGGTTCCTGTCTAAGCTCTTTTTCAATTGAGAGACAGGTTGGAGGGGTTTCTAGTTTGGCAGGGAAGACTGGTTTTGTTAGGGGTGTTCAAAGCATGCTGCAAAAACGTGATAGTCAATACAAACATCAGCCAAGATGATACTCAAAAACATTGCTGGCAAAAGGATGTGCACTTTGGAGCAGCCCTAAAATACAGAGTACAGAGGCTTTTGTTGGGTTTCTCTTATTTTTTTTTTCCTTCCCCTTTTAGCCTCTAAGGTGAGAAACAAGAATTCTGAGTATTTGGGCCAGTGCAAATGGGGACAGGGCATCCTGCACTGAGAAGGGGGGAAACAGTATTGGTTCCTTGAATTACTTCTGTCATCTTCAAAGACTTATGTCAAACTGCATAAGAATATTTTTTTCTTTTTTTTCTTGCAGCTTTATTGGAAGAGAAGTTTACCACTCAAAGAACACATGGGACAAAATTCCTGCTACTCTGTGTTGGAACTAAAGTGTTGCAAGAGTTCATGTTCTAAAATTACATACTATTTCATAAATTATTTTCAATTGTTCTCAGTTGTAAACAAGTCCAATTTTTGGAATGCATTATTTCTAACTGGCATTTCTATGGTTTTTAACTTTTTAATGACTCTTTCACAAAGGGCAAATTGAGTTTTGTATATAAAGTATTTGGTGAAGAATTTGCTAACTTATTGTAAATATAAATATTCATGATTAGCGATAGACCCATCAATATATTTTTGATAATCTTTCATGTATATGGTAGTAGGAAAAGCTTTAGTGCTGTCCTGCAAAACAGATGAACACGGAAAGTTAGGAAGTTTTCAAATGGTTATTATTTTTAGATTCCGTACTTGAGCTCTGTATGATCAACTTCATATTTTCATAATGTAAGTGCTTAGGACTGTGTTTAATCAAATACAGTAGAATTGTAATGGTAATTAATCACATCTGTATATAAAACATATGCCAATTTTAGTCGAGTTGTAAAATTTTCATGTATATGTCCAGTCCTCGTATTTCCCAGTTGCCTTGTTCAGTAATGACATACCCTGTTAATAAAAGAAAATTGTATATATAGATCCATAAGTTTGTCTTTTGTATACTGTCTTGCGCCTGTACATATTTCCAAACAAAACTGTTTCAGGAGAAAAGGGAAATACTCTTTTTAGACGTAATCAAAAAGGCACAAACAGGTAGGTAAACTATCTATAGGTAACTATATTACCTTTCACTTCAAGTTTTATAATACTGAAGCAAAACATTATTCAAATTATCCAGGCCTTTTCCTTGAAGCTGCATGTGTGTATTCTGACCATTAAATATTTTTCACCAATGTATTTATTGTTTCTTCACACTCTGGGTGTTTGGGTTGTTTCTTTTTTTTTTTCCCCTGCAATAATTACAATTTGTTTGATAGCCAGGAAGTCTTTCCTGCAATGCAGTTAATTTGCTGCTCTCTGAGGATGTTGATTTCAGACTTGCTGAATGCTCAGTCAGTACTGTCTCAAATGTTTATGCTTTTCAGCATCTCATTCCCCAGTCTCTGTACATCCAAGGCTGCCCCATCCCAGTTGCAGAATCTAGTACTTGTCTTTGTTAAAATTCATACAGTTGGTTATTAATTATTAATTAATCCTAAAGTGACAGGAGTTAATTATCTTGTTCTTAGTATCACACTGGCATCTTCTAGACAGGGCACTTCGGTATGTTGGTATAAAATTCAGATTAGATTTTTGGGTTAAACACAAACCCCCTTGGCGTTGCCGGTGTGTGTCTGAGCTGGTGCTAGCTAGGGCAGAGAGAATTTCTCATTTTTCGGGATATTTCACTCGGAGCTGTACCGGATCTGTGCTGGCAGCCGGGGCTCGCTGTGGCCGAGTTGGTGCAGGGTTAATTTCTCATTTTTCGGGATATTTGTCCCGGATCCCTGCTGACAGCCGGGCTCTCTATGGCCGAGCTGGTACAGAGTTAATTTCTCATTTTTCGGGATATTTGTCCCGGATCCTGCTGGATGCTCACAGCCGGGGCTCGCTGTGGCCGAGCTGGTGCTGATTGTTTAGGGTTGATTTCTCATTTTTCGGGATATTTGTCCCGGATCCCTGCTGACAGCCGGGGCTCGCTGTGGCGGCGCGGGCCGCGCTCTCGGCCGGCAGGGGGCGCTGTGGGCCCGGCCCTGAGGGGAGCTCGGCCCTGAGGGGAGCGGGAACAGCTCCTCCTCGTCATCCGAAAGATTCTGGTGACAAAGTGCTCCGGAAGAGGGAGAATACGTGGAAATTATGGAATGGCTGCATAATAGCTACCCTGTGCTTCCCAGTCAGACACCAGACCTCTTCTCTTACTCTGAAAGTTGCTTTTCAGGAACAGCTGCCGCGTGTGCTTGCCTGCGCAGATGTACGTGCTCTTTTTCAAACACACTTTGCCTAGAAATGGTTTACAAAAGCCTGTTTTTAAATATAGTCTAGTTTTTACCTATTTGAAATGCTTATTGGGCTGTTGCTGCCCCCGGGGAGCCTTTTTGGACCAAAGCAAGGACAGCTGAGATCCAGGTTCTTGTCTCTGCTCCATCACAGAGCATCCTCAGGTAAAGCTCTCCCCAAACCTTCGTGCACAGGCTCTTGCTGGTAACCATGTTATTCTGTTTAATTATAGATTAGATTAGATTAATTAGATTAGATTAGAAAAAGCAGGCTACAAAAATAACCTTCTTTCTTTCCTTTGTGCTCTTTATTTCCAACAGAAGAGTGTTCTTTGGGCAAAAATTCCCGCCCTTAAAGGACGATCCAAATGAAATTCTCACACTTTGCTCTCTCAGCTTTCAACTCGATTGTTTATTGCAATTTTTCCCCAAAAAATTGGAAGTTTCAAAAGTGGTAAAAATGTCTGGGCAGAGGGAAAATTTGCATTGATCAAGAAAAGCACAGGGAAATCTAAAGTAGACATAGAGAAATAATTTTAATGTTAATTTCAAGGGATCTAAGCTCATGCTTTTGAATATTGTGCGCAGCAAATGCAAAATTAATTCAATATTAAACTAAAAAATGCAAATAGAATTGATTTCAATATTTTTTTACCAAATTGCCTGCAGACCAGAAAGACGAAAGAGGCATAAAAGAAATGGAAAAGAGACCCAAAAAGAAAGTCTTTCTTTGGGATGCTTTTGGTTTGCTTGCTTGTAAGAGGTCTAAGTGCAAATTTCACAATCCAAAACTCTTAAAAAAAAGCTGCAAAATGACAAAGTGCAGCCAATGTGCAGGATTGCTTCCAAGAACCTGTGGTTAGTGGAAACTTGTGCACCTAATGCAAGGTAAATTATACTTTTTTCTGCATTTCTGATTCCTGCTAATTACACAAAACACAAGAAGATAGTCTTATTAACTTGTTATTCTGACTGGAATAACCAATAGGCACATTAGTTAATAATAAGAACAATTTAGAGACAGAAATTAGAGTGAGGGAAATTTTCTTTAGGTCTATTTGGCTTTCTAGAGCATCAGACCATGTGGTTATTTGGACCATGTTTTTTTTTTTTTTTTTCAAGTGCCTTTCACCCTGACCAAACTGGGAATATTTTTAAGCAAAATCATCTTTACCTGATAGTGGTGGAAACACATCCCTGCCCTTAGGAATGGCTTGCACTAACAAACATCAGTAATGTTGCATTCAGACTTCAGGGTGGCTGCTACACATGCAAGAGCAGGGGATTTGAAGAAAGCTTGGCAAATGGATGGAAGGAAGATGATGGAAGTTGGGAAGGATTTTTGCAGAAGCCTTAGAGAGGGTGAAAATGACAATTAAAGGGATGGGGGAAGGAAAGTTGCCTGCTGAAGGAAAGAAGAAATAAAACAGGTAAGAAATGTAAATCCATTGGTAAATAAGGATTTATGGGTACATTTAGCATCCATTGTGTCTTGAATGGATGGCTAACTGGATAACTGTTCTAATTTAAGACTTTTTTAAGAGCGTGAAGAAGGGGAGGAAATTATCCTTGCAGATACTTTAGGTGTTACATGTTACAATTTTCTGAAATATTTGCATCACATAAAATTTGGTTTCCAAGTGCTTGTGGATTTTGATGGATTTGGTCCCAGTTCTATTGCCAGGGAAGAATTCTGAGGTAGCACACTCAGCTTCTCTCACTGCTGCAGGGCAACTCCCCTGGGTGCTTCAGCATTCCCCTTGTGTGCTCAGCGAAGCATGGCTGGGACTTGAGGGACTGCCTTGCCTCATACAAAATGTTTGCATATGTGTATTTTTTTGTAATTAGTGCAGTCAGGCCTTGATTTTATTTGTGACCTCAAATGCTACTAATTACAGCACTTACTGCTGTGGCGTCCCCTCCTCTGCTGTGCCTCCTGTTGCTAGGCTTCTGCCTGAAAAGCTGGAGCTCATCAGAAGCCTTTTCTCCATGTCACATGTGTGTCGAGGGTGAAAAAGCTGTGATTTTAGATGCTCGTAGAGGCTGTAGTGTTGTGTGGTTTTGGCAAAGTTCAAAAGCCACACCATCCATCTCTATTTCTGGGTGTCAAAGGGAGCATTGAGGTGATTGTGCAACTAAAGCCACTTGTGGGGCAGCACACACCTGGTGGACACTCAGAGTAACCTGGCCTGCCCCACTGTGACCCTGGTCACTAAAGGAAGAATTAAGAACCATTAATTTCTTATAGTTGCCTGCTCTTGAGCAAACAACAGCTTGCTGGGAGACACCTTCCATTAACAGGGTTCTTAGTGGACTCCAGACAAGGCTTAGAAGCCTGTAAATGGTCCCACTTTGGAAAGCACTGGTCTAATCCTCTGGTTTATGGCCAAAACTGTTACATGAACAAGTAAGAAACCCAAATCAACTCTCAAATGGTAATGGCAAAATCTCCTTAGTGCTAGTTTGAAGATACTATCTGAAATATTTATTACAGTTTTATGCTGTACCATAAAATATCACCCAAAGTAATGAAGCCTGTAGATAAAAGAAAAAATATTGAAATGTTATCTTTATGAATGTATAGCATTTGCACTGCAAGGCATTTTGTCATGTACTTACGGCCCTAATCAAACCTGTGTTTGTGCGTCAAGGTAAAGAATAATGCAATTTTGAAACCTCTGAAAACAGCACTGCTTGATGAGCTGTCATTTAATTCACAGTTTACAAATGCCAACAGAAAATCCTGGGCTGGTTCTCAGGCTACACGTGCACCTCCCTTGGCATTGGTGGGCCAGGAGAGTGTGCACTGGCAAAAGAAGTCACTTTCCTCTTACTGCTATCATAAATATGTGTGGAAAATGCTGGGAGAAATGGAGCAATGGGAGATGGGAATTCAAATTTGAATACTGGACCTCAGGATCTTAATCAGATTTAGATGGTTTCTAAATAATTGATGACAGCCAAATGTAGTCAGAGTCTCAGTTTTGAACTATTTCTCATCTGACATTGATAGGCACGCAGCCTCTTTCAGACAGGTACCATGGGTGTGTATCTCCTGCCCAAATCCAAACTAGTGCTCTTTACCTGGGCCTCAGCTGACAGACTTATGACCTCCTCATAAGCAGGATAGCAATAAAATACACAGGAGTGTGCGTCATGTGTGAAGTCTGTTTCCCAGGTTTATGTCTTTGTCCCATGGTGTGAGCAGAGCCTGGAGTCTCTCCTGTGGCTGCCCTAGCAAATGCTTCAAGTTCAGACACAGTTCTCTGCATGCAGAGCCAAGTCTCAATTTGTAGCCATTTTGCATTGTTTGGTGGGTGCTGTTACAAGTTAGTGTGATTTATATTTTACTATTGCTCCTGTGAGAGCTGGCATCATTGCATGGAGCTTATTTACAATGGAAAGAAATTCCTGTGGCTTCACCGAGGTGGTGGTGGATTCCATTCCTCATGCATCCTAACTATTTTTGTCACATGATCTGGAGTGGGTTTCTGTCTCTACAGCTATCATGGCATGATGCATTTTAATGGGGTAAATATTATAATCCATAAGTTTCTTTCAGCATTCAGTGCCTCAAAAAGGAAACTTAGGCCCACCCTCACCCAAGGAAATCTTTCTTGTATTCAAGAGCATTCATTTTCAAGCCAATCTCTTCTCCCAGGACAAGTATAAATTATTGCATCTTTTTTCTCCTATGCTAACTGCAGTCTGATGGTTGTGGCGTCTCCACTGCACGCTGGAGGCAGGCAGGGGTGGGATTTGTTCCTGCCAGAATCCTGGCCATGCTGTGTCTTATGATGAGAACTTGCTGGCAGAGTTTCCCTCCAATCTCCCTCTCTAATTTCAGTCTATAGTTCTTGTGCCCATCTACACACAGCAGAGTAGACTGTGCTGCTTCTAATTAAGAAGATAATTTTCCAATATGTCTTGAACCCTTGACCTTCAGAATTCCCTCAGACGACATCCCTCTGATCTAGGCAGAGCTCCCTCCTGGGTTGCCACTCTTCATGTGAAAATAGGTAGGGTGTAATTTGCAAATATTTATAAAGTTCTGTTCTGGGTAATTGAAGCTACTCTTAATTGCTCATGATTTCAATCCAGACAGCTGGTTTGTTTTTCTGCACCACTCCCACAGGAGAAGTTACTTTTCTCCCTGCCTCAAATTCCTAAAGGCCTGATGGTTTGCATAGCGTGTTGTCTCTCTGCTATGCTCTCAGTAACACTTGACTGAGTAGTAAAGGCGACCACAGCTTGTTCCAGGCATGGAGATGGAGAAGAGTCAATATATAAAATTTTTTTGCTTTTGAACTTTGGGAATGACTGCACTGGGAGCTGGGCGAGCATGAAGAGGAGAGGAAGCAGAGCTATCTGCTGGGGCTCTGAGCAACATGGTAGACCTTGTTAGGAGGGTAGATTTTATAAAGCCTCTTAAATGGTAATCTGAGGTTAGTAAGAATTCACCTTTGACTCAGACTAACTCTCTGAATCTCAGAAGGGATATACTTCATTGCTGCAGAGAACATTTCACCAAAAAATTATGCATGAGGAGATAGATCCCACTGGACAGCAAGCAAGCAGGAGCAGTACAGAAAGGGAATAACAGGAAAGGTGATTAATACTTTTACTGAGAGATATGTAAGAGAGACTGCTAGGGACAACAATAAATCAGTAAGGTAATCAAAGACCAGGTAATTACAAGAATGTTACAGACAACTTAAACACAGCAGAGAACAAAAAGACAAAAGGAATGAAATCTTCTCTATACGCACATATATATGTATGAGTGTGTGTGTATGGCCTTGTATATAAAAGGAAGAAAGGATCAGTAAAAGCTGCAGTGCTCTTGAAAGGAAAGATTGATGAGCTGGATATTGCTGTGGAACGGAATGTCTCATTACAGATAGTAAATGAAAAATGGTGTCTGAAAATGGGAAAAAAATTAGAAGGAACAGAACTAAATATCAGGCAGCAAGGAAGTCACCTACTTTAAGTGAAGAACCTACTCCAGCTGCATCTGTGGGACCACAGCACTCAGCAGTGTCCTTCTCCAGCTGCATGACCCTGAGGGAGCAGCCTCTCCCTCTCCCACACAGCTGAGGCTTGGGCCCAGGAGGAACGTCTGGATGGGGCTGCAACAAAGCTGTGGCATTCAACATGCACAGTCTAGAAACCACAGAGCTGCTGCCCCTATTGCTTTCCAGGGCTTCCACTTCCAGCCCTTTGCTGCATGTTAAGATATGCAGGATGAAGCTGGAGGCAGCTGGAGGAAGATAGACTCTTGCAAAGGGTAAGCAGACATGCCTGGGTGACCTGCTGGCTTTTTTATGTTAGGATGTTGTTTTGCAGGAAAGGTGAGCCAGGGGGCTCAGTCTCCCCACTTCATACCAGGGCCAGCAAGCCTGGCAGCTCCCAGCCCTCAGCTGTGTCTGGGGAAACGGAATAATTAGTGCAAGAGGAATAATTCAAAGCAAGAAAAACCTAAGCAGGCTACAGCAGGAGCCAACACTGTGGTACCTTTCAATTTGGGAGTGAAGGAATGTGCATAGGTCAGACCCAAAGTACCTGCACCAAGAGGAGATGCCCAGTTTGGGCTTTTGGCTACACACTCGTGGCTGCACAAACTTCAGTGCATTGTGGTGTCTTAGGCACATACTAAATGTGACATAAATGATTTAAGCTATTTTTTGTTTCTCTTGGGACTGCTAATTTCGAGGTGCATTTAGGAGAAACATGGTAGGTTAAGCTGAAAAAAAAGCCTGTCCTGAAAGGAGGGCTACATCTAAAGAAAGCTGGGAAAAAACAGACAGAGCAACAGTAATGTTGATAAGTTTCAATTGTAACACACAGAAAAAAGTAGAATGAAAACAGTTTATTTGGATTATTCTTAGTAATATTCACCCTAAGTCTGTTTATATTTGATATGTTATACAAGGTGAAATGTCCTCATTTATTTTTTAAAGATGGCTTCATCACCTTATTTGTACAATTTGCCCACTTTTTAATTTTTTCTTTTAAAAAAACTTCTGTAGCTAGTGATTGTATTAATTAGGGAAAGATGGTGGGAGTCAGGGAAAGAGGCAAATATGTACATCTGCTATGTATGAAAATCATTGTGTTGTCCATTTTTTATTTATTGCCATCTCACTGTCTAATGGCAAAAGCTGATGACTGCACAACTACAGAAAATACTGAGGAGACAGAGTACCCCCAGTAAGACCCTCCAGCCAAACTGAAACTCCCCATAAGATCTCTATTAATTTAAATCTCTACAGATGGGTTCCCTTAATTGTAGGAAATGGAATACAATCCTTATAATTAACTCTCCACTCAAAGGCTTTTCCCTGCCCAGCATCTGGAAGGAGCAGCAGTAATTGTTTGGCACCTCGTTGTTGGAGGCCACAGCTGACTCTCCAGAGCCCCCCACTGCCCAGGACCCCACAAAAAACGCAGCCTCATCTCACTGAGCCTCCTCCACAGCCCACCTTGCTGCACTGAGAGGGTTTTGCCTTTGAGTGGGTCACACCACCAGTATCCACCAGCACAATGCCCTTTCTCCTCACCTTGGAGGGAAATGCTGGTTGTTCACTAAAGTCATTTCTGCCCTGAAGGGTGAGCAGCTCTTCTGTGCTGCAGTGCAGGGAGAGATAACAAGATGTGGAGAAAGTGGGACTGAGGGATAACCAAAGAAAGCTTGCCATTCCCCTTGGAGCAGCAGGTTGTCTTGGGACAGACCTTGCCTTATGACAGGTTTGTGGAGCATGTCTGTGTGGTAGACAGTGGTAGACAAGGAATGTCAGGCAATCTTATGAGAACTTCTACCTCTGTTTCCTGAGCTTATTTTTTCCTCCAACACAACTCTGATGTGTTGTGTTCTCACTCTGCACCGTGATTAAAAGCCTTTGTCCATATCTTCTGATCTCTGTCCTGGTTACTACAGCTTTCTCCTCTTCCACTATCCTCTAGTTATCACCCTCCTTTGCACACTCCATATCCTATAATCTTCTGAGTCTTCTTATTCAGAGAGTTGTTTTCCCTCCATCAGCTGATCCACTGTGCAACACTGAATCCCATCTGCTGTTCTGCCTTTCTTCTTCCATCTGCTTGAGTCAGCATGCCAAAGCAGGGCACAAAAGGCCTTCTCCCTGTGGCAGCTGTAAAACTGGGTCTTATTTTCCTCTTTTCCTTTCTTCTGCAGTGTGAGGCTCTGGCATAGTGAAGAAAACTTCCCAAGAAGTGTAAGGTGGTGCCAGGCAAACAGAAAATCATGTGCTCTGGCTTCAGGCTGCCCAGCATCCCTGGACTTCTGGGACACCTTGTGTGCATTGGTGGTGGTAACACAAACCAAGGCATTGGGTATGGACAGGCCCCATAGAGAACCCTCCCTAAAAGAACAAGAACTATTACCAGAAGGAGCTGCTGCAGACAGCACTTGTCCACATGCCTTAGCTAAGGGTTGAATCACCCTCACTGGTGTTAAATGTCCTTGGGCTCTGCTGTAGGTGAACCACTCGTGTAGAAGAAGCTGTGGCATGTGTCACACTCCTTGAAGATGCTGTACCACCCCTTTTGCTCTTATGCACAGTATTTTCCTTCTGCTCTCAGCTCCTCTGGGCTGGCTCCACCTGGTCCTTTTCTCTGAGACCCCATAGGAAGAGCAGTCCAATCATTGCTTCTGAATGCAATGTTCTTAAAAAGATGGGCTCATTCACCTCGCAGAGGGATTTGTAGGAAAGTGTGGAACAGCATGTGGGGTGCAGCAGGTGTACAATTTACTGGGGGCAAATATATGCAAGTGTTTAAGGGCACTGCTGTAACGCCCCAGTCGCCAACAGACATGCAGGTAGATAATTTAACACCAGTCTTTATTGGACATAATATAAGAAAAACAAGACAAAAATCCCATGGTTTTTTCCTCACTAGCAGTGAGCTGGCTGTAAGATGTCCCACATTCTTTCTTGAAGTCTGCAGCAGCTCAAGGGTGTCACAGCCTCCTCTGTCCTGCATCGATCCAGAAGTGTTGTAGAGGCACAGGTTACCTTTCTCCTGAGGGCCCCATTGCTGTTACTGGAGGGCCTGTTCTCTGAAGAGCCTGAATTGCTCAGAGGGCAGGACTTGGATCAGACTTGCTTCTCGCTGACCTAAACCGTGCTTCTGCACTTGCTTAAAGTTGGGGAAGTGGCTAGGGAGGACTTTTCTTCATTCTCTGCTTGCAAGAAGACTGATTTGAATTTTTGGAATGCTTCTATTTTTACCAAGTCTATTTAATCTCCAGGGATATACTCATCAAGTGATTCTCCTTTGTAGAGTTTTGTTAGCTATTTGAAGACACTGCTTTATGAAAATTGCTACTTCAGTGAATGTTGCTTGTAAACCTTTCTGATGACCTAATTAATTTTGCTAAAATCCCTTTAGTAGAAGTATTTCCTACATAAAGGCATAGTACTCACTGTCACCAAATGAATTTTTAAAAGCTCTGGGCTTTTTTTTTCATTTTTCTTTAATGGTCTTTGTTGTTGAGCCATCAGATACCATAACTGGAATACAAACTTCTCTATCCACTGCTTGTGTAAGAGTGTAAAAATGAAAGTATTGATTCAGTTGTACACTCAGCTTGTGAGAGGCTGTCTAGTAGCCACTGCTTTTCTACTGCTTAGTGAGGAAAAAGCAATTCTGCTCAGCTCTCCCTTCAGAAGGCATCCTGCTGGCTTCTCACACCACAGACTTATTCCCAAGCCTCCAGAATCATAGGGGTTTCATCACTGATTTAATTAATTATTTTTAACTCTTTATTTTGTAAGGTAGGTCATAGGCAATAAGGTGATAATGAGTCTGAACCTATCTGTGCTGAAATTAGTATAAAATGCTAGTGCATTTTGATGTCACTGGATTAACTCATTAGCTGTAACTGTATTTGCAGGGAGATGAGGACTGTGAAATACATCTGTCATACCTGCCCTGACATAGGCATAGACACAGATTCTAGTCTGAAATCCTTATCCATAATCATGTGGGAAATTACTAGACATTGACTAGATCACTAGATACCAACTCCATGAAACCAAAGCACAGCCTGGCAGTTCTAATATCAGTTATTTGACCCGTGCATACCCAGGCATCTCCATCCAGAATAATTTCTTAGGTGTAAAATGGCAAGGTAAAATCATCCAGCGTAAAAGAAAACATGGTGTGTCAAAACATGATCATCTCTGGATGTTTAACTTATCATTTATTGGCATGGATGCCTGTCCTTTCCACTGATCTCTCCAGGGAATGGAAACATTTCCTCAGCATTTTTTCCTCAGCTTTGTGCCATGCAGTGCTATAGTCAAACATAAATATAAGTGATCTAATTGTATTCACTTCTCATTTGAGCAACATCAACTTTAACTACTTTTCATATACCAAACACGTTTTATACATTTAAATCTGCTTTCTGGCTTGCTTTCTACCATTGATGTGTTGCAGTAGGCAGGAGCCTGACATAGAAATGCAAGGAAAAAGAGCCTCTAAGGGGCTGGTTCTTCTGGCTAATTTGATTTGTTGATGTCATTCTTCATCCTGACTTGCTCTCCCTCTGACAGTACCCAATGGCTCTCATATGGGACTTGTTCCTTTCTGTAGTCCTGCTGGGGGGAATTGTGTGCAATGGCATTCTTTAGGAGGGCATTTTTATAAATGATATTATACACTAAATGATGCATTCTCAAGCACAGGCCATTTGGTCTGACATGGGAATTAAAATTTGGGAAGAAACAATGGGTCTAGAAACACTGGAGAACAGCAGTACTTGCCACTAGCTAAATGTAGCTGGAAGGATACAATTATTTTGTGTAAATAACTCCACTCTACTTAACTTTTTTCAAAACTTCTGGGGCCAAATATGACCCATTAATATTTTTAATTTTGTGAACTTCCAGTAGAAATATTGATGCACAGGAAGGCACAGAGTGACAGTAAATGACTCCTCAGTCTTACTTTACAGATTGTCTCTGCCTCTTGACCTCTTTGTGATATTATTGCTGGGAATTGCCTCTCAGTGATCCTTGTGGTTAATAAGAATCCCCACAGGTTTTCTGGCTGTTCAACATCAAATTAATTTTTCAAGAAATTGAAATAGATGCAGTTTAAAACTTTCTCTATCACTACCCTTACATTTGTACATGACTGCCTCTGCTGCCATTTTATCAATCGTTAACAAACACAGGCAAAATTTTTAATTCATTTATTCGAGTCTTTAAGATCAATAGAAGGAGTGTCTTTGGGATTTTTTTTCTTTCCTATGCAAAAATTTCATCAATTACTAATCAAAGCAGGCTAGATTTCATTGAAGATCTGACTTCCTGCAGCATGATACAGTATACTTATATGTTAAAGGTGCATTCTTCCTTAAAATGCTGCATTCTAGAGTCGCTTTTAATTGCAATATGAAATGGATCCCCTGGTAAAGCCTAAATGAGTATAAGTGTGAAATGTGGGCTGCAATGTTTTCACATGCAATGAGCTTTATTGTAAATAGTGAAACTGTGTAGAACAGGCTACACAGATGGTCCTGTGGGACTTCAGCAGAAAGCCTGAAAGATTGTCCTGCTCCTCTCCAGGGGTGGGGCATGGCAGGAACATTCATCCCTGTGCGAAGGGCAAATGGCCCCACGTCCAGATTGGCTTTGAAAGAAGAAGTAGGGGGATGACAAAAGCTGAATTTCAAGGCTGGGTGTTTCTTTCCCACAGACATTTCTGATGACCCTCACCCTGGCTAACAAAGAATCCTCAGCCTGCCAGGCCATGCCAGGACTGGGGTCACTGAGGGAAATGGGGATGTTTGCCAGATTGGGACTCAGACCTTGCATCAACATTGAGCAAGCATCTTCCAGTATTTATTATTCCAGTATTCAACTGTTGTCTCAGTTGAAGCCATGCCTGTCATGATAATTATGTTCAAATGCAAGCTAAAATGACTTAAAGACATATTTAGAAGGACAGTGAACCCTGTCAGAATCGATAACCAAGGCCTCACTTTCTTTGTTATTTTCACATGCTCAGTTTATTGAATATAAATACAATATACAGAGAATGAATTGAAAACAAAGTGCTATATTTGTGAGATGTTTAAATTATGTATTAGTAGCTTGAGACCCTGTGGTTAGCCATTAAATAAATAATCATAAACAGACCAATTCAGAAAGATCTATTTCTACATTTATGGTTGTGGCTTGAGAGAGGAAATGGATGCTTTTCATGGAGGGAGAAAAAATCCATCCATCATGGGCTCCTCCAACAAAGGTATCCAGTTCTAGTAAAAAGGGTATTTTAAAACATAGTATCCAATAGGTTTCCAGCATCTCCTAGGAGTGGAAGGCAGCCAAGTTTCTTTGTATTACCTTTTTGTTTTCTAAATGATATATATATTCATTTAATTAAATTGGAATTCATCCCACTGAAACTCACCTGCCACAGAGCTCAGCAGGCAGGAAAAGGCAGTCCTGCTGGCCTTGAAAAACAGTAGCAATGTTCCAATTAATTGCAGTTGGACCAGAAAAAAATGGCACTTCTCACAATGACCTCATGGTTTCAATTTGTGCGCTCAATTGTTCGTGCATTTCTTTTTATGGCTGCAGCTTGTGGTGTCATGAGAGGCCTGCTGCATTTCAGTTGTCCTTGTCAGAAAGAAAAGAGGGGAGAAATTTCTTCTAATTGTGGATGAGAATGAAAAAGAGGATCCTTAGGACTCAGGCACGAGAAGGTACATGAAGGTGTCTCAGGTTGGCATAGTAAACTTACCCACAAACACTTTTTTTGAGTCCTTGCCTCAGAAATTTGAGAGATCAGAGGTTGGTTATGCTGCAGCAGAATCAGGCCCTGTTATTTAGAGCTGTAAGTTCAATTACACTGGTGATTTTCACAGCTGGTGAGAAGTTAAATGCACACCTGGAATGTATAATTCTCAAGAACATGACTAACATGAGACCAAACTTCCTTGGTGTATCCTATCCTGGGTCTGTTTGGACAAAATAGTCTGTCTACCAGAAGACATTAATGTAAGTTAGCAAAGATGAGGCAATTTTTTGGATTCTGCTCTATGTTTTGATGATTGTATTATCTGCCTTACGTCTCACTTTGGATGAGAAAAGTAAAATTCAAGTGGGCTTTTTGTTTTTTTCCCCCCCAGATCTTCTGGTTAATTTAAGGTTTCCATTCTCAACCCTTGGGACAGCACTGTAGTACCAGCAGTAAGTGTTCTAAGAGAGTCCTAGGCTTTGGGGGGTACCTTTTTAGGGGAATATGTACATAAAAGGAGAATTTTTGTTGTTTAGAGAAAAGGATCTTAACCTGCTCACTTCCCTCCAATTTTATGTGCTGATCTCACTGGGTTACATCAGCTGAGAACTGAATCCATGCAGGAAACCTAAGAAGCTGTATCCATGTGTCAGGAATAGGACCTCCTATATTAATACCTTGTAAATAGGGGAACAAGCTGTTCTTTGGAAGGAAGAAAAATTGCACAGCTCTGGATGTGAATGATGGATCTGTTAGACTTGCACAACTTCTCTAAAAATTCTCCTGGCAAGAAAAAAGCTCTGGGAAAGCATCCCTAAAAAATCTGACACTGCCAATAGTGTCAGCCATGCAAATACCACCTCTGTATATGTCATCGTATGTAAATCCTGCATAAATGTTTAACTGAGATAAATGTTTAACTGAATATTTCTGCTATTTTCCTCTCACCCTGAGAGCTGTTTGCCTTAGTAAACAAATTCTAATGTTTATGTACACAGTCACCCACTCTGTCTCGCTCCATATTTAGTTTTTATTTGGGAGAATTATTCTCTCTGGTAATGCAAGGCTGTTGTAATGGCTCCACTGAGGGATCCTGCCTCCCAAAGGAGAGCTGTACCAGTGGGGTCACATGATAAAAACTGGGTCAGTGTAATGGATACTTAAAATTCTTTTCATCGAAAGCAAAAGACACTGCCATGGTCTGTCTATGATTGGAAGTGATACAGTCTAGGATAGAAATCAGGTCCCTCACTTTCTCTGAGAGTTAATGCAGGTAGAACAAGAATCACCTGTAAAAAAGAGGTAGGAAATGCTGCAATTAGGCACTTGGCATCCATGCAGTCCTAATGAGCAGAGGAGTCCACAGTGGTTCATGCAGGTGGGTGCTGTGTTTGTTCCTGGAGGCAAAGCCATGGCATGGAGGTGAAAGGTTTCTTCAGGGCTGAAGAGATTCTGGAGTAAAAACAAGGAAAAAAAGAATTTTTTGTGATGCCACACTTGCTGCTGTGTCCCCTGGAGCCCTGCACATGGAACAGAGGATGCTGCAAGATGCTGAATGAAGCTCAATTTTCTCCCCTCTCTGCCTGGTGAGTACCATTGTTAAAATAGACTCTTTCCAGCCATCCTCCTCATTTCTCCTACAAACCCCAATAGTAAAAGTGGTGGGTATTGCCTTCCTCTGCCTACCAGGAAACATTATCGGTTCCCTTAATTATTGTCCAGTCTTTTGTTGCCTATAAATGATTTTCCTTGGCAGCAAGGGAAAGTACTGCACTGGATCTGCAGAGTGCACCATCTCCAATCTTGTGTTCAGATGTTGTAGTGATGGGCTGTATTTTAAAACTCGGTGGATGAAAGTTCAAAAATAGATAGAAGGAGCAGGCTACATAAATAACATTAGAAAACCTGCAGAATATGTTTGTTGTTCCTGTAGCTGAGCCAGGGCTGTTTGCAGGGGAGTGCTGCCCTGCTGTAGGATGTTGTACTTTGTGCTGAAGGACATGGAACATCGAGGGTGGGGGGTTGGTGTTCATCAGATCTTGCTAGGAAAGACTCACCTTGGTGTGATTGTGGATTACAAACCTGCCACAGAGACCTTCATCTGTCAACAGGCAAGTTGTGAGGAGGAAAAGGCAGTCACTGGAGGCTGCTACTTGATGTTGGTGTATGGCCACTCAGCCTTCAGCTCTGCTCCCTGCAGGCTGGTTTTGGGGGCTGACACCAGTGGTGGAAACTAGCCCAATGGCAGCTCAGGCTGTGGCAAGAGCAGACTCATCCCTAGGTGAGAAAACCTTCCAAAACACGGTCCCTGTGAGCACAAGCATAGATAATTTTATGCTGCACAGGCCCCATGGGGTGGCAGGGTGCTGGGGGAGTCAGCAGGGTGGCCATGTGTGCCTGGCAGCGGGAAGCAAGCTCTCTTGGAGAGAGTTTTGCCACTGACTTCAGCAGAGTTGGGATTTGTGGTGCCACACAAAGGAAAACGTTCCCATCCTACACGAGCTCAGCTGCACTGAAAGATGGGTGTTCTATTCCCTTCTGGAGTAAAAGTTTGGGGACTGGAGACAGCAGACAAAGCACAGAGTCATGGTGAAACAGAGCTCTGTTCTTCCATCTTTACACAAACAAAAGTCCCATTGAAAGCTGTAAGACATTGAGTCCTCTGATTGAAATATATATATATAAATACATGTAAAAATTTGATCTATTACAGTTTCAGCTCTACATTTTCCCTTGATTTTAATTTTCTCTGTGGAGTTCAAATACAGAGTGTTCCTTCACAGCTTATTTTCAAAGCCTTTTTTTGACTTTCATATTTAAACTTATTTAAGGCCCTTAGATTTTTCTCCCAGCTGTGGAAGCCAAAGACAGAAAGAGATAGAAAAGTCAAAGACTCTTTTAGAGTCCTGGAACCTTTAAAGAGCATCCTTGAAATATAGAAAAAAAAAACACCCACAATAAATAATGCCTCATTTTTTTTAATGAAGTTATCTTTTTTCATATAGCCTTTTCCCATTTTATGAGTATGAAATAATTGAAGTGTGTATATGCATAATTATGCTTTGTGTCTATACCTGCAAATATTGGCAGGGGGGGAGGTGCTCTCACTTTTGCTCCTGTTTTCTCTCTCTTACCAACCAGGCCCTGCTTCCCAAGCACGTGCCCTTGGAAAGGAGAAATGCCTGAGCTTATGCCAGAATCCCTGTCCTTGTTCTTCAGCAAAACCAGGTTTGTGACATGTGCCACATACACCACATGCCCTTCCCAGACAGGTGACTATCTCAGGGAGTTTGTTCAGCAAGGATGGGTGTTGCTGTCTGAGGTTTTCTTCCTTTCTTCCCTGTAGCTGCTGTGACTGCTTCAAATTTTCTTTGCTTCTTGTGGGGAGAAAACAGCCAGGTTTTGCATTCAAGATTTGTGCAGAAACAAGTGTGTATGTCCAGGTGCCTCTCGGACATCTGAGCATCCCTGGGTGACTGAAGTTCTCATTAATGGGGTCCCTTTGCAGGTCTTGGGAGCCCAAGGTGCCTGGACCAGCTTGCCAAGCGCAGCTGGCAGAGGCAGCTGGCAGATACAGCAGCTTGTGCAGCAGTTTTTGGGCTCTGAATCTGAGACTGCACAGGGGGAGGCTCTCAGGAGCCCTTTGAGGACTGTGAGGTGAGAAGACCATGAACACTAGAGAGCTCTGACAGCCTAGGTTCATCTGCCATCTGCGACCTGCATTGCTGTAAGATGCTGACTCACTGAATGAAACACTTTGCAGACTGTTTTGGTAACTGTTTGCTTGAGTGACCAATGGTGAGAGCACTCAGCTCTGACCTGTACTGTGCAGACTATGATTTCACCCTCCAAATCTATGCCCAGGTAAGGCTTTTGCTTGCTCTCCCAAATACCTCTAGAATTTTGATGTGCCTAGCCTCATTCTGGGCAGAGATTGGCAATGTCTGAAATGACACCTTTCTGTTTCCCTCTCAGGCAGCCAAGTTTTATTTCTTTATCTGCCAAAAAATGAGAATTTTTGTATTTCAAACCTTGATTCATTGTATAGTATTTCTACTGTGCAGTTTTTTGTCCTCCAAAAGCCTCTTCCTCTATAGTTTTTCAGATGACTCATTATATAAATATCTGCCTGTACAATGTTTAGAAGCTCAGTGGCTAGAGAAGAAGGCAGGGAAAGCAGACACATTTCCCCAGGACAGACATAAAGTAGGTTGGTGCTGGAGCCACTCAGCCTTAGGGGGTGGGCTCTCTCCTGAACTGCTTTTCAAATGCTGGAAGCTTTGTGTTCTAGCAGGAGCAGCTGGGTTTGCTTTTTCAAGAGTAAACTATTAATACCCCTGAGGAGCAGGGGTATCCATCAGACAACATAGGGAAAGTGGACGTCATGCTGGAGGATTGCCTCCAAGGCCAGTTGCTCATGGATCTTTCTCACCTTGGATTAGAGGGAGATTTTCTTCCTGTGGAGGAAGGTTCTCTAGCTGAAGCTGAGCAAGACAGCTTTCCACTTAGAAAGCTTGGGGCATCACAAGGTGCTGCCTGGTGCTTCCTGTCAGCAGCTGTGTCACTTCCAGGTCATACACAGGTAACTTTATTGGGTGTCTCTCCTGAAGCTTGGGGTCATTGCCAGGGATGCTGTGTTTGTAAAATACCCTGCTATTACAGCTGGGAAGGGTCATAAGTTAATTCCTTCCTCCTTTATTTTCTCTGGATGAAGCATTTATTAATGCAGTGTAATAAGTGGGGGTTTGTGCAGGTGTCTGCCACTTGTAGCACTTAAATCAGGAGACTCAAAAACAGGCTGTGAGACTCACAGAGAGCATGATAGGGAAGAGCATACTCACAGGGAATAGCACCCCAAGGAAGATTCCCACTGCCACCTGTAGCCCTGAGTCCTCCTTGCCTCCCAGAAACACGTGATTGCAGTAGCAGTGTAACCAACTATGTGAGGAGGGGTAGTAGGAGATGTGGGAAGGGATGTGGGCACCATGGAGGAGTGGAGGAGTTTGCCCCTCACTCATGGGATGGGCACCTTTTCCAGCCCCCAGTGTCAGGATAGTGACACTTAGCTCTTTGTCACTGCAATTACATTTTGATCCCACTGGCCAAATCCATCAGAGTTTGAGAGAAATTTGTGAGTATCAAAGTTAATTATATGTTCTCAGTAGATCTGTGAAGAGGCTCAGTAAATCAAGGAGTTGGGCCCCACCAGGAATCCACCAAAGGGGTTCAAGCTCACAGCTCAGTCTACCTAATGCTGATCCAGCATCTTGCCCATCCATATATCAGAGGAAGCAGAGGGTAGCAGCTGATTATTGCTGGGATGGTGAGGATTGTTGGGGAACAGAAAATATAAATCTGTGGAAACACAGCCTCTATTAATTTCACTGCTTTTTAAATGTGTGTGGGGGAGGGGGAAGAGCATCATTACTAGGATGCTTGTGATTATTAGGAAAAATCCTTTAGAGCCATGAAATTAATATTCTTAAGTGTATTAAGTCTCTGGAGGTTCTTATTCATAAGTCACTTCTTTTCCTCTCAGATCTTTTGCTAGATTGTTAAAACATAATTAGAGGCTCAGTTAAAACTCAAGGTGGAGGAACCACGTGAATAGGACTGTACGTGAGCAGAAGTTCATCAAATAAAAGCTGAAGAAGTTGCAGGAAAATCCCAGACAGGTCTAAAGAACATGTTTCCAGAGCCCAGGAAGGGAAGAGAAGCTGAATATTCTGCCTATATATGAAATACATCTCTCCACTTGGATCTTTCAGAGAGATTACCCTGAAGGGGCTTTTGTGACTGTATTTCTTAAGTGTGTCAGAGAGACACTTCTAAGATGGTACATGTATTTCCACTCCCTTTTATGCCAGTTGCAGATTCTCAGCAATGCTTGTTATGAAGTCTTGTTCTCAAGTGCCTTTTAAAAAAATCTGTAGAGCCACTCTCATCCCAATTTCTATGACGACTTGATAGATTCTCTATATGTTATATGACTGTCAGCATCTCGTGAGCAGGTCAAGTATTTTCTATTTAAAACTGGCACAAACCCACTTCCCAAATCAGAGATTGAAACATGACATTGAAATAGTCAATAAAATGTTTATTCTTTATATTTTAAAAATTAGTAAGCACTCTCTGCTTGTGCAAATGCAGGTCATTTAGGCCTGCCTAGGCTATAAGCTGTAGGACAGGACTTGGAACCCATTGGTCTTTTTAAGATGGGTGTTAGGGTCTTTTTCTGCATCACTTTAAGCTGGGATTACTCATAATAGTGTGTAACAGTGCCTGGGGGCTCCATTTGAAACTGGGTTTCTTTGGAAGCACTAAAGACAGCCTCATAGTAAAGGCATTGTCTGCCTTGAGGATCTTCTCCCATATATAAGGTGAAGGATGGTGGGGGTAAGGAAGCACCATCATATTGCTGCTGAGTGTGAGTAGCGGAAACAGGGACAACAGCAGGGATTTCCTCAGTCTGACCCCAACATCTCTGCTAGAGCTGCCCTTCCTCAGACCCCCCCATCTTGCTGTGGCTCAACCCATGGTAGCAGGCACAGGAGCTCTTGCTCAGCCTCTCGCTGGTAGAAAGTTGCTCTTTCTGCAGAGTTTTGGTGCTCAGGCAGAAGGGACTAACTTGCTGATTGGAGATCATTGCTTTTGCTGGTAGACATGCCTTAAGAGCTGCTCAGTGGGTAACACTCAGTCAATCTGGAGCAACATAAAACACTGTTGTTTTGCCAAAACACTGAACATCTGCCAGGCATTATAATTAGAAATAATCAGGCTAATTACTGGAAGGGTTGTTCTGCAGAAGGCACTGGTATCCATCCAGGCTGGCTCCACATTTGGGGCACCTCTCTGCTGTCAGTGAAGTTAACCCCTGATCTTGATGTTGTGCTGTGTGGCTGCGCAGGCTGGGCAAGCAGGCACTGAGTCCCATCGGTTGTGTAGATGCTATCCATGATGCACTGGATTTCATATCTTGCCATAATGTCTTTTTGGCATGATTTGGTGGGTAAAGGTGTGTAGGGAGCATCACAGTCCACCCCAAAAGATCGAAAGCAGCAGCCCATGCAAGCCAAAGCTAGCCTGTCATGTTTTCCAAAGCTGTTTTGATATAAGACTCTTTGGTGCCTCTGATTCCATATGCAGCAAGCCTGTGGCTGCTCTGCTCTCTTGTTTGCTGGCTGAGCAGGAGCTGGCTTTGTTACATGGCACCATTGTGACTGCTGGGAGAGCACTCACTCACTTTGATAAATGATGTGCTGAAACATGACTGTCATTCTTCCATGGGCTTTCACAGTACGGAGGTGTTACTTTCAATTCTTGGGCAACTTTCTGTATCCGTACGGGAAAAAAATCAGGGAGCTCATTGTCTACAACTCATGAAACAAATCAGAAGTCTTCCTCCTATACAAAATTCCCAGAGTAAAAGTGCTGTAAGACAAAATTCAGAATCCCTTGGGCCTTACTTGGCACATGGTATGTTGGAGAAATCCCTGAGCCATTTACTGTTTTTTGGAACAGGAGCATGGATTTAAACGGGATTCATGAAATTGTTTCCTTTGTACTTTCAGTTTCAAGCTGATGCGCCTTTTCTTGTCATCTCAACCTCCTTATTGATTTGTCTCCTCTTTCCTTCATACCCTTATCTCTGAAACTGGACAATTAGCTGTTTCTTGTCACCTTTGGTTCTTTTTCTTAAAATCGGGAATGGAAGCACTCATGCATAGCCCCTTCTGATCTTTTCCTTGCTCTGACAGCATTTCTTAGGTCTGTCTCACACTCAGATCCATTGGCTTTGCAATACTGGAATGCAGTTTTGGAATACAGCTCATAAGCAATATGATTTTTATCCAGATTAGTGTAAGTCATTATGATTTTTTGTTTTTTTTTTTTACCACAAAGGTAGCATGATTTTGGGGCAGGGATGTTGACCTTGCTGTGGCCAGGAAGGGAGAGGATCTCTGCTGTAAGCAGCACTAGAAGCACAGAGAAGTGGATTTGTCTTCCCTGCTTTGTCTTTAGTGGCTGTGTGACCTCATTTGAATTGTTTTCCCAGTTAAACTGAACACTAAGAATTAATAATAATCTAGAAGAATTGTAATTACTTCTCCTGCTCTTCTTGAAAATTAGGATTCTTTCTAGCCATGTTTACCTCAAAGCATTCAGATTTCTATTTCATTCCTCAGTAAAAGTGCACAGACAACCACGTCTCTGTTCTGGCGTGACAACACAATTAGAAAATTGTATCTTTAAATACCAACTTAATCTAATCTGGGACAAAAACAATAAAAGGCTTTAATCATAATTGCCTGGTGCCTGCAGGCTGTCACCAGAGGGCAGAGACAAGGTTGTTCATTGCCACGTGTGGATAGTTTAGAAATTAAATCCCCTTTTCACAAAGGCAATAAATTCTGTTCTCACTTGTGTCCTTTCCAAATATTTCAGCTCTGTAACCAGATAGCTCATTTCGTCGGCGTCTGTCAGAGACTTTCTCTTGCCTCTGTCAAGCTATGTACAAAGGGGCAAGGAGAAAGTGTTTATAAAACTATACACACACTTGACTTTGTAACATCCCAGCTTTTATGAAATACTAGCTCTAAATATAAACAGGGTAGTGCCTTCCCCTTCACAGGGATTTTTCCACTGTTTTTACTCTGAGGATTCATCCCACCCTGGGTACCCACAGCAACTGTGGGGGGAGGATTTTCTGCAAATGCAGAAAACGCATCTTTGATTGAGGTCTGCTCTCATATAGTATACATATAAAACTAGTATGGTTTCATCTGAGAATAAAAAGGGTTTTAAATCCCAAACCAGTAAGGTACAATTTGTACACTGCCTACCCTGTGTAGGAAAGGCAGATTCTGAGAACTTCTCCCTTTTCCATTACTTAAGTTGGAAAGACAGCAAGGGATTTGAGAGCAGCAGTGGCAGCCTGTGAATTTATTTCTGTTCTAGTGAACACTGTGATGATTTTGGCACCAGGAAACCAACTCAGTCTTAGACACTGAAGCAAGGAACGTCAAGGCACACCCCACCTTGGCAAAATCCCTGGCAGCAATGGTAGTCATTGACTTGAAACAGCTCAGTCAGTGTTTCCACTTGAGGACTGGCATGTGGAAAATCCTAATGAGGGAATGGGCAGAAATGCCACGGGCTGACTGTTTAAAAGAGAAATGTCCTCCACCAAGGGACAGGCACTCTCTGGAGTAAGAGGCAGAAGTAGGAGACTTGGAGTACCCGGGTTTCCTGCAAATATCAGGGACCTGATGGCAGCATGGCTACCTGGTGGGAGGGAGATGTGCTCAGTGTTCTGCTTTTCCATGACTGCACACCTCCTTGTTATAATTTATAAGCAACTTGGTTTTGTTTAGGAAGAAGCTTTTAAAACTCCTTGTAATTCTCTCTATCTTCCTGGATTCAGCCAAACTGAAAATTAAAATCTTGGGGAGGCTGAAGCTCCTGGATTCAATGATGCCAGGTAGGACACATGTACAAGAGACCAAGATTACATACAGGATCTGCGTGCTGCTTATAGCCTTGGAAGGAACAAGGCAGGATGGCTCTTGAGGACAGCATGGGAGAAAAATGAAATTCATGAATCCTAGAGCACAGATTAAATAAATATGATCTAATGTACTTTTGGTTTTAGCATGTAATAAAACACTCAGCTCTGTATGAGGAGTACAGATCATTGGAAGAATCCATAGCTTGGAAAGGATTTCTTCTATGTCTGAACTCCAGTGATGCAGAAAGATGCTGGGTGTTATCCACAGTATTACCAGATCTTAAAATTCACCACTCTGCACAATGAAAACAAAGAAATTAAGCTGAAATAGGACCATGTCCTAAATGTGCCACAGGGGTCGTGCAGGAGGCTAAGTGGGTATGCAACAAGCACATTCAGCATCACCAGTGTTGACCACGTTGGTACTGCTGTGATCAGCTTCTTTGGCCATCAAGCTCCCTCTTGCTCCCATTGCCTGCAGGTTTGATGATGAGCAAAAGCATCAGTGCAAGCAGAATCTCAGCACACGTGGGAGTGTGGCAAGAGGGCAGAGCAGCAAAAAGAGCATGGGAGCTGTTGTTCTTTCAGCATGTCTGGTTTTCAGGACCTACTGGTGCTGGATGCACTCGAGGACTTGAGAAGCAACATTTGCAATAATTTGCACTCTTGCAGTTCAGGTAGTGATATTTTCTTTTCCTTCCTCTCTCCACATTGCTGCTGGCCGTGGCACTGGTGCCGTCTCCAGGGGATGTGTTTTTCAATTAACATCTCCTTGCTTGTAGCTTCCAGACAACTCCATATAGAGGAGTTGCTCCTCAGGTAAGAGGCAGATGCTCAGTCCTGCTCTCTCCTTTCCATCCATCATGTTGTTTCGATAGCTAATATTATGAGAGATCCGATACTTACATATTTCTGAACTTCTATTTGTGATCAGGAGTAAAATAAAATGTATAGGAAAGCACGCTTGCTCTTTCACCCATCCCCTTTTCCTGATCTCCTAAGGACTTATCAGAATCCAGATTTTCCCCCTTACACCAGGATATTTAATGCTTTAATTAGAAAAATATTCATATGTCATATATGAATTATATATTATATACTAGCTCAGGCAATAGAACAAGGCAAGGGGGAAAAACCTTGCCAAAGCATGTTACAAATATATTGTAGGCTAATGTTGTTTTATCCTGCCAGCTAAAGTTTGGGCTCTGCATTTATTTATTTATTTTTATGTCTTTAAACCTTACATTTTTATAAAATAATTAGACTGTAACTCTGATCACACTTACTTGCCCACAGTTTTAGATTAGTTTCATGGTCATGATACCGAACCACCTTAAAACAGAGGCAAGATAGTTTGACTACAGTAACTATTTATTTCAGTGCTCAGCGAGGTTTGTGTTCTTTCTCAGTGCATTTTTCATGCTGAACATCTAATAAGTAGATTTTGCATTATTGCACTGTGTGGCTTTTTACCCCAAAATGCTATTTTGAACCATCTCACTTCAGCTATACCTTAGTACAGCTTGGGTTTGGGAGAGGTTTTGTTACACAGAGCAATGCTGCCAGGCTACATGATGAACTGCAAGAAGACTGAAGAATGCTGCTCATTTTGTTTTTGCTTATTTTAGTAGAACTGAGCCCAGTTTTTCACCTCATGATTACGGATACTGAATTTCTGACCTGGCTTGCTGCTCCCATACTCTTGGGACAACCACTGCTTCCAGAAAATTGCTGTCTCTCTTCTGAGGTTGATCCAGAGAGGTAGGCAGCAGATATCTGCTGCCAGTGAAGTTGGTTTGTGCCAAGTACCACTAAACAACCATATTTGGGATCTAGAAATGATCTCTTGGGTCTGCTGTTCATCACTTCAGTGCAAGGGCTTAATTGGAGTTCAGTCTTCACTCAGCAAGTGTGGAAACACTTTTAATCAGAAGCAGGAGTCATTGGATCAGTTTGCCAAATCAGATTAGACGCAGTTTATACGACCACTGTAAGTATCATAAAGTGCCTGGACATGGGAAACATCAATATATAAACAAGATACCCCCTGATTTTTTTATTACTTTAGCCTGCAGTGAAGAGCATTTGAAAGGCCAGATCCTTTGTAGTGCTGAACATCCTCAACTCCAGCTGCACTCCTTGAGAATCAATGTGCTCTGTGACTCCCCAGGAGGCCCATCTGGTAAGAGCCCCACGCTGCTCTCCCTGCCAGGGAGCAGCCACTACTACCCCAAGGATGGAAATTAAAAGAGCAACCTGACTCCAACAAGAACCACAAGACATTCCTCATATGTAAAATTACTTCATATTCAAGATTTCTGCATAGCTGTGCTGCCACTTACAGAAACATGTTTTTACAGCTTAAATGCATTCACCCCTACTGAATGTCAGACCTCAATTTAGGATTTGACATGTCTTCAGGAGATCTTCAGGACCCATGCAGGAGTATATGTGAACTAAGCAGTGACAGGAAGAAAAACAAGCCACTCCTGGAAATTAAAAAATAACTGAATTTAGATCAAACACATGGAAAGTCTGGCTTTTGCCCTAGAAGGTTAATCACTATTTGGAATTTTTTGCCGTGGAAGATTCTTTGTGTAATTGTTAAAAGACGAGATCAAAACCCAACATCATCTTTTGAGTGCCAGTGTCATGCCTGGATAAAAACAAGCTGGATCAGCCCTAATAATATTTGCTCCCAGACACGCTGCTGAAGCTCTCAATGTGTTTGGGATAGAAAGGAATTTCCTCATGTGGTGAATTGGCAAAACCTTGGGGTTTGACTTGCTCTTGTGCATTGCTCAAGAACAGTTTTTTGAAACCTTGTTTCACATTCTTTCACTTTCTGCAGCATTGTGATTAGAGCTGAATGTTTGACTTCTGCCACCACTGGGCTCTGCTTTGTTTCTAAATGTTTGCTGCACCAAACATGTATGGATGGATCTAATTTTTCTGCATTACAAAGATAATCTAGCAATGGCAAAAAATATATACATTATTGCTTACCTGGAAATAAGATCCAGGGAAAGGAAAAGGGCAAAGGGAATAATAAGGTGCATTGTCAGCTGCAACCTTCAATTACGTTCTCTGGAAAACAAATGAATTGCAGGATGCTCTAGTGTGCATAAGTGTGGATAAAGTACCCATTGTGTTGGGGCAGCACTATATGTAAGGAACAACCTCTCTGCTTTCCTGTGTGACTATATCATTGTCAGGCCTAGTATGAAGCAAAGGAAATATTTGCTAAACCTCACAGTTAACAATAAAATTCCTTTATTATTCTCTTGCTGTTACGTATATGAAAATTGTCTGCAGGTCTGATAGATACAGTACACTTGCTGACTCTTGTTATTTTAGGCACAGTTCCAGATATTTATGAGCAGCCCCAGTCCTTTCTTTTGGTGTTCCTAGCAACCTGCATGTACTTGAGCTTTGTCAGGCTTTGTACTGGACTTGTTGAGAGCAACTTTTGGCTTGGGTCGAGTAAGGCCAACTGCTTGATCCAACGACAGCCACCTGAGCCCTTGTTTTCCCATGTTTTTCTGTTCTGCAAAAGCAATCTTGTTTTAAATAGTAGTCCCTGGCTTGTTATACACCTCTCTCATAAACCCCTGTCATTTGCAAACCACCTAAACCAGACAGATATGTAAACCTTGTCTTGTGAGTATGTGAGAAAAGTGAAAATCGAAGCACAAAGAGTAAATGGAATCATTCCTCCAAAAGCAATAGTAACTTCAGAATGTTATAATAGCAAGCAACGTTTTCATTAGTTCAATACCTAATTCCATTTGTTACAGTTTACACCGGTCTATCCTGAGGAGTGCTGGGAGACTTTTCCCAGATTGAACACTGCTGTCATTCCTTCCCCCTATCGCTTGGTCAAAAAGGAATAAGCTGTGATGGTGCTTAAAAGGCAAGTGGAGAAGCAGGAGCTACTGCTCTTTTCATTGTCTTATTATTGTTCATAATTTATCATAATTGTTGTTTTACTGTTAATTGCTGTTCATCTGAGGAATGTGCATGGAGAAGGTTTCCTATTTGGAGCTGACAGACAGGGAGCATCTCAAAAAAAAACCCTGAGGATTTTTGAGATCACAAACCTTAGAAAGATAACAAAATAAGCACACATAATCCCCCTTGATTTTCTTTACGCCTGCAGACAAAGCTTGCAGAAACCCTTGTTTCTGAGAGTTTGTTTTGCTCCTCAACCAAAAAATCTGGAATGGTAAATGTTAGGTCTGATTTATTATTGTATATCTTGTTATTCTTTCAGAAAATGTGGCAAAGTTAGAGATAAATTACATAAAAACATCATAAATTACAAAAGCTGAATACTGAGAGAAATTAATAAAACCCATTTTTTTTGTTTCCTTCATCTTCATCTAAAAGTGAGACCTGAAGACTGTCCCTCAGTGACTCCTTTTTTCATCTCCCCTCTAACTTGGATTGGTAGGAGACTTTAAGCAGTCCCTTGTGAGGTGGACAATGAATGAAGCCCAAGCTTGGTGAAACTGCATTTCTCAAGACCTCTGAGTGTGGTCTGCAGTAGAGCCATCTGTCCTCAGATGAGTTGCAATAACTCAAGCAATTCTGACTGTCTCCTAGATGCCAGCTTTCATCTATTCCTGGGATTAGATTCTAGACTAGTAACACACATTTTAATAGAAAAAAACTTATTCAATCTCTATTTTTTTTTCATTCTCATAGAGAATTGTTAATTTCTCTAATTTCTGTAGATTTTCCCATGCACCCCCTGCCTCACCCACACGTTCCAACTTGTCCTTTCTGTGATGCAACAAAGTAGGACCTACTCATGGGAAGAGGCAGGCGTGATCTGGATGCTTCAGAGGATCATCTTGTAAGTAGCTTGTCTTTATTGTCTCATGGTATGAACATGAGTCCCTGTCCTTGTTAATCTGGCTGATTCAAGAGGCAGGAATGGGGTGCAATGGTATCAATGGGTTATCCCTACGGATGAAGAATGAGTCTACCCATTGCTTATATTTGAAAATCTCACTTATGTTCTCAGCAAAAGCTCCTAATTTTCTCAGCTCTTTCTGTATACTCAGCATAAAAGGATTGCATAATGGACACACAGCGACTCCCACAACTATTGTTTACATCTGTCAGCTAATCCTTTCTGTGAGTCAGGCAGTGCCTACTGGGTTGGGCACTTGATTGGGATTAGAAACTCATTATTGTGATGATACATATTGCAGCGCTGCCTGGAGGCCTCAGCAGGATTATGGCCACATTGTGCCAGGCAGCATGCAGACCTAGAGCTTGTAACCCATTGTTAGAGCACCCTCACTCTAATTCTGGATTAGACCCTGTTTCTTCTCATGGCCCTTGGGGTAAAACATCTAATCCTGTTCTGTTTCTGTATCTTTTCAGGGGAGATGATCACTCATTTCCTACCATCAGTCAATGTCTGTGAGCACCTGCTTTTGGAGGAGAATGCCAGGATGATGTCACCCAAACGCTGCAGGTAAATATTGCAGCACAAGTGGGAAACAGCATTTCCCCTGTTTGAGTGCCTCTGCTATTCAGTGGAATGTTTCTTCAGTGGGAATATGTGCCTTTTCCAGCAGTGCTGCACCCAAAGAATATGCAAGATGAAAAACACAGCATTTTTTTAGTAAAGAAAAAAAGTCTGTATCAAGGCTGTTTGAGCTGCTCGCTGAGCTGAGGTCTTCCTTCTCTCCTCTCAGGGCTGCACATGTCTCCATCCTAGTGAGTAGCCCTTGTTGGGTAGCAGGCAGATTTGCCTCCTCTCCATCCTTTCAGGCTCTAGATGTTCCTGCTGCTGCTGTTCCAGGCACCAACACACCCTGTTCGCACTCCATCTGTTCACTCAGGAAGTTATTCTGTTGTAAACTTCTTTGTCTTATGGGAAATTTGAGACTTAAACACTTACTTGGTCTGCACCTCCTTATTTGAGATGGACCAATCTGAATCACTTTTGATAAACTATCAGTAGGAGTCTCAACCACGGTTAAATTTTTATCAGTTTAATTAAAGATCATCACTGGATACAGAACCCCTGTGAAATGCTCCCATAGTGTAGAAAGCTACACTGGGAGTGCTCCCTTGAGTAATCACCAGAGGCTGCTATCAGCAATGTAATCAGAAATGACTGAAGAGCTTAACTTGAAACTTAGGCATCAACACACAGCAAAATAAAGATGAGACAACAGTGATTGAGAACTAATCACATCCATTTTATCATGAGTTTAACAGAAAAGTTAATGGAGAAGGCAGCATAAGATGATCTGAGACACAGGTCTGTAGGAGAGTAGGCTTCATTGGTTTCTTTTGTACAATATGGTCAAGGTTTTTACATACTACCCCTATGTTATTATAGGCACAAGGTCATCAGCAAAAATATTGTTAACCAAAGCAAAGTTATATTTAAAGCTTTTCTTTACCTATTGCATTCCAGCTCTTTCCTTCAGCAGCTTTTGAGGATGTGGTACCATGTGAATGAAGCTGGATTTGAGAAGCTGGAAAAAGACAGCAGGGAGAAGAAAGGGTCAATATGGAGTTTACTTCTCACTTCTTCTCTGGTGAGTTAATGGTACTGGTCACAGTGGTATGGACTGTACCAGGTCACCTCTGGGCACCAAAATGCATTTGTTAGATACATCTTCTATAGTTTTTGTTTTGTCTTCACAAATTAGTGTTTATAGAAGCTAATTAGAGATTAGATTAGTGCATTGCTCCCATGGGATGCAGACTTTAGGGTTTAGGCAATGTTCTATGGCTAACAAGAAGTAACAAGTTATACCTGAGTCATTCCCCTGGGTCAAAGATGGACTGACGGTGACAGGAGGTGGCTGAGCATCCTCACAAGATGACAAGTGTCAACACAAGGACAGTCATCTCCCATTGTGTCTAACCAAGCAGAATTTGCAGTGGAAGAGCCACTGAGGTGACTGATCTTTACACTTATCCTAGTGGTGATATCAGGCTGCCAATGAGATCAGAAGGATGACACTTAATGTAGTCTTTTGGTAGTGGGGCAAGACTTACACTCTTAACATAAGCTGCTTAGGAAAAACTTCTTTTACTTAATATTTATCAGTTGTTACTCATGTTTTATAATGTTGATAGCCACCCCCAAAAAATATTTTAATGTCCTTACCTATTTTATACATAGACATATTCCCTTCAGCATCAAACACATTTTGAGAGAACAACACTGGACACAAACTGAGTTAAACCTGCTTAGTTATGCTGACATAAACTTAGTGAAGCTTCCTTTTTGACCAACAAAACAGGGCCTAATGTGCTTTCTGTGTTGCTGTGTTTCTTCCTTCTGGAAGCTGTATCCAGCATATGCTGATAACAGATCTGTGAAGCTTACGCTGAGCCTAGCAGGATCTCCGGCTTGAGCAAGAAATGTCAAATTTGATCATGTAGGTTGAAACACACTGCATTTCTTCAAATGTGTCTTTGGTCCACTCCCTTTCCTCCCAGATGAGCCAAACCAGACACATTCCTTCTAACTGAAATACTCCCTTTTTCTCTTTCCTGCCCATGCCCCAAGCTTCTCAGCTGTACAAAAGGATAATGCAGTGTACAGCATTGTTCATCTAACGATGCCCGAAGTGTGCACTGTGCAGAAGAGTCTCAGGGTGTTGTACAATGAAATTCTACAATCATCTTAGTAACAAAGAGCAATTAAGAGCAGCAGTTAACCTATATTTTTCTACCCTACTTTAGGTGCCAACTTACACCCAGGATTTCAAATACGAGCTGGAAGTGCATCTCATTGTCCAGAGGCATAATTACAGAGAGCTGTAGCTGTCTTTATCACAAAGTTTTAATTAGCAGGACACATTAAATAACCAGCTGATACAGATCTTAATGAATCATTTATTGGCCTACATCTAAGATAATTATATATGTAGCTGGTCACACATAATAATTCATGTACTTCTGGGCTTATATGAAATGGAATATACATCATCCTCACGTGAGGTAAAGGTAAAAGAAACAGGACAAAGCTTTAACCAAACAGCTTGTGCCTGGACCATTGCTGACAAGACTGGGGAGGAAACATGAATAGTTGGCTTCAAAAGAAATCCACCTTGATTCAGCTCTGGGTTCCTGAACTGTTGACTGGTTTGGGTTTTGTGTTTTTAAATCAAGGTGGCTGTCCCACCTTGACACTTTATGTGGTGCTGCTCAGGAATGAGGACAGATGCACACAAGACTGAGAACAGGGTTTCTGAGGCAAGTTGAGACTCTGGTGTCTGCAAGCCAAGTCATGCCACTCTTGCTGTGGTTCCCTGACAGCCTAGCCTGCCCTAGATGTGTCCCTTTTTTCTTCAGAAGCATGGAGAAGCTCCTCAAGAGCAATCATTGCAGACCCCCAGCAGCCAGATCTTTGCTCCAACAGGGATGTTCCCAGCTTTTTGTTTGTACCAGCTTTCTTGCTGCTTAGTATGTCTAGATGAAAAAGTGGGAAACATGCCCAATCATCCAGTTGCTTGGGGGCTAATTTTTGCTCAGGGCCAGATTTGCATGGAATTCGTTGGTGACTGCTTCTTGATAATGAAAAAGAAATATATGTTGTCTGCTTAACCAAGTGAAGGGGGCATGGGAGCAGCTGGCTGTGAAAGCACATTTATTATCACTGCTGATTTCTGCAGAGCTTTGTCAGCATATGCACGCAGCGTGGTGGGAGACATGGAAACAAAAGATTTGTGGTGTAAATGGTGTAACACGTGTCTCTTCCTCCCCTTTGCCCAGAAGATGCAGCTGGTCATAGGCAGGCTGCTCTCCTTAATCAGCTCTGGTGGCACAACGGGCCAACTGCTGGAGCGTTGCTTGTGAAACTTGTTTTTAGGGGAAGTCTGCCAGACTCTGGAATGCATATATTTGGCATGGTGCCAGTCCTGGATATTTTAGAAGGTTTATGCCTTATTTAGAAGGTTTGTGTTGAGCTCTCTCGTGAATTTGCTTCTTCTTCTCCCTGCCTCATGGGCTGCCTTGGTATCCACCTCAGGTCCTTGCACAATTTTGAGTTGTTTGTTTCTTCTGGTTTTTTTTTAACAAGTAGTATAAGATTGTATGCAGTACAATATGCCCAAAACCACCCCCTAAAAACCCCCAAACTTCCTGCGTCCATGGTCTTTCTTGCCATGTCTGACTTGACTTACTCTGTTTAGTTGGAGCTCAGCCTGTGTTTATCTGATTGCAAGGCAAAACCTAGCAATAAACAAACCACTGCAAATGTTTACTTGAAAAGATTAGGAGAAAATTATTACCAACCCATGCAATATTGTAATCCAAAGTACTTTAAAAGTAACTCTGAATAATTTTCTCAATTATGCAGAGCCTGCTGTTAACAGGTTTCCCTGGTTCCCTAGCATCAGAGGAACTCTGCTGATCTCTGCAAAATTTCTTTTAGTTTAAGTACAGAGTTCTCCTTAAAATTAGAGGGCTTTTAAGAGTTAATATGTTAATCTCCTGAAGCACCACAGCAGGCGTCTGGAATAGATCTTGCTAGACTGTTTACACTGTGCTTCCTTTCAGGGTGGTTAGAAGCGAGGGAGCACTTGTGGCAAGAACTGATGTGGTGTAGGGTTTGACAGAATCTTTCCACACCTAGTTGTTGCTTTTGTGGAGGAGGGAGGAGCACAGGCTTCCAGAATGACTTTCAGTATGGCTTCTCAGCTCCTTCCTGTCAGAGGACGTGGCTGTCACAGAGCAGGGTGTGAACCCATGCTCAGTTTTTGCAGCATGTCCAAGATGGCAGAGGTTTCCTTTTCTTCCTTCTCCAGCAAGAAAATAAGAAACCTGATGAAAGAAGCAGAATATAGTTAATATGAGGGTCAACCCTCTGAGCCCAGAGAAGCCTATACCAGAGAAGCACAACACCTGCTCCATCCAACAGGGCAGTTGCTGGGAATACTCTCAGCATCCTGTCTGAGGGCAGCCTGCGTGCTGGAGCTGACACTCACTCTGGACGGATGGCTGTAATAACTTTGCACTGCGTGGCTGTCGCTGGTTTTATCCTCCCGATTCCCCTGGGAGTTAGGAAAGTGCTGTTAGTCATTTTATGGGGAGAAATTGAGCTATGGTGTGATGAGGCCACACAGAGTCAGCAGCAGAGACAGTCTGCTGCTCACCCTCCTCTCCTTCTTTATCAATTCTGTCTGATCTGTGAGCTCAAGTAAGATTTGTGGAAATGGCTCCTGGGTGACTGTGAAGAGTGGGAAGGAGCCAGGGAAATGGGAAGAGTATTGCCTGCTCCTGACACCAAAACTAGGCTGCCTGAAAGCCCTCAGTACACTGAAAAATCACAGTGTACTGTCATTGAATGAATGTCATTGAAAAATGACAGGTTTGCTCCAGTGCCATGTTTTCAGTAGAACAGATTTTTTGCCAGTTCTCGTTAGACTTTCAATATTGGTTTTCCAGCCACCGCCAACTCTGTCTGGGCACAGGTCCATGTTTACTCAAGCTCCACAGCCAGAAATATGGTGAGCTCTGGTTCATGCTAGTGTGTGGTTGTGCTGAATGCATCAAAATGCGTCATCAAGAGTCACCAGCTACAAAAAATATGAGCCACGACAGGGAAATCAGAGAGTATATAACACAACATTGAGGGGAAGTAACAGCTCTGGAAGCCAGAAACTCACTTAAAATACTCTGAATTGTAAAAACACTTTATCAGAAGGTCAGTTCGTAAAGTAAAATGCTTTTGCTTTTTTTTTTTTTTGAGTGCCATGAAGCACAGTTTATTTTACAAAAGCCAATGGTACCAATTACAGCTTGAGACTTTCAAAGCAGCTCATAGGACTCAACTGCACATCTTCCATTAATTACCTCTTGGGCAAGTTAACTCTGCACAAGCAATATGTCAGAAGCTCATTTTCTGTCATTAAATTCGGCAGATATGACCTCGATCCTTTCTGGGAGCACATCTTCTCAGTAAGAAGATGCTGTTTTATGCCAGGCACTTTTTGAATAATGCCATTTTAATGTCAGGTTATGATGAAGAAGAGCCCATTTCCTGCTATTTTAGACCTCCTGAAGCAGGAAAGAACTAACTAGACCTCTTATCAGTGCAGAGCCTGGACTAAATGTGTCTTTGCTGACCTCTTCTCTTGCTACAGTAAAGAAATTGCCTTCATTTCAAAAAAGCTGACATGTAGGTACAGATGGTAGGTATTAATGCCTCAGTTGTATATTGCAGGAATGCAAATAATTTGGCAGCTGTGATTTTACTTGCTTGACTCCTTGATGTACATGCTTAAAAAGTTCTGAGAACTACTCTGGATTCCAAATCCAACATTTTGGTGTGCATGATCTGAATTGTAAAAACACTTTATCAGAAGGCCTAAAGTAATTTTTTTTTTTGGCAGCTTCATCCATGGAAAGGGAGTCCTCTGCTCCTACAGCCACGATCCAGGATCAGAGTATTGAACCAGTGCTTGCCACTGCTTTCCACTTTCAGAAATTGTTTCAGGTATTTTTTTGCTCCTATTCCCTCTCCTATCCTTCCATATAAACTTCAAGGGCCAAAAGGAACCTATTTCCAGTGCTCACCTCTACACATTAAAACCCAGCAATGCATTAATTGCCAACAATGACAATATATACAGCAGCTTGCTCTGCCACAACTTTTTTCTGAGAAGGAAAACCAAAAAAAGCTCAGTTTGGAATAAACCCTTAACATATGTGGGGTTGCCATTTTAAAAAGAAAAGGTGAAAAAAACAGCCACCAGTGTTTGCCATATCCTTGTCTTACCCTTCACCAAAAGCAGTGCTGATAGAGCACAGTTGAATAGGTGAGTACATCGCTCAGTCCATCTGGCTGTCCGGTGCCTCTGAAGACAACAGCTGGCCTGAAAATGGGAAGGAGGTAACCTGCTGAGTGAAGGTGTCCAGATAATAAATTAGCCCCCAAAAAACTGAGAACAACGAGAAAAATTACTGTCCAAAAAGAAAAGGTAAAGGGTTGAGGATTATGCCATGTTAAGCAGCCTCTACTGTGGGCAGTTATCACTAACATCAGCAGCAATGCAGCAGGTTTTCTACCAGCTCCTGGGAGTCCTCCAGTAGGATGGACATAAAGAATGTGAGGCAGTGAGAAGCACCTGAGCCTCAGCATTTTAGAGGTGATTGTACCTGTGAGGGTTTGTCTTGACAGACAGACCAGCTGGAGAAGGTGCCAAGTGGCTCAGATGGGATCTGTAATCCTGTTTGGGATGCTATGCTAATTCAGGCGGTATTAATAGGAAACTGCAGTTAGAATTTCTTTATGTGAATACCAGTGGGTTTATTGTGGGTTATTATTATTATTGTTATTATTATTAGAATTGTCACTGCTTGTGAAGAGACTGATTTTTCTTCTACAGCAGCTATTTTGAGACTAGGAATAAGCTGACTTGGAAGACTTGCTCCTCTTGCTGTGCAGGCACTGACCCAAGAAGAGCTTGATGCAGACAGAGCGCAGTCAGAGTAGCTGTAAGTGTGGAGTTTGTTCCTCTCCTGGAGTCTGGTAAGATCACAGATGGGTTGTGTGCCAGTACCTACAACCTGATTTCAACTGTTTGGTGATAAACCTGCACTGTACTGTTGTGTGTATCTGTGTGCCTCATGGCATGGAAGATCTCTACCCCCACATTCATCCACAGCTACAGGCACAGAAAAACAATCAATCTCCTGGACCAACAGAGCTGCAGAAGTTAAAAGCTTCTATTTCAAGGCTATCAAGGATGCATATTGCACTTCTTGCACGTCCTAGAGAGCCTTTCCTAGAAGAGCTCTGTGATATGCTGCAGCAAGGCTGTGGGCCAGTTTTTGTGAATGCAGGTGAGCAAAGGCTGATAATATCTTAACCAAACCCATGGCTGAAGAAATAGCTACTTGGTAGTGATGTCTTAAAGTGAAATACACTAAACATTCTGATGAGGTGAAACACTACAGGACTGGGAACTCTATACATTTGCAATGGGCTGTATCCAGTCAGAATTATAAGAAAGTCAAGATTTTGGGAGGAAGATGAAAACTTTTCTAAAACTGAGTTGTAATAAAATAAGGCTTACACAGTCATGTTATCTCTCTCTCTGCCCCCTCCTCCCCCCTTCTCCATGGTAACTTTTGCCTCCATTAGGGTCACTGCTCACTATCAGAGACAGCAATGATCCTACAAGGTCTGTAAACGCCAGCAGTAAGTCTGGGGAGAGATTTGGGGAGATCCTGCCTCTGGACAGTCAGCATTCACACAGTTCCAAGCTCTGCTAGAGCCAGCGGCCATGGCCAACCTCCTTTCAGCTGCTGCCTGATGTAAGCTCCCAGTGATGGTTTTCAACCCTTTCCCAGCGGAATAACTACAGGTTTTTTCTGCTTCCTTGTGAAAAAGAAAATCATCTTCAAAGTCTAAGACATAGGTTGGCTTTACAGATGACTTCCAGGCTTATCTTAGTGTCTGTTTAAAGCCAGGAGAAATATTGGTAGAGTCTGAGTCTGGCATGGTCTCGCCAGGCTTTCACGCTCTCAAGAAACCAGTTATCAGACAGAATTTTAATAGCTGTTATTGGTCATATGAAAGACCAGACATATCAGAGGGAATTGTTAAACAGACTTGTTTCGAGCTTTACACAATGTTTTTTTGCCTGCAGTAGAAATGTAAGCCTTTGCACGCTGCAAAAGAGTTTGGCTGATGGATGCTCTGGGAAGACAGTGCTGAGAAAAGCTGTCTCTGTTGCTGGTTCTTTCTGAGAGTTAGTTTTCACTTGCTGCCTGTAAAGACAACCTGGCTCAAGGGTTGTGCTCCTGTCCTGTGAAAGACAGAGTTGCACATCACACTACCCCTTGTCCTTCTGGATGGAAACACCTCTGGATTTGTGGCTTAACAGCTGAGTGCTGGCAAGGGGACAGAGAAGGTCAATGATCATTGAAAGGATAAGTAAGAAGTAGCTTAAGGTAAAGGTCCAGAGAACTCACAGTTACCATTAGGAGCGACAAGCAGTAATGTCTTATTGGCATATCTAATTAGAAATTGCTGGGAGCTACCGGACTGGACAGTCTCTTCAAATGCCAGCAGCCCTGGGGGAGCTAGATGTAAACGCTGTAATTGATATAAGGATGGAAACTGCTCCACTACAAAGTGACATTTTGGATATTGTGGGAATGGATGATCTGAGACATCCTCAATAAGATCTGTTTCCCTCAATTCTTTTGACTCCTGCCAGAGGTGCCTATTCGAGCTTTTCTCTGGGCAGATGGCTTCTGCAAATAGAACTGGCTTTGAAATACAAAGTTTTGCTGAATTCATTATATGCCTTCTGACTTCAAAGCTTTGTACTTTCCTCTTTAGTTTTAAATAGAGTCACTTGGCTGCTTTCAGGCCTGTTGGAGGCAGGTACTGCAGTGGCTGTCACTGGTGAGGCAGAGAGCAGTGCTTATTTAGGGTGCACTGAGTGTGCCTGCCTTACCTCTGCCCACATCCAGCCAGGAGGTATGTGATTCCTACAGCTCCATGGGTCTCAGTGAGCTCTCTCTGTCAGGGACTTTCCTATTTTTCCCATTTCTCAAGGACAGAGGTGGCTGCTCTAGCCTGGCCCTGCACCTCCTGCCCTCCCCGGGTGATGGGAGCTGTGCAAGGAGGAGGATGAGATGGAGTGGGGATGATGTTTGCAACAGGAATTCTTCTGCCTATCTAGGCATAAGCTCTCTTTATTGAAGACTTCACAAGAAGCTTCNGATGGGAGCTGTGCAAGGAGGAGGATGAGATGGAGAGGGGATGGTGTTTGCAACAGGAATTCTTCTGCCTATCTAGGCATAAGCTCTCTTTATTGAAGACTTCACAAGAAGCTTCCATCCTCTAGAAGGGAGGATTTTTATGAATTAATTTTTACAGAACCTTATATTGAATTGACTTTCTGGAGCAGGATGGTTTTTCACATCAGCTCAGCAAATAGTCAGAAATTACTGTCAAAGCTGTCATCGTGACTTGGCTTCCACTACAAGTACTTCAATTGGAGTGATGGGGTTTGGGTGCCACATCTCACTGACACTTTTAAGGAGTATTGAAGTGACTTAAAGGGATACAAGTGGGAGACCTTTTTCTTTGTATCTGCTTGCTGCACAGAGAGATAACATTTCAATGGCCAAAGGTTCTCTGGGGAAAAAAAAAAGTTACTTTGGAGACTGAAACGTCAGCTTAGTTAAATTGTTCATATGCACAAAATAGGGGGAGAAACAAGCACCCAAACTTCAAAGCAGCTCCTTTCAACATCTTCTGAATTTGCCACAAATCTGTATCAAAAGTCTTCAGGTTCAGTTTGAAAATTATGAATGCTCAAAGCCAAACATGTTCTGTCAATACAAAGTGTTTGCTTCATCCACTGAATACTTTTTTCATCAATTGTTTTTCTATTTTTTTCTTTTTAGGGCTAGCATCAAGCTGAAAATCTATTAGTCACCCTGCTCTGGCTGCTTACAGCATCTGGGTAAGTTGGAGATAGAACTTTCTAAACTGAAAAGTGTTTAAGCAGAAAAATTAGGTTCTTCATCAGAACCTCGTCCCTCAGCAGTTGGATCCTTTATGGATGATCTAAAAGAGCAGTGCATTACAGCTTTCAGCATTCATCTGAATACTCTTGAACTGAGAAGCTTTTGTGGCATTTTTGTCTTATGAGCAGTAAATGATAAAAAATGTCAACTCTTTCCAAACCTTTATTGTTTCATTGGAAGGATTATTTCTTAATTTCAGCCCTGGAGTCAGTTAACGTGTGGTTTGATCTTCTGTTCCTCCTTTCATCCAGATGCTATCAGCATGGACAGCAGAGCAGCCCTGTCACACAGGATTAATGGCACAGCGTGGTGTTGTTTCTGGAACAGTAATGTCGTACCATATGAATAAACACTGAAATTGGGATAATTTTTCTAAATGTTTCAGCATTCTAAGTACAAAGTAATAACCCTGTCAGAAACAATATTCACTGCTGTCTCATCTGGCTGTGCTGGAATTAGTGGCAGTCTCCTGGGAAGAACACGGGTATGTCAGGGTTGGGAACACAGCATGTGGTTGTATTAGAGCAAAAAGCAAACAAATCCCTTGGTCACAGTACAGGTATGGAAACTTAATACTGCTTGGAAAATCAGCATGCTTTGAATATAGCATTTGTTTTGGGTTCCCCATGAGAAGGATAATGCAAGAATGGAAGATATATATATGTATGTATTTCTATATCAAACAAAATGTGTTGTAAAAATCAGCAGAAGATGAAAACCGGAGTCTGTAAAATCTATAATTAGGGCAGGAACAAATAGTGGACAGTGAGGAAAGTCTTCCTGAATACTCTCTACCTCAATACAAAATCAAGAAGGAGCAAACCCCTGATGAAGGATGAGACATAAAAATATTCCAGTTCACCTAAAAAAATATATAAATAATTCTAGGGCAATGCAGGGGTGAGGGGAGGTTGCTCAGCCATTATTCTAATTTGTTAAACTGTTTGCCTCTAAGTTTCCATGTATGTTCATTTTTAGAGGTGCCAGCTAAAAGATGTTTGATGCTACAACAATTGTAAAAGTCTAGTTCTTCCTAGCTGCCCCAAGGTCACTGCTTAGAGCATTTAAATTTTGGAAATGTCAGGTCAAGACATCTGCATAGAAAAAGTAAATGTACAATTAGACTGTTTATCCTCTCTACTCAAAAACATGTTGAGCTCTAGTCATCTTTGAAATAAAATCTTCCCCCACAACATATTGCTGCCCAGTAGCATGTGTTACAGAGCATATTTAATACTTCTTTGGAAGAAGCCAAAATCAGACACTGCCAGAAATCAGATATTCAATTAAATGGTCTCATGCTTCAAGCTGGTATGACAAGGGTACCTCGTGGAAAAAGTGGCTGTGGAAATAGCTAGGAATAAATTAGTATGGAGAGAGAATTGTTACATGAGCAATGTGGTCACTTGCATGAATGTAAAGGTAGGATCTGAAAAGTGCAGCCATGGATGTGGGCAATGTTTCCCTTGAGCACTCTTCAGCCTCCAAAACGGTCTGGTCTGACCTGAGAAAATCAGAGGAGAAGAAAAACGTAGCTGTGTTGAGATAACAGCTTTGTAAAAACAGGTTGTGCTCCAGCTATGGCTTTCCAAGAGGCGGCTCTGCTGGGACTTTGAGTGTTGTTTTTGACAACAATGCAGATTTGTGCCTTCACTCCTGCTCCCTCCTATTTGGCTATATGCACCTATGAGGTGGACCCAGCCCTGAACACTACTGCTTTCTCCATGCTATTTTTCCTACCACTTCAGCTCCCTGTTGCCCTTTGTGGTTCAACCAGTGTCCCCAGTGTGGCTGGGGATTACTGTGCTGGGGCATGGACTACTCCAGGGAACAGAAGAATTTTTGTGCCTTTGGGTGGATGTGTGAAGCACTGGTTATTTTATTTGCCTTTGGATCTAATTTCCTTGGTTTAGCTATTGTCAAACAACTGAAAGGACTGACATTAGCTGCCTGGTTCCCATTAGCAAAGGCACTTTAAAATCCTGTTGCAATCACTTTGTTTTCTAACATGTAACTAAAGGCCTTTTGACCACTTCTTTACATGACTTTCTGCAATTGGAGCCATGCAAAGAGAGATCAGGCATATGTATCTTGCTGATACCAGTATTTTGAAACCCTTTACAAATACTTTTGCCAGTGACTGCAGAAAAGCTTTTATACCAGTAAGAATGTGTATATTGGGCTTTCTTCCAGAAGCTGTGAGAGGGGCACAATAAGTGCTGCTGGGATTATTTTACCAACTGAATAAATGTCATTTCTTTTCCAAATAAGAAACTTGGGCTATGGCAGGAAAATTATTTCCATGTTTAACATCATGTTTAACATGTTTATACATCCTGAGCAGGAATTTGGTGCCTTCATGAAGCAGGGATGTTCAGATATGTGCAGAAAAAACACCCTCTTATTTCTTAATGTGGCAGGTTGTAACTGTCCAATACTGTGCTTTTTCCTTGGATGAACTGTCTTTTTAAAACTGCAGCTGAGATCAAGGGGAATATGTGAGGCTCTTACAAAATCTCAGGCTAGACCTCTGATTTTAGGCCACATGATTGAAAATATGAATCTTGGGCTTTTATTCCCACATCCCCCGTTGTTCTGGAGGATCAGTGAGCTCTATGCTGTTTTGTTTAAGGTGATGGGTTATTGCAACCAAAAGCCTCTCTGAGACACATGGGCCTTCTATCTGCTAGTGTGTCACTGGGGCATTTTTCTTTCCAAAAATATGAATTTATCAGGAGCAACAAGTCTCCCCAAAAAAACGCATCATGAGGCTTAAAGCATAGAATACAAGAAAGAAAGGCATCACATTAAAATAAAGGCTTCTGCTTGTAATTGGGACATTAGTTAAGTGCTGAGCTCTGCAGCTCTGGAAAAGCCATGGGAATTTCTCAGCTGAAATGCCCTGGGAAGTGCTAATAACCACCTTGGCACACAGGAACCAGCCTGTGTCAAGCTGTGAGTGCTCCCTGTAGTGCGATGTTGTGTGCAGCATCCTGTGACTGCAGGGGCTGTGCTCAAGCTTTTCCACCAGTTCTTTATAGAAGGAAATATCCATATTAACCTATTGCTCTTTTTCCTCAATGTAGGACTTTGGAAAAGACCGAGCAATGTCTACCATCCCTGCAGGGACAGGAGCTGGGGTCATTGCAGATGCTGGTACTCACAGGAGACACTGGTGCCCACCACTGCTCTCTGCCCACCAGAGGGTGAAGAGCATCTGTCACACACCTTGTTAAAAATGCAAGAGTTCTTCTTCTAGAAGAATGAATGCAATGCATTTCTCTTTGAGTACAGTAAGTATCTTTTGCTTTTGCAGGTAGCTCCTCTAAAGCTTTAATGGGCATTGACTGGTGATCACTGGGGTGTGTAGAGGGAGGGTCAGAAGCTGACAGTTCCTCAACCGCAAAGTTGCAAGTGGATTTAGACTGGCTTTTTTTTTGCACAGCATAGAATTAAGCTGGTTTCTTCTGCAGCTTTCCTAGAAAAACCTTGAATTCATTCTGCAGTTTGCCTCTGCTTGATGGAGTACAGAAGATGCTCTTTTGAGCTCGCATGGAGTTTGCGATTTTTCCTTCCCATTGTCAGCAAACGGGACAGTGCTTTTGTTCCCAGACAATTTTTAATTTTTAATGCTGATGAGTGTCTTACTTTGACAGAGTGTTAAACATTTGAATGTGCCTTTTCCATATCAAGCTCAGATGGCTCTTCTGCAAAAGTAATCCTCAAAACAAACTGAAAACAATTCTCTTCATATGCAGAAAACTTGGCCAAAATATCTTCTTTCCTTCTATGATCAAAGCAGAATCTGTGTAGTTTGGTTGATGCAATGGGATTAGATGTTTTTTTCTTCCCTGTAACATAGCTTCAGTCAGTTGTCAGCCAAGTGATATGTTTGGATTTTTCATACCCATGTGGATTTGTGGGAACACACACTAGGAGACCAGATCAACACTGTAATAGTGCCTGCATTGATCTAACATAGTGTTTATGTGGACTCCAGCCATCATTCATTTCTTCTCTGGCATCCAGAGGCCATAATGGATTATTTTGTACAATCATAATGATAGGACTTAGCTGTTGTCTACATTTGCAAGGCATTTTATGAAGAAAGTCAATATAATTATCTCCATTTTACAGCAGGAAAGTAAAGGCACAAAGACACAAAGTGATTTGTCGAGGTCCATGAGCACCACGAGATGTGAGGGTTCAGGGATTTCCTAAAACTAAGCTGAAATGTAGATGTGAGCACAGACATCACCACAGAGCTTCTGTGCTTGGGGGTAACCAACTTCAGGCATTGCAGAGTCTGTGGAGAGCTTATCTCACTGCTTTAAATTCAACTGAGGAACATCACAGGGTAAGTCTTTAATAGTTTGTAATCTGTGTTTACAAACTGGGCTCCACCAAGCTTGTGCAGCACACGCTCAGCAGCTGCTCACGGGCACTTTCTGGCACACAAAAAAGTCCCACAGGGGACCAGAGCGAGGGCAAAGTGTGTCATTAGCCTTTTCCTTTTACAATCCTTGTAACTACAGCATGAAACTGTGAGTGTGCTTAACCTTCACCTCCTGACAGGCCCGGGGTAGACTCCTGTCCTTTATTTACAAGCCTCCTTCAAGCACCCGCTTCAGCTATCAAGCTTGAAACAATGCCAACCCCTTTTTCAGGTACTGGAAATGTTATTTCACCTTTGCAGCTGACATCAGCCTTGAGGTATTTCAGGATGTACAACAGGGAACTCTTAAAGGAGAAAAAGTTGTTTGTTTGGGGAGGTGTTTTGACAGGTTTCTAAATGAGATACAGGTCATTTGAGAGCTTGTGATGTGCAGCAGAAATGGTTTCCAGCCCTTCTTACTGCTTCTGCAGTGCTTGTTTCCCAGCCTTTAGGCATCTGCCAATGCAGACTTGAAATTACAACAATTGGAAGAGGCAGTTTGGTAGCTCATATTTCTTAAAGTACATGAAACTCCAGTAGGTAGCTGGTTGGATAAAGCATAATCCCTGTGTATGCCACAAATAGTTTGTCTGCTCCCAGTAATGGGAGGGAAAGAGGGAGAGAGGGTGCAGAAAAGTGAGGATTGTGGGTTGATTAGAGGGAAAGATTTCCCACAAACATTTTATGATTTGCTGCCACCTTCACCATGTGTGAAAGTAAGGGTCTACTATAGCTTTCCAATTTCTGAAAACACAGCTACTCACTGTTTGCTCCCTTGTGGAGTCTGCTGCCATCATGGTGTGAGTCCTCAGTTTTCCATAACCCCGAGCAATTGCATTCCCCAGCAGGGGACCCGTGCTGGACCTCACCACACCATGTCAGGGTACCATGCAATGATGAAACAGGTGATGAAACACACTTCATTAATTCAGAATATTCTCTACTATTAACCTTTAAAAATTGCTGTTAATCTTTTAAAAAAAAATGTTTGCATTATATGCTGCTACATGTACAATGTAGTTTCCTTTTTTAATGTCAACTCCTGCAAGAATGTTCTCTTGTCTCTTCCATGTATGAAGATAGTTTGTTGCTGAACCTGGTAGACAGCAGTGATGTGGTATCTCTGTAGACCCTGTTCCTCCTAAAATTGCATGGACAACAGTACAACAAAGTATAATATTTAAAACCTACAAAACAAGTATTTTCTTCTAAAATCAGAACTGACTTTTGAATTGCAAACAAGGACAAATGACTGCAACCCCTTAGGGATTTGTATTCAGATGCACTGCATGACACACCACGGGCCAGAGCCACTTGTCACCTCCTTACAGCATCAGGATCCAGCAAGCATGGTTGCACTCCAGACAGAGAAAAGCAATTACTTAAAAACGGTAGAGTCACTTGAAACAGTTTTATGCTGGACATTCCCCCAAGGGAAGACTAAAGGACTGGTTTACTCGACAGCCCGCTGCTGGTCTCAAGCACATTTGTCACTTTAGATTTCACCTTTAAATTGTTGTCCCATATACCCATATATATATCCCTTATGCAGGTTTGTGGTGTTTTGGGTGGGAATGAAAATTACCACTAGCTGAGCAGTCTTTCCTTGTGTCTGTCCTCTGGGAAGCCTGCTATTCCTGTTTCTTTCAGTGCTGATCAAAACACAGTATGCATGCATAATCTTACTGCACATAAAACATGCAAACACTGTTAGACTTTTTGGAGTGGTGTAGTGCAATGTGAGAAGAACCTATACCTGCTGGATGGATGCTAATTGCAATGTGTATTCTGCTTGGCTCTATATGCTTTTAATACTGCCTAGGAATAGACAAGAGATGCTTGTCCAGCCCACTAAAATGGTTTGGTAGCATCTTTTTATTCTTTCCATTTATAGCAAAGTAAAGGTTAGGTTAGTGTTAGGAAGGCTGTTTCAAAATGTAAGACTATTTGGACTTGGAAACAAGAGCACCTAGGGAAGTTCTAGAGTCTTTGTTAAGGATGGTTTGAAGAAAAGTTTTAAAACCTGTCAGGATTCATGTAGAGGTCGCGGTTGATCCTGCCTTAGAACAAAGGACAAGGTCAAATATCTTGTAAAGACAGCAAATACCTCTATGTTTGCTTGGCAGAACCAAGGTGCACTTGGGAACTGATGGTAACACCTTTGGTTGGTGTGGAAGTGTTTAAACCCAAGAACTGCTTGGGGGCTCTGGCCCTGTCTCTGCAGTGCAGTATCTCATCTTGCACAGCCATCAAGAGTAACTGAGCAATTATAAAGTCCTCTGTCCCTTGGCATAACCTCCTCATTTCTGACAAAAAGCTACTGAGAAACTTTCGGAGTTGAAGATTGCACAAGCATGATTGTGTCTAAGAGTTACCTGTGTCTTGAGCCTCCAGAAATTTGTCAGATCTCTTTCTGAAATCATTTGTGCTCTTCGCTTCCAAACATACCATGGCCATGGGTTCCACAGCTTTTTTCATATGTGAGATTTGGTTTAGGCTGGTACTTTCTCAGAGCATCCTCAGCTTGCATCTTCTGAGAAATCCCAAGTAATCTCTCCCTTCCACGTCAGTCTACATATATTTTGCAGGCTCCACTCAGCACACGGGGGCTGCAAGAAGAAAGTAGGGAAGGGTTTTGAGCTTAGTGGGAAGTCGGAGCTACTGCTTTTGCACAGAAGAGGAATACAGACGGGTGATTGCCTCTGGCTAAGCAGTAGTCAGCTGAAATATAAGGGGCAGCCTTATTCCTTAATGCCTGCAAGAGGAGAAGCTGATTAGCCGAATCTTGCCTCTCCGTGGGACAATAGCTCCTGCTGAGCCCTTGCCAGGGGTCCTAATTCAGCTTGCTGCTGAAATCAGCAGGATGGAGCTGATCGGGGAAAAAGCGAGTGGTGTGGCACCCGCCTGCCACGTGTTCTCCCCTCCCACTCATGCTGGAGGCACCACAAGTGCCTCCCTTCCAGCTGGCAAGCCGGTGGCCTCATTGCATCACTCATCGCCACTGCTTTTGGAGCTGTGTGTGTTTGAGGAGCAACAGCAGAGTCATCTCCCCGAGCCTGCTTGTTTAAAGAGTTGGCAGCAGTCTCCCAGTGGCCCTGCAGGGACAATGATACCTGATGCCAGCGCTCGGTTCTTCCTTTGACGGGCGTGTTCTTTGCAGTACACAGCACACGCTGCTGCCCCAAAGGCTCCTCTGCCGGGGATGTGCATTTCACACCTGCTTTACTGGTACAGGATTACAGTCTTGCTTTGGAAACGAACCCCTGTTTCTGTGATTAGAAACAGCACTTTCTGCTCCCCAGCAATATAAGCAAGGCCATCATAAGGCTGGCTGCTGGTTCCTAGCAGGTGGAGATAGCACTGGAGATCCTGCGAATTCTGCTTTTGATCTGAGCGGTTACTGCAGTGCAGTGTTGAATTTTGAATACAGAAATAACATGGAGTGCCCTAAGTTCATTCCTGTTCTGTCTGGCAGCCTGTTTGCTGTCATCTTTCTCCCCACTGCTGTCAAAAAGATGCCTTTTGCAGGCAGTTGACTGGGTGGGGAAGGAGAGAATTGCAGCACTTGGTGTTCTCCCCATAAAATGCCAACTTCCCATTCACTTAAATTTGCCTTAAGCACCTTTTTAAAATGTGGCTCAATTTCCCTCTTTCAGAGTTTTAGCTGGCACTTATCATCCTGCTATGGTACTTAATCAGTCCCTGTCTGAATTGTCTGTAACGATAATTGATGTTCCTGTCTCCAACAAGCTGAAAATTGTTTCCACCCAGCCTTTGACATATAAAGGGACTTTGTTTTCTGCAGTGGGTGTTCTTGTCTCATAGGCAAATGACCCCGGCTGTAAGGCTTGGGGAGTGGAGTGCAGCCAGAGACCTGCCCTTGCTCCCAGGCCAGGAGAGGTGTGGTGCCCTTTCTGGATTAAAGCTAAGGACTGTCTCCAGACTCATGCCGAGCAGGCACCGTACATGTTGCAGGGTTTTCCTCCTAACTGTTTGATCCTGTGTTTTCCCAGGGCGGTTTAAAGAACCCTGTCTGAGGAGCACTTTCCAAATAGTGTTGAAACCGACTTCAGGATGCAGCAGCCAGTGTATCCACACCTGGGCAGGTGAAATTCTTCAGGTACCAAAAGATCATCGGAGATACAGACTGGTCACACTGAACTGATTTGAACTTCCAGCCCTTTCAATGAGAAGGTAATTAGTCTTCTGAACTAATGAGTCAGAAGTTCCTACTACCACTGTCGAAAGTTTAAACCGGCCTAGTGCTGCTGACATGCCTTTGGTGTGTCCAAACATTGCGACATCAGCCGAATGGGTAGTGTGGCTGGGAATCAAACTGCCATGTGCAAGGCTGCAGCTACAAAAGCTCTAGTAAAGCCCAATATTTTGCTTTCTGAACTAAAAAAAAAATAAATAGAAAACCCAACTTCTTTTGAAGTACAAACTGTTTCTAAGTCAACAATACAAATGCCTGAGTCTGTACAGCACCCGAGACCACTGTCCACTTCTCATTTATCCTATTCATTTCAATGCAATGTTGCAGCCTAAAAATGGTGCGGCGTATAAGGTGGGTGTTGACCTCTGCAGCACCGTTTTTCACAAAGGCTGATGAACAGAATACCCAATTCACTTGTTTTATGCTCTCTGGATGCCTACCTTGTGTTTCTATGAAACCCGACAAAAAAATTTACTAGAAAACCTCCCCACCTTGGACTTTCCCTAAGTTTGACCTGCTCATGTATGCTCAGTTGTGGCATTTTGTGAGAGCACAAGGACGGAGTTAGAAAAATAACTATCCCCGAGGGTTTTAGCCTTGGTGGTGCCTTCCTTCTACCAAATGGAAAAGGGAGTTTTGAGCAACCACTGCACTGAGGCGCTGAAGACACCAGAGGGCTCTACTGCCAGACGTGCAGCTGGATCACCGCAAAGTCCATAGGATTTTGCTCTCGAGGTATGCTCTCAGTGTCTTACTTTGCTTGTGACAGTGGCTTAAGTTCAGGTTGCTCCTGTTCTCAGCTCTGCTACCTTGCATCAGGATTATGATGGTGCTTGGGATATCTGTGGAAACCTATTGTGTATTGTGGAAAGATCAAGATTATACTGAGAAACCAGTTTTTGACAGCACTTGGCTGCATTTGGAAAGCAACCCCCTCTTGGTGTTTTGGGTGGTGTCATAGTTCTCCCCAGCCTGTTTGACAAATGAGCCTAACTTTAATTGCGTTTGTGTCTTTCCTGTAGGAAGCTGATGTTGAAGGAGTGCCAGGCTTGCTTGCATGGGGAAATCTCTTACATGACTTGCCTTGTCTGCCCAAGAATTTGTCCTTCTGTTGGCATCATAGAGAAATGTGTTTGCTAGGCTTTTATCCTTAAAGGGATAGAAACTTGCTGGTATTTTACACTTGAAAGGAAATAAGATTATTTCAAAACCAGAGCACACAAATATATACATTCTCAGTCAGTTGCCTGGGATATTAGTCAGGCAACTTTTAATAAAGCTAAAGCCTAGCAATGTAAGATTAAAATACATTAGTCAGGGATAAATTGTCTTGCACAAAAAAATTTCTTCTATGCAGAAGAAACACGCCCTAAGCCCAGTACAAATCTTACTTGTCAAAGCCTTCATGATGCTTAATGGGTTAACGTCAAGGATGTCTAAGGGCTTTATTGTACTTGTTTTAATTATTTGGAAATTGCTCTTTCTGACTCGAGTGATGGCTGGAATTCTTACGTGGCAGTTTCTGCTTGATTTCAAAACATGTCTGTCTGATGAGATGTGTGTTTATAACAGCATCAGGGAACTGCTGGAGCGGGCTGGAGCGGGACTCCAGTTCGTGCGCCTGAGAAACGGTGGAGATGGATGTAACAGAGCCGTGCTTCACACCGTGCTGTTCCCAGCCGCGGGGACATAGGACACGACTGGCGGCGGGGCCAGGGCCGCATTAACACCATCTGCGCTTTGCAGCGCACAGCGTCCCAGCCTCGGGGGGCTGCCTCGGGGTGCTGCCTGCGCGCAGATCGCGGCTCCGCGGGCGGGAAAGGGACACGGCGGGGTCGGACGGTCCGCATCCCCTCCCGATCCGCTCCGCACCCCGCCCGCTCCGCGCCCTCTCCCGGACCGAGCCAAGCAGCGCGGAGCAGAGCGGAGCGGAGCGGAGCCGAGTGAGTGCGGCCGCCGCAGGGCGCCGTCCCATTGGCCGCAGGGTGCGCTGCTTTGCATGTCCCCGCCCCCGCGCCGTCCTATTGGCTGCGACCGGCGGTTTTGCATGGCCCCCGCGCCCGCTGGCCGGCGCTGCGCTGCGGTGCGGTGTCGGGCCGGCGCGGCAGTGCAGGAGCCGGAGAGGAGCCGGGCCGGCAGCGGGGCTCGGCCGGCGGCGGCAGCGGGAGGAGGGCGCAGGCAGCACCGCCGCTTCGCTGCCGTCTGGCGGACCGGGAGGAAGCGAAGCGATCGGCGGGTCACGCCGCGCCCCCTCGCTGCTTTCTCCCCCTGCGTTCCCGTGAGCTGCTCCCCGCCCGGGTCCCGCGGGTACAGCATGAAGTACGGCGATGGCCCGGAGAGGTAAGACGGCGGTGAGGACGCTGGAAGACCTGACGCTGGACTCCGGGTATGGTGGTGCGGCGGACTCGGTGCGCTCCTCCAACTTGTCGCTGTGCTGCTCGGATTCGCACCCCGCGTACCCCTATGGAGGAAGCTGCTGGCCGCACCTAACTGACTCCATGCACAGTCGGCACAACAGCTTCGACACCGTCAACACCGTCCTAGCGGAAGACTCCGAGGTGCTGGACTGCGCGGGGCAGCAGTGCTCCCGGCTCCTGCCCGACCTTGAGGAGGTCCCCTGGAGCCTGGAGGAGGTGGAGGCACTGCTGCTGCCGCCGCCGCCGCGCCGGGAGCCGCGGGCGCCGGGCGCCGCAGCCCCGGGAGCCGGGATGCGGCGGCGCGGCTCTCGACGCTGGTGAGCCGGGCGCTGGTGCGCATCGCCCGGGAGGCGCAGCGGCTGAGCCTCCGCTTCGCGAAGTGCACCAAACACGAAGTGCGGAGCGCCATGGAGATCGTCCTGGGCTGGACGCTGGCGGCCCGCTGTACGGCGGCGCCTCAGCGCCCTCTCCCTCTACAACATGAGCAGCAGCGGCGGCGACCGCTTCAGCCGCGGCAAGTCGCTCGGTGCGGACTGGCCTTCTCCGTGGGCAAGTTCTACCGCTGGATGGTGGACAGCCGCGTGGCCCTGCGCATCCACGAGCACGCCGCCATCTACCTCACCGCCGGCACCGAGAACCTCTTCCGCGACATCCACGCGCGAGTGCTGGCCGGCCCGCCGCCCCGCCCGCCGCCCGGCCCCCCGGCCGCCGCCGCGCCGCCCCGGCCGACAAGGAGAAGGAGAGCGGCGAGGGGCCCCGCTTCACCTGGAGTCGCTGAGCAGACGGTCAACACGACCCCGAGCTCTGGGGCTTGCTGCAGCCCTACCAGCCTCATCTGCGGGAGACGCCAGCGGTGAGTGCGGCCGCCGGGCGGGACGGGCGCCACGACCACCTGTTGTGGCGGGCGGGCCCCCGTCCGCTCCCCCGGGCGCTGGGCGCGCCGCCGCACCTGCGCCGGGGCCGGGGAGGGCGAGGGAGAGCGCGCGGCTGCCCTTGCACGGCGGGGCCCGGCCCGGGTGCGGGGAGGGCTGGAGGGGAGCTGCCGAGCATCCCCCGGCTCCGCTCTGCCCGCCCGCCTGCCGCGGCGTAATGGGCGTGAATTTAGGGGCAGCGGGCTGGGTGTCATTGAGGGCTGGGTGAGAGACAGTGGTTCAGAGCTTCAGTTTTCCACAGGAAATGGCAGAAGCGCAGCTGAGCGCTTGCAGGCGAGATCAAACTTTTGTTACATATGCAGTGGTTTGGCCAGAGATTGCGTGGTTGGCGCTGAAATGCAGTCTTTCTGGACAGATTTCATTCATGTTGCTGCATGTTTACCCAAAGCTTGACACAGATGCAACACCGTGATGCATCAACTTCCTGGGTATTTTTTCCCTTTGTTTTTTAAACGATGAAGCTAATATTTTTAATAACTTATCCATAGGTTCAGTGGCATTCCAAAGTTGATGTTCCTTATTTCAGCTCCCTCTGTTTGTCAAGGAGGGGAAAATGGAATGAGCCGTGTCTCAGGGAGGCAGGGTTAAAATAGGGTTTTTTTTTCCTTACCTTCTCCTAAGCGTGCACAGGCACATGCAAACACTTTTATTAGGCTTAAATTCAAAATACCTGTCAGGCTGAGATGCAAATTTGGTGGGGGGGGGGGGGGGTGTGGAGGAAGGGAACCGGGAGAACAAGGATAACTGGAAGCCTAGATTACGTCTACAGATAAGCCTTGTTAAGTTGTTATAGCCACAGAGGATGCATTACAGCTAGTAATCTATTGTCTTAAGGCACCTTCTATCCCATAAGAGACCTAAAGGAGGATGCCAAATAGGAGCGAAAGAAAGGGGCAGGTACTCCTCCCTGCTGTAAATAGGTGTTGTTTAGATCTGTTCCCATGGTGGTTTTACTCCAGAAGTGGATGTTCTCCCCAGAGGTTTTGCTGAAGCACCCTTCAAAACGCATCTTCTTTTGGGGGCTTGTGTGGCTGGACCCTGGTGCATTATTTCAGTGCTGTTGCAGGCGGGCATGGCTCCCCAAGAGTGCCACCGTGGTTTTTTTCCTTGAGTCCTGCTACTGTGCCTGTACGTTTCAGATGGCACTGTGTTGCGTTTCTGACATTGCAGCACTGGCTGTGCAGGCTCCTACTGAGCCTTTCATTTTGTTTTGCGGCTCTCTCTAACTCCCTCTGTATCATCTTAGTGGATTTAAATGAATTTCATTCTGACCGTCATTTATCTCCCTTCTAGGGACACAAAACAGAATTTTCATCTCCATTTTATTGTCGTTTTAGCTGCCACAAATCTCCTTGGTAGCTCAGTCCTGAGTTGAGCAAATAGCATTTTCCTAAGATGTTTGAATCAGACCCTAGCAAGTTGTCCATTTTGTTTTGCCTCACTCCCTATGTCTCCTGGCTTTCTACAAAAATGACTGTAATGTTGGTTTGCTTTTTAGCATCTTACGATACATAGTTTTGCATCCTATTAAATATATTTAGAGTTACAGGTGCAAGCAAGAGCCAGGCCTCCTTACATTTCTTTACTGCTGTAAATGTTTATTTAGATTTAATCCAAGGGTGTGTTGCCTGTTCTAAAGTACTTTAAAGCAGCCATTATAAACTATTAAACACATCAGCCTGTTTCTTTATATCTGTTTATATAATACTCACCATTTTGATCTCTTGAGTGCTCCATGTTTGGTTACAAATGTTTCTTTCTCAGGCAATTAAAAAAGGTGGGGAAGTCTGTTGCGAGAGATTATTTGACCAGCTTGAAACTGTTGGGGCAATCTGTGGCAGGAAGCTTGGACTGCTGGAAGCTGCATCTCTATTTAGTGGCCTAACCACAAGTTCATCCTTCCTTTGTCCTGAGTATTTGAAACGCCATGATAACACAACTTAACAGACTTCTTGCATCTATTTGCATCTCTCCAGGAGAAGAGGATCTCGTGCTGCTGAAGTTCTATCAATTGGGGTGTCATTTCCCAGCTGAGTGGCACGTGAGCAAAAAGGAATCAGTGGATTTGGTCCATCTGGTGTGGACAAGACATGGTGGATGGGTCCTTTCTGGAGGTACCATGGCCCTTGTGATTTGAGTTAAGGTGGTGAATGGAAAACAGGCTCTAGCAGGACATAATCTGCAGGCGGGTTTCTGTGGAGAGAGGTGCCTTTCTCTGGAAGGCAAAAGTCAAACCTCTAAAAATTTTCCAGGCTAAATACAACATGTTAAAGTTCATCCAGATAGTGAAACAGGCAACCCATGGAGATCATGGGATGCAGATATGTGAGGAATATGAGTTTGTGTGTGATGCAGTCCAAGACTGCTCTAACAGAGTTGGTGAACACAAGTGCCGGGAAAAATGGTCTGAGAATCTGCAAGACACAAACCAACCTTTCAGGGCTTCCCCATAAGTTGTGCAGAGTGTTTAGTGGTTTCAGCTGAGGTTTTTCAGCCTGACATCATACTCTGTCATCTTGGAAGCTGCTGAATAAGATCAGTCTTGCAAGATAACCTTCTCCTTCCTGTAAATGATGGTCATGTGTCTTCACAAAGATGTTTAAGCCAGTTCTTTCCATGGGTTCTCAAGCCAGCTGAGCTTCTTTTGGGTATGTTTGGCCTGAGCTTGGACCACTGCCTCCATGGGAGCCCCACTCTGCAACAGGAGCATCCTCATTCCTCTTGCAGGGTTGAAAGCCTGTGGATGAAGGTAGTGGCAGTCGTTCATGTGTCTTAGGCAGCAGGCCACATGTCCTTGATAAGGCTCTTGATAACCTCTTGTGTGGGACAGGGGCAGGGATGACAAAGGCACAGGAGTACGGCAGCAGCTGCTGGCATATTGACTGAGCTTATCTTTCTCATTACTATATCAGAAAGAATAGACCTTAAAAGCACTCTGAGGTAGTAATTTCCTCCCTCCCCCAGAATTTTAACATCATGGCTAAATGAAAATTAAAAACGTTACATTTGGGATTTTACTGATGCTTAAATGTTTCTATTATGAGTCTGTCTGAACAGCGCAGTGCACGTTTTACATCCTATAACAGTTGCATGGAATGTTATTTCCCTTGGAACAGTGGGAGAAAAATACCGTGAGCTCAATGAAAGGCAGTAAAAACTGGCACCTCTGTGGTTTAAGCAAAATTATTTTAGTTTCTTTATTGCTCATCAAACCCTTACTTTTAGGCAAGCTCAAGAAATGCTTTGAGATGAATGCGAAGTTTCCCCAGCTCTTGGATCCAGTGCCAATCAATGGAGTAAATCAGTGTACGTTGTTTTAACAGGGGGACTTGGATGGCAGGTCCAAGTAGCTCAAAGTCACCTACAGGGTGTTATGGAGGCCCTCTTTCACCAGGAGGAGAAATGGGATTAGGCAATGCTTACATTAATACAGAGTTAAGAAAACTGTTGTTCCTGTATCAGTCTGGGGGGAGGGATCGCAGGGAGGAGTTTTCTTTGGAGCAGTCAACATGCACAACTCCGCCTTGTCTATTTGTGAACTGCTTCTAAAAATGGTTATTTGGAGCCCAACTGCATCCCTGTGGTTTCTTCCTCTTCCTAATACTATTTAGAGAAGATCAAACTAGTAAAAAACCCAGGATTAGGTCAGGCTTTGCTGACACATCACCTAACCTCAGTTTAACCTCAGCCTGTTCCTCCTAAGTCAGGCGAATTAGGGGGACTCCAAGCAGATGAACATACAAATATATTAGCACAGCTTAACCAAATCAATAAATGCTTTTAAATTTTGATACATACGTATACATAAATGTGTGCATACAGTGATCATACCCTTCTTTTACTGGTGAGCCTACTGTTATCTGTTACTTCTCTGCTTTCTGCTGTGATTCAACCGTTCAGGATGCCTTTATGGCCTTAGGGGCAGTGTAAAAAATCAATCTAAAACTTATTTCAGCTAAGGTGATAGAGGAATATTTGGGTACAAAATGGAATTTTATGCCTTTTTCTTGGCCTATTTTTAAACTGTGATTTCAAGAATATCATTCATCCCTATTATATGTGCATCACATTTTTTTGCTAGTTTAAAAAAAAAAGGAATACAGTCAAAGTTTCTTACAGTGCCAGTTATACTTGGAGATCTTTGCTGCTGCATTTTTCTCATCTATTCCAGGGCACTTGAGTCCCATGCTAAGAGATTGACATGAGTAGTGGTACATCAGACTATGTGTATTTTTGCTTGATTCTCTTACCTGACAACCTCCCAAGCAAATTTCCACAAACCTCTTTGAACAAGTTGAGAATTTGTCCTCTCTCCATACAGGTGGGAGAGGGGGACAAATTCCCAAATGGTAGAAGGTTTTGTCTGTTTGTGCTTTGTGGCCACTGATGCTGGTGGGAGCTGGGATGGCAGTGGGGAAACTGCTCCTTCTCTGGAGTGGGGTGGGTTGCTTTCATACCTTGTGTTGTCAGGAATGGGAGAGAAGGATAATCAGCTTGTGTGTGCTTCTTGAAGACCTTTTGCCTTGAGGGGACACCCCCCCTTAGAGAAGGGAACAATGGTGAGACTGGTAGAGACCCCGTGGGAGGTTGGGGTTTCACTGACTGACTGATGAACATTTGTTTCCCTCTGGGTGATTTGATTCACGTAAGTTGTTTCAGTTATGAGTCTAACATTAAAAAAACATTAAAATCCTGGAAATGGTTATACCAGAAGCACCCAGGATGATCATAACGCTTATGTTTGTCAATATGATTATTCCTTTTGTCATGTTGGAAAGTACCTTAATAGCATTGATAGCCTTGGCCACGCTAGGGAGTTTTCAGGCTGCATCTACATTACTTAGTTTCTGATGTAAATGAGGCTTTGGAATGATGATTGGGAAATGGGATTGTGTATACAAGGAGCATGTTAGGGGAATAACAGTATTGTTTTAGCAGTGTGTTGGGCTCCTGTCTTTTTTGCTGAATGCTGACTGGCTTCATGGAGCCTTCCAGCCATCCTGTGAGCTGATGTCATAAGGTGCAGGTGAACATTGGGGACAACTTTGTGCTTTTCCTAATGCTGTTGCAAATGCTCTCTCTGCCACTGCTCAGAGTTAATAAATATGAAAAAGACACCACTTTAGTGTGTTGGTGTTTCTGCAGTGTGTGTCATACCAAGCAGTTGGTTGGCAGCCACAAATCTTCCACAGTAAATAACCAGTAGTGCAGTGACTGTGGACATCTACAGCCTGAGCCTTTTCTCCCTTGTCCTGGTCAGGGGTTGAGTTCTCCTGTCTCAGAGTTAGAAGAAAGCTTTATGGTCTACCCCTCACCTTGCCCTTAATGAAGGTGTGAAAGGAGAATACCCTACTTGATGAGATGACACCAGACAGGGAGAGAGCTGTTTCCTGTAGCACAAGGGTGTTGGGAATTAAATCCTCTGCCCAGAGTAATTTTCTCTGGCCAATGTGTAGTGTAGAAAGGGGGAGCTCCTTTCAGGTGGCTTGCTGAAATTAGCAGCTTCCAATGCAAAACTGGTCTGTTGCTGACCCAGCAGAGGCTGTACAGAAAAAGTGAGGAGGGGATGGATGAAGGAGTCATAATCAGGCTATGTTTTCTTGCTGTGAAGCAGCAGCACTGCCACCATTCATGTCCCTGACCAGGCTGGCATTCTGTGTGCTCATGGGGGCTGAAGTGGTTGCTTGGTGGATGGTGGATCTGTGATGGTGGATATCTGTGTCTGTTCACCTTCCCAGTCTCCTCCTAAGGTTCCTGCTGCCTCAGTCCACCAGGCTGGGCTGTCCTGTCCCTTTGTTCTGTCTGCAGGCTGTTCTCCTTTGTCCAAGGTGGAGGCACCTTTAGCGAGGCATAAGGAAGAAGTAGGGATTATTTTCTTTCTTTGCATTTGTCCTTTTTTTACTTGCTGACCGAAAGCAACATTCTCTGTATGAATCTGTAATTACAATTGTTGTGCACCTGATAAGCATGTTAAAAGTTTCAAAAGATCTAATGACAAATTGAAAATGACCCCAGAGCTTGTGTGGCTAGTTTAACCTCTGGTTACCTTGCCAGAGGTGTTCAGTTGGGCAGCCTGAACAAAACACAAAGGACTGTGCTGGCCAAAACCTCATGTGTGGTTGTTTCTTGGTCTGTCCTTGCTTTCAGGGATTTCCTGCAACAAGGAGTTTCTGTTAGTGGCCACATTTGTCTGTCAATGCATAAGCGTCCCATTTTCCCAGAAGGTAATATAGCTATCCTGCTGTTATAGGATGTGAGGAGATGCAGTCTGATGTCTAGTCACTCCTTTTGCTTTCCATAGGGCTACTTATCTCTCTTGTAAAAACGAAAGCAAGGAGGGCACTGATCAGGTGTAATGAGTCAGTGAGAGCACTGATCAGGTGTAATGAGTCAGTGAGAAGGGAGATGTTGGCTCATTTTGACAGCAGGAGTGAGGGTCATGTTCCTGGGAGCAGCTGAAGATCAAGGAGTCTCTGTTGGTGTGGATCAGTTCAGCAGCATGGATGGGGCACAGGACACTGACACCTTGCTGAGGCTTGTCTCAGATACTTTAATTAATTTAACCTGATGTACTGGTGCTTTTGAACGGTACTGAACTGATGCTTTTGAGTCATCACATTTCCTTACCATGGCAGTTTGTGGGTGAGGACAAAGTTGTACAGCATGGTTTATGGGATGTGACCATTTTCTTGGGCTCATTGAAGAGGTGCCTGTCATCTTGATGGTATTTTATCCTCTTCCTTGGTTCCTAGGCTGAGTTCATAGTAAACTGTACCCTTTTTTTGGTGTAATCATTCCTGAAAACAACCCAAGAGGTTTTAAAGCATGGTAAGAGGGCATCAGGTGGTAAACACATGGGCCAGCTGGTCGGCTGAAAAGGTGCTCAAGACACTTGAAGTTTCCCACAGGGAAACTAAGGAAAAGAAATTGTCTTTGACTTGGTTTAAACAATACTGGATTGGTAATAAGGAATAGGAAGAAAATGAGACCCCCCCTGACAACAGACCTCAGGATTGTGATGGGTGATTGATCTCAGGATTGTGATCAGGTGATTGATCTCAGGTTATGACCATGATCTCAGGATTGTGATGGGTGATTGATCTCAGGGTGATTGATCTCAGGATTTGATGAGGTGATTGATCTCAGGTGAATGATCTCAGGATTGTGATCGGGTGATTGATCTCGGGTGATTGATCTCAGGATTATGTCAGGTGATTGATTCAGATGATCTCAGGTGATTGATCTCAGGTGATTGATCTCAGGATTGTGACCAGGTGATTGATCTCAGGATTATGATCAGGTGATTGATCTCAGGATTATGATGAGGTGATTGATCTCAGGTGATGATCTCAGGATTGTGATCGGGTGATTGATCTCGGGTGATTGATCTCAGGATTGTGATCTGGGTGATTGATCTCAGGTGATTGATCTCAGGTGAATGATCTCAGGATTGTGATCGGGTGATTGATCTCGGGTGATTGATCTCGGGTGATTGATCTCAGGATTGTGATTGGGTATTGATCTCAGGTGGAACTGGGATTGGATCGGTGATTGATCTCAGGATTATGATAGGTGATTGATCTCAGGTGAATGATCTCAGGATTGTGATCGGGTGATTGATCTCGGGTGATCTCGGTGATTGATCTCGGGTGATTGATCTCGGGTGATTGATCTCAGGATTGTGATTGGTGATTGATCTCAGGTGAAAACTCGGGATTGTGATCAGGTGATTGATCTCAGGATTATGATGAGGTGATTGATCTCAGGTGATGATCTCAGGATTGTGATCGGGTGATTGATCTCGGGTGATTGATCTCAGGATTATGATAGGTGATTGATCTCAGGTGATGATCTCAGGATTGTGATCGGGTGATTGATCTCGGGTGAATGATCTCAGGATTATGATCAGGTGATTGATCTCAGGTGAATGATCTCAGGATTGTGATCGGGTGATTGATCTCGGGTGATTGATCTCGGGTGATTGATCTCGGTGATTGGATCGGTGATTGATCTCGGGTGATTGATCTCAGGATTATGATCAGGTGATTGATCTCAGGTGATTGATCTCAGGATGATCAGGTGATTGATCTCAGGATTATGATGAGGTGATTGATCTCAGGTGATGATCTCAGGATTGTGATCGGGTGATTGATCTCGGGTGATTGATCTCGGGTGATTGATCTCGGGTGATTGATCTCGGGTGATTGATCTCGGGTGATTGATCTCGGGTGATTGATCTCAGGATTGTGATTGGGTGATTGATCTCAGGTGATTGATCTCAGGATTATGATGAGGTGATTGATCTCAGGTGAATGATCTCAGGATTGTGATCGGTGATTGATCTCGGGTGATTGATCTCGGGTGATTGATCTCAGGATTATGACCAGGTGATTGATCTCAGGATTATGACCAGGTGATTGATCTCAGGATTATGACCAGGTGATTGATCTCAGGATTATGACCAGGTGATTGATCTCAGGATTATGACCAGGTGATTGATCTCAGGATTTGATCCAGGTGATTGATCTCAGGGTGATGATCTCAGGATTATGATCGAGGTGATTGATCTCAGGTGATGATCTCAGGATTGTGATCGGGTGATTGATCTCGGGTGATTGATCTCAGGATTATCGATCGAGGTGATTGATCTCAGGTGATTGATCTCAGGATTGTATCGGGTGATTGATCTCGGTGATTGATCTCGGTGATTGATCTCAGGATTATGATCAGGTGATTGATCTCAGGTGATGATCTCAGGATTGTGATCGGGTGATTGATCTCAGGTGATTGATCTCAGGTGATTGATCTCAGGTGATCTGATCTCAGGATTGTGTTCAGGTGATTGATCTCAGGTGAATGATCTCAGGATTGTGATCGGTGATTGATCTCAGGTGATTGATCTCAGGATTGTGATTGGGTGATTGATCTCAGGTGATTGATCTCAGGTGATGATCTCAGATTGTGATCGGGTGATTGATCTCAGGTGATTGATCTCAGGATTATGATCAGGTGATTGATCTCAGGTGATTGATCTCAGGTGATTGATCTCAGGATTATGATCAGGTGGTTGATCTCAGGTGATTGATCTCAGGATTATGATCAGGTGATTGATCTCAGGTGATTGATCTCAGGTGATTGATCTCAGGTGATTGATCTCAGGTGATTGATCTCAGGTGATTGATCTCAGGATTATGATCAGGTGATTGATCTCAGGTGATTGATCTCAGGATTGTGTTCAGGTGGTTGATCTCAGGTGGCAGAACTCAGAATTGTGATCAGACTCATCAGGTGATCGTGTGCCTGATGAATGGAGCTGGCAGAGGTGGATAAGGGAGGAAGGACTCGTTCACCCCAGTTGCTTCCAAGCCATTTAAAAGCACAGTTTTAGAGCTGCTGTAAATCCGTGTGGGTGATGGTGTGTGTGGTAAGTGTAACACTTGTGCTTGGTGGGAGCTGGGCTGCTGGGACCCTCGGGGACTGTGTTCCTGCTACTGTGATATTTCAGGTAGTAATGGATACTGATACTGGGCTCTTTCAGAAGATACATGGAGCACAGGAGACAGGTATGAGCCTTTTCTCTGGTTCTAAGGCAGCTGAAAGCGAAAGTGCAGGGAGGGATCAGCGCTGCAGAATGTGTGGGAGGCGGCGGGATGCTCGCCAGGAGATAGGAGCACACGGAGGCGTTGCAGCTGAGCCGTGAGGGACTGGGAATACTGGGTCAGCAAATTCACAGCCTTACGTGGCTTTTCCAGAGCTTTTCCGTGGATAGACCTTGCTCGTGTAAACAGCACATGGACTTGATGCAGCCAGTAAAGGTCTTTGGGACAAGTGGCGATCTTCCCCTGGGAAGATTAGAGAAGAGAGAGGCCTTTCCAAGGTCTCAATATCTGTCCTCAAGTGCTGTGGAGTAGCACCTGGACCTGCCAGGGTCTGAGGTTTTAAAATTAATACAACCACCCTGTTTTTAAACTGCACTGCTATGAAATATTGCTCCCAGGTGGGGGAAATGAGCAGGGCTGGGGTTGCAGCAGAGGTATGGTGAATACATTTGCATTTTCAAGATGGTCAAATAATTGAAGGAAACTTTGCATCCTGCAGTGTTTTGCACTATGCCTGGCCCTGTGGTAGGTTTGGATAAACACTGTTGGGCTGTAGTGCCTTTGCTTGTGTGTTGTGTTTGGCTGTGATCAAGTTGCTACAGTCAGCGAAGGTTGGCTTTTTCTTGCAAAGAGCTGAGCAAGTCTTTCAAGGCTCTCTTTGGGTTGTTATCCAGCAGGGATTTTAAAAAATAGAGGTTGTGGTGCTGTGGGCCATATGTAGTCCCCAGACTGCAGGTCCTTTGTCCCAGATGAAGCATCTTCACTTCTCTGTCACCTCTAAACAGTGAGTGTGGCCGGCAGCAAGGCAAGCTGCCACTGGGGAGTTGGGCCAGGTGCCTGGGGATGGATGCTGGACTCCCAGTCCTTCAGTGGGAAGAGCTGCCAGCAGAAATGAGAGAGATTTCAGAGGTCAGAGTCATTTGGCTACCCACTGAGATGCTCTTTTTGTGGAGAGTGCTAAAGTGATTTTTTTTTCTGTCATACTGGGGCATTTCTTTGCATGCCAGCATATCACAGAGACTAATTTCACTGAATCATTTATTGTAAGTCTGGGTAGGTAGATGATTTTGCCCTGGGTTGCCATATAGCAAAGACAACTGCCAAGAGCTACATGCAGGTACCTCTGATGCTGTTATTTCCCTGGATGCTTACAAAAAAAAGGTCACAAAACTCAGTACTTCAGAAAACTATCCTTGTGCTACTTGTGTTAACTTTTCTAGTGCGTGTCTTGTGTGGGGTGCTGTATGATAGAAGCTGTTCCAAAGGCAGCCCAATCCTGTAGTCCTTGTTTGGGCAGCATTCCCTCTGATTTTGGTGGTAAAGACAGCTGTGAAACACCAGAATAAGCTTTGCATTTGGTAACAAATTAAAGAAACTCCTGAGTCAAAGCTGTAGGCTCAGATTTAGTTTTGCTTAAGATAAGCTTTTCCAAAACTGAAGACGAGTATCAGTACCTCACTGCAGAGGCTTATTCCTAATTTGAAGGATTTTTTTTTCCATTGTTTTACTAGTTAATGGTGTTCAGCTTGAAGATTGCTTAGTGCTGCCTGTGAGGCCTTGTGCTACCTGGCTCTAGCCTACTTCTGCTGGCCCACATGAGAAAAATTCTAAAAATAGGCCAGCAGTGGAGGTTTTCAAAAGTAAATTAGATTTTAAAAAGAAGAGTTTCAGTTTAACTATCTGGCATGCTCTCAGTAAGGAGAAGGAAGACTTTCAAAATACACAATTCCTCTAACATGGAAAAAACCCAACCCAAGCATGAAGTCCCTCAGTAGTTAGGAGCTGCTGTTGCTTTGCTGTTGTGCTTTACCTGTTAAGTAGTTCTTTATACCAGTGTGCTTACAAAAGAATTGCCTTTTGCATCAAATGTTTCTGGAGAATGAAAACAGTTTTGCAAACTTGGCTGAGTGCAGGGGAAGGCACCAGCAATGTGCAGGTTCTTTTTAATGAAAAATGCCAACCTGTGTGAATGCATATGAATCCTTACTTCCATCTTAAAGACTAAGATGGTAAATGATGGGTAAGACAAGAAGTTTGAAATATTTTACAGGTTTAAATGTGGGAAGGGTTTAGACACCTATGTAATGCAAAGGATGCTGAATTTAGGTAGCAATGTTCTTCCAGCAGAATGCTGGGAGCCAAGATAAGTCGGTGATGCTGTCTGTCTGACACACACCAGCAGTTAAACTGTGGTGGCTGAACGCTTCCAAAGCAAGATAAAATACAACAGGAGAAAAACACCCTAGCCAAAACTCATAACCCATTAAGCGTGCAGATACTCTAACTGATTTTCAGGAAGGATATGGGCTGTCACCTCTCTTCAGCACATAGAAACTGCCTGTGCGTGGGATAATTGACAGGTTTTATAAGGAGACCTGTGGTGATGAGAGCCCTCAAACCACCAGAGCAGATGGGGATCCTGATGTCTGCCGCCTCTGACCAGGGATGTCATGGGGAGAGACAGGAGATGGAGCTTGAGGTTGTGGAGGGACTCAGGTTATCAGATGAGTGGGAGAACACTGCCTTATCAGTGCTGGTGAGGTCCTAATTACAGACTGTGTGAGGTGTGAGGCAGGAGCTGGTGAGTCACAAAATGTTTTCTAAGGTTTGGGGCTGGCCCTGGATGCTCAGCCACTATGGCAGGTGACTTCTTTCATTCTGAATGAGGAGACAAGGCAAGGTTTTCCTTTGGATGGGACCCCATCACCCTTATCCCCACCTTTCTCAGTCTGAGATTAGATGGCTCTGATTTGCCCAACCTAGGGCTATGTTTCGGGACTCCCTGGAAGTTTACCTGGAACCAGGCTGCTGCCTGCTTTAATAGCTGGTTCTCATGCAAACACACCCAAACTGCAAAACTGGCTACAAAGCTGCCTGCTGAGCAGATTTAGACCTGTACCATTGACTGCTTGTGCAATCAATGTTGTTACTTCTGACAGTGGTGGTAAGATGTCACTGTCTGGAGTGAAAAGGTGGGGTCTTAAGAGTCTGATAGGGTCTGAGTTGGATAAGTCCCTGGGAAACATCCTTTTTGGGACAAGGACAGCACTTAGAGGGAAGAAGTGTTAAAAAAATGAGGACTTTTTAGTTTACTTCTCCCCTTGACTGTGACTTGAGAAGCATCATTGGGATGAGTTCTGATTTTTCTTTCTTTAGAGGTTTGCAGTGCTGCTGGCATTGCATTGATACACAGAAAAAGTTGTTGATGCTGAAACGCAAATGTTGGCCATGGCATAAGGAAAAATGAGAACAATTCAGCACCTCACATAAAACATCCTCTGAGCCTGGAGAAATTAGTTCAGTTTCATAGCCTGATTTCCAGAAAGAGAAAGAACAGAGCAAACAGCAGAAAAGATAATGAAATTTGGTGGAGCCCAAGGGGACTATTTCTGTACAATGATGGTCAACCAGAGTGGTGTTATTTGGTCTGGAAAGAAGGCACCTGGGGAAGCTGTGATTGCACCATGCAAGGGACTGAGTGCAAAGTGGGAACTGAACAATGCTGAATTTTTTTGCAGAGAGCCAGGATGCAAGGCTGAAAGAGTAAATTCAAAGTTACTCTAAAGAGCCTTCTCCTTTCCCCAGCATTTATGGAAGTTTATAATTGCAAAGGAGTGACTGGGAAACAATGTGCTGGGGTTATAAACATGGAGACTGTTTCTAAAGATTATATGAATCCTATATTAATAATTGCAGAGGAAGTACTGGTTTGTGTTTTAGTCAAAGCTTTGCTTGGCCAGCCTTTTCAGTCATTGCACAAGATGTGGTGGGTGTTGCTGCCCTTTGTGCTGCAGAGCCATTCGCTGCTGATGGGCACTGCAAACTGTTTCCTGCAGTATCACACGAATAACCTTTACTGCTCTTAGTAGTCCTGTGAATGAGTAAGAGCTGCAGGACTGAATATTTTACTGTTCTGAGCTCCTTTTATGATAACTTCTTTAGGTTTTCCTTTGCCAGTTTGACATGGGCAGCTCTTGCAGTGTTTCATATGTCCTCTCATTAGGAGTGGTGACCTTCTGGATACCACTCCTTTTTTTTCCCCTTAAGTTCAAAGAAGTTCTGTATTTACATAAGCAGCTTGCTTGCTAATTTACTGCTTTCTGGCATAATCTTTCTCGAATGCCTTTCTGAAAATAGCCTGTCCAGATGAGGTAAAAATATTCACTGTCGAAGCAGAGTATTTAGAAATAGCTGTAATTTTGAGTTGTATCAAGTAGAAACCCAAGTCTTTGCAGTTGATTAGGGACAGGTGCTTTAACTTCTTCTGCAGCTGTTTTTTTAGGTTGTTAACTGGAATTTTTGGCCTACTGGAAAAAAAAAACTCCAAAGCAAACCTCACTAAATTTGGTATCAGGGCTGTAGCACTGTGAACTTGTTGTAAAGCAGAAAGCAATACGCAAAGCACCACTTCATTGCACTGGATTGTTACATCAATAATGTAGTAATGTAATTTCTTGGAGGGAAAATAAATGGGCTCTAATGATGTAACCAGTGTGTTTACTGATACTGTAGCACAATTAATTGTGGCTTTCTTGCAATTAAGTGCTGCAAACAATTTCTGTTAAAAGTGGATGCAGGGCATTTGAGCTCAGCTTCCTTCATCCAAGGAGATTATCCCCACTCTTTTGGGATGATCCACACAAAAATCAAAAAATGTACGTCATTAATTGAAAATTCTGGGAGTGGGTTTCCCTGTTGATTACACAGTGGCATGCCAGAGGCTGGTGCACTGCTTTCTTAGACCCATGTGGGGACTGAGCTGGGGGAGAAGTGCTGTGGAGGGGCTGTGGGCTTCAAGGCTTTGCCTGCATGGGATTGTGAATAACAGGACTGAGCTCTTGGTGAGGATCTGTCATCTTTCTGCCATTGCTGGATTGCTCTGAGAGGCTGGTGGTGCTTGGCTGAGTGCTGTACCCTCAGGGAAAGGTTTGTTCTCACTGAGAAAAGCAGCTGGTGGCTCCTGGTGTGGGGAGAAGGCCCTGGGGGAAGGCTGAGCAAGCCATGAGACTCCACACTTCATTCAGTTGTGGCCAAAACCCAGCGGTGGATGGTGGCTATGTGTTTGGGTTGAGTTGATGAATGAATGCTGTTTCTTTGTCATTCAGTGCACTCCTGTGTTGTTTCTCCAATGCCTGACAAAACATCAGCTTGCTGCTAGCTTTCCCTTCCATGGGGGAAACTGATACAGGTTTTCCTAAATCTTTGGTTTTCATAACACTTGGAGTTGTCAGTGGCCATCCCAGAGGGGATGGGAATCTGAGCTGGAAGGTTGCTGGGGGATGGTGGAGGAACTGGCAGGCGTGTGCAACCACGCAAATCTCATTTTCTTAGAAACTAGGTAAGAAATGCAACTTCCCATTTTGCAAGGATTTTGATAAATGGGTGTGCATGTGCTTATTCATATTTCTTGTAAATGCCCTGAACAGTCACGCTTGTGTCACATACAGAAGACAGAGACTTACAGGAACTGCAGCTCTGGCTCCTGTAATGCTGGTTTATAGGCACCCCCAAGGATCCTGATGTCTTTGACAGGCAAAGCTCTCCCTGGTTTTGTATTTGTGGATTCCAAGGTGTTTTCCTGCTTTCTGTGCTATGTACTATGGGTGGGAGGGGATAGAGTATGGAGGCAATAAATTTCTGAAAGTATTTTATAATGTGCTTTTTTCACCCACTTTGAAACTGAATAGGATGTTTATGAAGATATGTTAAGTGACTGTTTTCATTGTCAAGATTTGGAAGATTTCTTAAGTGATATGAAATTAAATAATTCTTCAGTTTCATCTTTTAATTTGTTATAAAAGAGCCAAAATGATACTTTTAATCATTTTGTAACCACCCACTTTCAGAACTGTGTTTATCTGATCTTTTTACCACAGAAGATAATTGGCTTATACAAAACTAAGTATTTTCTGGTAGCGGGTTTCTTGCTTTTTAATATGTATGTGGCAGCTTTTCTTTAAAAAAGACTGTGCCAGGGAGAGGTCATACTTCAGTTCAAGCAAGTGACAGGGAGCATTTAGAAAGTGGGACACTGCAAGTAGCAAAGAGAAACAGTCATAAGTATCTGTGTGATGTGAGCTTAGGACTGGGATTTACTGGAAAGATTTCCCATTGCTTTACCTGAAGAGAGGAGCTCTCCCTTTCACAGGGAGTTGCAGGAATTTTACTGCTAGCACTTTGTGTTGATAAACACCTCTGCCTGAAGGTGCTGTGTACAGACAGATATTTAATGTACTGTAGACATAAATCCCCAGGGGAATGGCAAACTGGTGGTGGTGGTGAAGCTTCCTCCCTGGGAACAAAGGAGCTTCTTACGTGCTTGGGCCGTGGGCCAGGCTTATTTTCTCTTGGATTTGCTACATGAATTTGGTGTCAGCTTTCTTCCAAAGAATACAAAATCATAACTTATTTTATTTATAGAGCTGTGTGATTTATACCCTGAGATATGTCTCAGTGGTTTCCAATTACAGAGAAGGATGGAAATAGTGGTTGATTTTTCCCTTACTCTGACTGTAGACTTTGAGCAGCAGGTCCCAGCCTAAAACTCCACAGCTGGTAATGAAAACATGATTTAGATTCATGGCTTCAAGTATTACTGCAAACCTTCCCGAAATTTCTGCTCCTAATATCTGATGGTGTATTACTTTCTTAGTCTTATTATTATTGTGAGAGAAAGTGTCTTCAGTTTCGTTTAGGTAAATACATCGTCAGACAGATCTAGTGGTTGAGGAGTGGGAAGGATCCATTGAAGTCAATATAACTGTGTTTAAAAAAAAAAGAGAACATTAAAAAAAACATCCACCAAATGAGTCTGTGGCCAGGTATTTTCCTGAGTTATTGAGAGATGTAGACCTAGATGTATGTATTTGTGTTAATCACCGTGTTTGACTGTGCTTTCCCTTTCTGAAGGTTCTTGTTGGAGAAAAACATCTTCTATTTGAACTTTAGTATAATACTTTGCTGCTTAGACAGTGATAACAGCCTTTGTGTTGAAGCACTGCTGTTAGTGGAAGCTGTTGATAGAAGCTGTTGATGGAAGCTGTCTATACAGCACACACACTTGAAATGAGTGGCTGGTGGGGACATTAGCATAGAGTGTCACTGCTTTGACATGCCACCCATTTTTGAGAGCAGCTTAAGGATGGTATCCAGGTATAGCAAATACTCTCCAGCCTGTTGCCATCAGGTTACCAGTGCCTTCTTCCAGTGAATGCAAGCGATTTTCCGACAGGGAATCATTTCAGGGAGTCTTGCTGCCTCAGGGTGCTGGATAAGCTGACAGCTAATGCCAATTTGCCTCTGGTTTACATGTGTAAATGTAGAGTTGGGAAACACCAGCTCCCCAGAGCATGTACAAACCAACCTTGTACTTGTGCAGCTGTTTCAGTCTGGGGATGCTGAAGTTTGCTGTCACCTCATTGTTCATGCAGGAGAGCACCAGTGGCAAATGCAGCTGTAACAATCTGTGGAGGGAGCTTTGGTGCAGCATCAGCTCCCTGACTGTGGGAGCTTTTTCCCTGACTGTTGGGAAGCTGGAAGAGATGTAAAGCAGGGGTAGGAACTGCCTTTGCATAGGGAAATAGTACATCTCCTGACATGCCCAGCCTGGCTCGCTGCCCTGCACCAGCTTTGGGCTCTGCCAGGGATCCACACAGGAATTCTGGGGAGTTGGGGTCTTTGTGTGCCCCTTTTTCTTCACTGTGAGTGTGGGGATACTGATGGGCTGGTAAGGAGATGCTCTGTTGGTGTCTGGCTCTCTGTCTCTGTGAGCAGGATTCCTGCCTTTGATCTTTTCAAAGACAGCATCATGGAAGTACAAAGCAAGCATTCGAGTGCTTTGACTTCTTGCTCTTCCTTGCAGAGCCAGACCACTCCTTTCAGCCCTGTGCACTGTGTAGACAGTTCTGAAGCCCATTGCTTCCAAAGACATGAAGCCAAGAGGAGGATGTTTGGATTCCTCTGTGCTCAGAGGTGCCCTTTGGTACCAGCACCACGTTCCCAGGTTGGCAATGCTGGGAGCCCCCACCATCCCATGTGAGGGTCTTTCACGAGGTCTGTGAACTCTGGATGTTTTCCAAGACTGCAGCAGGGCCTCTGTGCAGCAGCTGGTCACATTCGGAAACTCTGCACCTTTTTATGGCAGCAGAGGGAACCAGAAGGCTTAACAAGTCCTGTTGGCTCCTCCAGAGAAGGAAGGAGGGATTTATGGTCTTAAAATAAAAGTAATAAAAAGCCAGATATGTTTTCTGGCTTGAGCAAAGTGAATGCCTAAACTTGGAGGAAACTGAGGGCAGATTTATGCATCGTGTGTTGTTCTCCACATGTGTGAGTAGTTCCTTGAGAGAAAGTAAGAGTTAAAGGAAGTGGCAAAAAAGGGTGGATCCCTGCAGGAGTAGCAATTACCATACTGTGAGAACATGGGACATTGCCTTTTCTGTTCTTGCACATGTGCACTGAACCTTGGGAGATACCTGGAATCTGAACAACATTTCAGGCCAAGACATCTATCCAGACAAAAAAATACATGTACAAGGGGAAATAGCCTTCCTCTCCTGAGAAGATGCCTTTTGGGTGTCAGGATCAATACCTGTTCCTGAAGCAACACCGACAGACTCTTCCCTTGCAATGTATGATTACTTCTCTCTGGGAAGCATGTGTGCCTGGATGAAGGTACGTGCCTTTGCAATTGTAAGCATCTGAATTTGACTGAAATTTAAATGTCCACATTTGTATTTGATTGCAGTCTGCTAGCCAGCAACACTGTGGAAATTAAGAGATCTGTTTGACCAGCTAAATTGAATTTCAGTTTGGTTGCTCAGGCACACTGCAGTGAGTGGCTTTCGTACTGACTCAGCACCGCCCCAAAATGTGGGTAGCAGATGTCTTAGATCACTTCTTCAGTGGGGCCAGCTGTTGATATGGCTCAAAGGAAAACAGGCAGTTGTTAGTGGCATGGGTTTGGCAAATGATAGTGTGCTGCCTGCATTTGAAAACCTGGCTCTGTATCCACCTCCTGATTTGTGAGGTGCTGGTGGTACCTGAGGCTGCTCCTTCCCCTTGCAGGGTGTGAGCTGGTACAGAGCCAGGCTTGTAGCAAATACAATTGTCAGCAGCACTGAGGCTGTGAATTGGGAATAGTTCTGTCCTTGCAGCATCTCAGTGACATGTCCATAATTGCTTCTTTAGTCGTTGTAGATGTTGGGTTTGTGATCTGTGACAAAAGACAAGGGAAGCAGGAAGGAATGAATAATGCTCCTGTGACAGAAGCGTTGGCTGATTTCCTGTGTGGAGTGAGTTCTGGAGGCTTATTCCAGTCCTCCTCTTATGTGGCCCTGCACCAACTGAACTCCATGGGAATTACTTTCCCTCTCTGTCTTGCTCTTCCTCACTATATCTTGAGTCAGGTAATCCCATGTTTCCTGATAGGCTGGCTACAAGTCCCTGCAGTTTCATGACAGTGGGTGATAGGACATTAGGTGCTGCCCTCTGCATGCTCACTCCTCCATAAGTCAAGGCTAGGTTGATTTTGAGATTGATACAGAACAGAGGGATAAGACCCACTCATATGTAATGTAATATCTTTAAAGCAGTGTAGTCAAACCCTACAGTGAATCTGCTGCACGGCTCTCCTCCCCCTCCTTTAAGGGTGCAGCTTTGCATGGTGCATCACATGCAGCCTGGATATTCCTTGACTGTCACTGTGGTGCATCCTTCAGATAAATGTCTTAAACTGTTATATGTTGGGAAGTGTAACCTTGTGCCTGTTTCACCAAACAGGAGGTTGTGGGAGTGACAGTGTGGTGCAGCATGTTACTGATTATTGTACATTCCATACATTCTGACTTGCATTTGTTACTAATTATGAATTACCGTCCTGCTGGTGGTCTCTGGTGTTCCCTGTGTATCACCCATAGGGTAAACATCTGCCAGAAAGTGATGTTTCCCCCAGAGTAGAGCTAAGCAGCCATGTCTCCCAACCTCCCTGCAGCTGTCCCAAAGTTCCAGACTTTCCTGGCTTGAATGTGAAATGCCTACAGGCATAGCTGTGAAGAGTTACAGACAGCCAGAGCTGCTGTGAATCATGACCTATTGCAAAGGAAAGTTGGGAATGCCAGGCTGTGCAGTCCAATCCTGTCAAGAATTAAAAGAGGTTTTGAAAATAGAAAGCAAGTGTGGGTATAAATGGTAAATTCTTCAATGTGACCTGTAAAGCTCTGTTAAAATTGACTTGTTCCTTTAACAATGTGCAAGCAGCAACAGGAAAGGAAGCATTTAGCAATGTACTTTCTTTCTTTCTTTAAACCTCTGAAGCTCTCAGAAGCAGCAGCAGTGGGCTGTCCCCATTGTGTTTTGGTGTCCCGGGATGCCCTGATGTCCCTGGTACCCTGCTGGGTGATTAATCTACCCCATAAGTTCCCATGTGATGGTGATTGTGTATTATGAGGTGCCACAGCTTAGCCTGGGCTGTGATAATGCTATTTCATATCCTTTTGAGATAATATCTACAGAAATGTTTTTAGAAATTGTCAAAAAAAGTGTTGCTCTTTCTAAGCAGTATTTTTCCATCCTTTCCAAATCCATCCTTTTTCCAGTGTGTGTCGAGAGGTGAACTGAGTGGAGATAATTGCTGTAGCCATATGGGCCTGCAAGCCAAGTGGATGCACTCCATGTTCTGGTATTCTAATTTCTGAGTTTGTGTCAGTGCTGCTGAAAATAGTTCTTTCTTTAGATGCTCTTGTTTCTGGTGCTTTGGGGTGACACTAAATGTGTCACATAGCATTTTGTAGCTTTTAACTTCTGCAGTTTGGCTTCTGATGGTTGAGTTACTGCAATTTTCTCTTGATATCCCTTCGGTCCTCTCTTTCAGCTGGGAAGAAACTTGAGGTGTGCAGAGACAGGGAAGGAGCCACAGAAGTTCATTCCTAGCTTAGGTTATGAAACTTCTGATTAGTTTGATCTACAGAGTATGGTCATCTGGGTTAGACACGAAGTATTATCATGTAGAACATCCTACTGCAGCACCAGTGGAGGGGGTGAAAATAGTGTACGAGGGATTTGGCTCCACTTCTACTTTTGTGCTTCATAAATGGGTGCTGAATATGTGTCGTGCATGAAGTTACTTCAAAACATCATCACACCACGCAGCTGGTTAAAAGAGCACTTTCACCATCCTGAAAGTCCTCGTACTGGCACTGGAAGATAGATGCTGATACAGGCTCAAAATTATTAAAACCATATTTCCAAACACTTTCCTTCCCTCTTAGTGCTCTTCTTTCCCAGTCCTGTCACCTGCAAGAACCCCTGGTGTTAACCAGAGCCATGGATATTGCAAAAATGTAGGAAGTCAAGACTGATGGTGTGGTTACCTTCCTCCTCAGCTCTCTTGGTGATGTGATTGGTAGGACAGCCAGTGCTGAGGCTCTGTGCCACCAAAGGACCTGGATTTTGGCATTGTAGTGCTGGGATTTATTAATAGAGTGTGGCCAGTGTCTCCCAGTGCATCTCCTGGCATGGCCTGGTGTTCTGGAAAGAACACTTGATGGTTGCTCTTGGAGAAGGAATCCCAGGGACTTCACTGAGAGAGGAGAAAGGCAGCTAAAAAGAGGAGTGGGGACCAGCCCAGCTTTTGGTAATCCCTGATTAAGCCACTTGGCACCAGGCTTATCCCTGAGCTGCTGATACAACAGTTGGAAATAGCCTCTCTGGAAGGCCTGGGACTTCCCAAAAAGTTGTGTTAAGGGTTGATGTGCTGAAATTTACCCCCTCAGCCATAACTCTGGGAATGCCTGTCACCTCTGAGCAGTGGGGTGGGGGATGAAGGGATTTTCACAGGGGCCATGAACTCTGTAAAGAATGGGTGAGCCTGAATAAACTTGTTTTCCTGATCCTGCCTCAACAAGGTAAGCTACCTTTTAAAAACACAAAGTACACAGCAGGCACCGGTAGTTACTTTTCTGAGAAACAGAAATGACTGCGTTATGGGGTCTTTGCAATCCCCTGGAACTTGCCAGAGCTGTTGAGCAGGTCACACACTAGCTCTGGAAAATGCCAGGTGTTGGGTGTTTAAGTTCCACTTATGAGGCAGAGGGATTCACTTCAGGAAACTCCCCACCACATTCAGTGTACAGTTCTTAATTATGGAGTTATGGGATGCTATGGGTTGGAAGAGACCTTAAAGCACATCTATTTTGACAGTGCTGCCATGGGCAGGGATAATAATAATGATGTTGCAGGGAGCTCTTGCCTGCTGGTGTTATTAGGGATGGTTTATTTACGGAGTATCTCTGCAGGCAGTGCAGGCAATGTCAAATAAAAAGCAATTTTGAGGTAGGGTGCCAACAGAGGAGCTGTTTGGTTAAGTGCCAGGGAGTCTGCACCCTGGCAGCTTGATCTGATACTAGTTTACCATAACCTATAGAAGTCTTTATTTGAAGCTGCTTAGGACTTTTCATCTGTTGTATTTTATCCCCCTGATCCTGCCTTGCTGCTAAATATTGCTATTTTTCAATTATGCATGAATTGTCTTCACTTGCTCTTTTCTCCCTGAACTATAAACAAATTTCCTCAAAGCCCCCACGCTTCCTGAACTTGCTGATCCTCTTGGTGGCATCTCCCCAGTTGTGCCTGTCCTCCTACCCCCATCCTCCTAAACCTGCAGCCTTTGACACAAAACTGCTTTTGGGGAGTGTACATGTCAGCCTTGGCTTCCAGCTCCACTGAGCTAAATCTGTGGTGGCAGGGGAATGTTATCCAGGTTTACACTGCTGTAGCTGAGCATAGACTATGATTTAGGACTTCCCCGTTCCCTCTTGTTTTTGTGGGATTATTGTTGAAATCTATCTATTCTTCCATGTATGTTTCCAATCCTATAGGAATAAGTAGTAAAGATTGCTTAATTAATCTAGGATTCATTCCCCCCAAGATATGTTTATATTTGGAAGACATTTGGGTTTCTCTGGGCGGAATCATTCTTTATTGAACTTTTCTTTTGTGCTTTGTGCTGGTTTATGTTGTGAATTTTATTTCTTCTAATAAAGCCGTTGATTGGAATTTCCTAGCTCTGTGTCTTAGCCCATCCCTGTGTCATATCTCTTTTCTATAAACTGTTTATCTCCAGACTGCTCGTATCTTGCTAGTTCCATATGAGCTCCAACACTGCTCAACAGCAATTTTATGGTCTTGGTGTATATTTGATTTCTTTAGATCCCTTCTGTGCATGTCATTTGCTCTTATTGAGTTGTAAAATGGTAGGCTAAATTTACCCCATCAGTCCATTGACTTCAGTAGATGTTTACTATGGAAAGAATTTGGCACAGTGTTTAAATGGATATACTTTCAAATTTCTTGGTGTTTTTTTCTTTTCTGGGCTTCTCTAAATCATGAATTTTATCTCTTGTTAAATACTTTTGTGTCCTTTGTGTGGAGCACATAGGAAAATAACTATTGAGTGCTTCATCCATCTGGATTCTTGTTATGTGATCCCCTGCCTTGTTGAACAATAGACCCATTCTCTCCTCTGTATTTTCTTTGGTTATATTTATAAAAACATATACCTGTTTCCCATTACTCTTTCAAGCTAAAAGCAAAACAAAAACGTTACTGTTTGTTCCCTTAACATTATACCTTGTAATGTTTTACCTCCAGCTTATATCCAGACTTAACTTCTTTCTTTTCCTCTCTCATTTCTTTTCTCATTTGAGAAATGAGCTCGCCAAGAGCCAGGGAAGCCATTTATTATGACCCACTTGTTTCTCTCTGGCAATAGAATTACTTTTGCATATATTTCTTCAGGTTAGCCTTCAGGATATCCCATCCTCTGCATTCTGAAATTCAGGTCACTATTTGCTCAAATTTTTGGTTGAAGATAAATTTGTTTTCCTGAAGAGAGATTGTAAATCCTTTCCTTAGTACTTGGTTCATGCAGAAGGGTCAGCAAGATTTTTCTTCCAAGGTTTTCAGTAAACACTTTCCTCCTAGAATCAAATTTCCAAATTTAGTTTTACCTCATGTCTCATTGCATTTCCCACTGAAATGTGTTATTGTTACCTTCACAGTTCACAAAGTCCTCTGACCTATATATTACAGAATGGCAGGTCTTTTCCAAGAGCTAGCTCAGCAATTAAAACTTCCCACTGGCACAGATGGTTATGATAATAGGACATCATATATTTATATATAGAGAAAGTGAGAGAGGAGAGAGAGCACTCCTACACTTTTCAAAGCAGTGTACAAACATTACCTAATTAACCCTAATAACAGCTCTGCAAGGAAATTAAAAGTGATTATTCCCATTTTATAGATGGATAAGCTCCGAAAGTAAACTAAGTGACATGCCAGAGGCCAGCACAAAATGTCATTTTTAGGGGTGGGATGAGATTTAAGGACCAAAAATCCATCCTGGGAAAGCAAGTGTTCAGTAGAGCAGGCTGCTGAATGCCAGGTGAGGTCTTTCCAGAAATCCAGCTGCTTGATACCTTTTTATGGTTTCAGATTGTCCCTGGCGTGCTCATTTATTTACGAGTTAAAATCATTATTTTCAAAGCACGTCCTTTGCATGGCTTGCATTTGTCATCACCCTGAAACCAGAAGAGGTGCTTGGAGCTGGAAGTTTATTTTCTATCCACATTTTTTGGTGATGAAAACAAGCACATTTGTGTTGTGGCTACACTGAGGACATCCATCTGGTTTCAGTGCAGGGAGCTCCAACACCATTTTCTGTGTGTGGCTGCTATGGGAGTTAAAATACAATCACTGAGGCTGCTGTTGGAGGCTTCAATCTCCTGGGGGAAAAAAAAAAAAGTAGTCAACTCCTGCCCTTTTTTTGTCACCTCATCCATTTCACCCATGCGGAGGATTTTGTCTCCCATTCTCATGGATTTGCTCTACCTTATGAAACAAAATGTGGAATCCAGTATCACTTGCTTAATCTTGTCTTACCTTGCCCTGTGAGTTCTGCTTTGTGAGAACTGGACAGAAGTGTTGCTTCATGTTGTCAGCTGCTATTTTAAACTTGTGCAAGCAGCCCTGTAGATAACCTGTACACTTGCAACCATCCCTGGAATGTGTGTCTTTCAAATAACCTTCATCTCGAGAAGCATATGCAAAATCAGATGCAGAGATCAGGAGTATTTTGGAAAATGTTGGTGGGGTTTTGAATGTTGGTTGGTTTTAATTTCAGGTAACCATCTGGCTGAACACCTAAAAATGGGATAATACAGTGTTTACTCTCTCGTTATCAATCTCCAGCAATGGCAATAGTGAAACTGCTCCTTGGGGAGTTGTCCTGGTGAGGGCACAGCAGGATCATTTGAATTGGAAATGGTTGTGCTAGCAGAATTTTTCTGTGCATAATGGAAACTACAGCAGGGAGCTGGAGGAATAAAAAACAACCCAGGTTTCCTTCTCTGCGATGCCAGTGTCGTAACTTAGAATGCAATGCAGCCCAATTTATCTCTTGTTGCACCCTGAAAACAGGGAAGTAGTGCAGAGCTGTGCTGGGTGATGAAGGGCTCTTGCTCACTGCCCCACCCTCTGCACAATAGAAAGGCAGCAAGCATCTGCAAAAATCCCAAATCCCTCCTAAAGCCATTGCTGCCCCTGTGCCTGGGACATGTCCAGGGGTTTCCCTTGGTCCCTTGCTGCTGTGGGAAACCTGTCTTGCCTTCTTGCTGTCAGCTGTGGGCAGGTGAAGTTTTGTTATTTCTGTGTTTTAGAAAGAGGGGAGTTTTTCTGGCAGTCAGGGGGAGTAGAATATCCATGGATGCCCTGGGAGACTGTGCTGGCTGTGAGCTTGGGAGAGGGTGAGGGTCTAAAACTGCTGCCTGGAGCCCTGCCCAGGCTCTGGGTGGCTGCAGCCAGCAAGGGAGGAGGCAGAAAATTGGGAGCTGGTGAACTTCAGGAGGAATTTGTGCCACAGAGCAAAGCAGGGAGATGTGAGGATGCACTGCAGTCTCCCCTGAGTCTCCATAGTCTCATCACCCCATGGTTCTGGCAGGGAGGAGGACCCTGCTGGGGTTGCTGCTATCCTACAGCTGTGGTCTCTGCCTCCATCCACCCTGGGCTTTCTGCCTCTGAGGGGAAACTCCAAGTTTNTCATCACCCCGTGGTTCTGGCAAGGAGGAGGACCCTGCTGGGGATGCTGCTATCCTACAGCTGTGGTCTCTGCCTCCATCCACCCTGGGCTTTCTGCCTCTGAGAGGAAACTCCAAGTTTTTTTTATTATCTTTGGTTTGTGCTGGACTCTACTGTTTAAATGGGGCATTTGGCACAGGTGTAGAATTGGACTTGATAAAGCTAAACATGGATTTGGTTCATGAAGGTATGTAAGTCCAACAGTGCTGCTTTTGGAGGAGCCTCTGTTTGGGAAGAAATTTCATTACATCTGACTGTTTTAGTTTATTTGGTTTATTATTTCCCAAATTTCAGCATCTGTGAAGCTATTTGTGTACGTTAGGGACTCTGCTGGTTGGTGTCAAGTTCTGGGGTGACATTACCCCTCTAGGTGGGCTGGATTTGTGAGATGGGTACATTACCTGAGCCAAGGTTTCCCATCATTTTCTGCTATTGCCCTAAATCCCTGCTTTACCCATGATTTTGGTACGTGCCCTAAAGCTTTCTCTGTGCCCGACCCTTGTGGGGCTGAACATCTGGCTGGGATTATTTCAGCATGCTGCAGCAAATGGATGAGCAAAGGCTGGCAAAGAGCAGTGTGCTATGGTGGAGCATCACAAGACTGTGTGAGATTTGAAATACTCTCTGGAGTTGCTGTTTATATTAAGGTTTCTGAAATCTGGAGTCAAGAGGGAAAGGGGTTTACTGGAAGGTGTTGCTCACAAGAGCTCATTACAGAAGCCTGGGTAAAAAGGCTCTTAGGGATCTGGTGGAAGGGTTATATGAAATATTGAAGAAAACCAGACTCTATTCCCAATTTTGCCCTTAAATATGCTCCTGTCTTCATTAAAGCCAGCGGCAACCTTGCACATACATCTGAGGTCAGGGTTTTGCATATTAAAAGAAGCAGGCTTAGGGTGTTTATTGTTGGTGTGCAGAATTGACTCTGCAGGGGATAAATGCAGTTTACTTTCCTCTGGTCTAGAGTAAGAATGCTTCAAGGAATTGTATGCGCCAGCCGGGGCTTAAAGCAAAATCTGAAAAAATACTCATGTATTTAAAAAGTTAAAGTGCAAAGAATTTTATTTCAAAGTTAGCGTTATATTTTTCATTCTGCAGAAAATTAAGATTAAAAAGCTGCTTTCTGTATGGTACTAACGGTTTGGTTACATAATTTGAGCAGATCTATGCTTGAGCTGTGAAAAGCCTTGAGATGTGGCTGTAGAGTGTGAAAGAATATTGACAGTGTCTCTGTGAAGTTTTCTGTGCATTTACAAGCAGCCTGGATGAAGCAAGGGTGAGGTGTATAATACCCAGTTATCTGAAGATGGCAAACTGGGCATGCTTTTCACAGCAGCAACTGTGAGATGAGAAGTGCAGGAGGACCAGGACAGTGAAGAAGAATGGGCAGCTGCTTGGAGTGTTGGAATTAGCATAGGTGTGTGGAGATACTAACACACTTGGGGTGAAAATAACTATCAGACAGAAATTAAAAAGAGATTATTGAAATTCAGAAGAGCAGAGAAAGCCTGAGGGTACTTCCCATAACTAGCTAATCAAATGTGAGTATTCAGTTTGATGTACTGCAGAAAGCAAATGTTATTTGCCTTCCAGGACTACAAGAGAATATGACCATGAGCAAATAATGCATTCTTAAGTGGACCTACTTAACATTCCTGTGTGCTGGGGTAAAATAAGATGGCTTGTATTTGAGGCTTGAGGCTGCATGAGAAAGGACCTGGATTTCTTTCTTGATGTTGGTTGTGCCAGTGGGAGTGAGCTTTGAGTGGAAGTCACACGTAAACTTCTTGTATGTTCTTCTGTCATGGAAACAGCTTAAAACTGAAATCACTTTGGCAGTGGTATTTTTATTTATTATCTGCCATTTTTCAAAGCACCTGGGAAAGCAGGAGAGGAAGTGATGTTTGATGTCTTGTTTCTTGGCTGAGGGGTCACCCAGCTGATCCATTGCACTCCCAGCTTTAAGAGACCCTTCTCAACCTGTTCCTGCTGCTGTCACAGATGGGTTAATTCTTGCTGCCTGCATTACATCAATGACCTGACAAGGGAAGATTTGTCACTTTTTTATTCCCATGCAATGCTCACAAGGCACAAAATTTAAAAGGTTCTCTTGTATACTCCTATGGCATGGAGAGACAAGGGCCAAGCCAGAAGTTAGGGCTTTTAAGAGTTGTGGCCAGCACAGATTAGAGCTTTTAAGGATGCCAGCAAAGATTTTTTCAAATGATTTTTCAGGTGCCATTTGCTGATAACATGTGCCTTCTGGCCCCTCCTATGTGATGCATCCTGTAAAGGTTACATCTCCGATTCCTGGGCGTTCAGGGCTGGTGAAGATTAAGTGATGAGTGGGTTCTTCTTGGAAAAGAGTTATTGCAAGCCCAAGTAGTCATTTCCAGCATGATAACTCAAGATAAGCATGGATTAACTGAGTTAATAGGCTTCTGATTTCAATCTCATTTTCTCTTGTTTTATTCACCCTATGCAGCACCCACACCCTTGTTTTATGTCTTATGCTGGAAACTAAAAGCTTCTAAAAGACTCCTAAATATTGGTTGATAGTGTGGGATTTTTCTTCTGTATTCATCCATGATATTGCAAAATGTTTTGTATGAAATATCAGTGAAGGTATTAGTAAATCTGTAACACTTGCTTTGTTGGTTTGCAGTTACCTAATTGTTCCAGCAAACCTACTGACTGTAAGCAGGTTTTTGATTGAAAAAGATCAGCTGTGGGTTTTTCCTCTGCTGCAAGACAGACTTTCTTGCTGGGCAGCTTTTGTTAGGCACCTTTTAGACTCCTTCAGGCTTGGGACTGGCTCCTTCAACCAGTGTCCACATGACATTGCTTCCCAACATTTTCTGCAATTGCAATGAATATTTCCTTGTCGTCTTTCTAAGTTCCTTGATCTTATCTTCAAGCAAGCTTAGGACTGACATCTCAGTTAGACTGAAGGTTTTTGTAGGACAACATGAAGACTTTCCTGGGATACCAAGGCCCAGTGCAGTCACAGAGCACTCTTAATGTTTTGAGCCATAGAGAGCAGCTGTGGAGACTACATCTTATAATGATGGAACACCCACCTTGAGTTCCTTAGGGCTCAAATAGTGTCCACTGGAAATGACATTTGATTTTCCTTGTGGTGGAGTACTCCCCTCCTTCCTCCTGAGTTTAAATCCTGCCCTTGGAGCCTACTGCAGTGGCAACAGCTGAAACATAATGAAAGAATATTTATTCATTCAGGGAGCCTTTCAGGGACATAGAAAAACATTTGAGGTGACTTCCTTCCTTTTTCAATAATTACGTGTGAGTGTTTTCACATGTATTGAGGAATGCTCTCTGCAAGAGGCTGAAACCACTGCTGACAGCTCTATCCTCTGTATTCTGATGCAGTGCTCAGATAACTCCCTCTACTTCGAACCAGATTGCATCCTGAGAGAAAATCTCTCTGGGAATGAAATTGGGCAGCTTGACTGTATCATTTTATATTGTCATTTGAAAGAATCATTTCTCTGCAGCTGGGACTGTTCCTCTGAAAGTAGTGAAGGTTATAATTTACTTAGCTCCAGCAGGGCAGGGGATTCTGCACAGCCACACGCACAGTCTTATTGTTTTCACAGCACTGAGCAGCACCATCTTCTCAGACTCAGAGCCTAGGGTTTAATACAGCTTATGAGAAATGGCAGCTTTGGCAAGAAAATGGAATAGAAGTGTTAATATGCAATGCCTTTTTAATTCCCACATGAAGTGAAAATTAGGCTCCTTCCACTTTGCAGGAAACAATTTATCAAGAGAGGATCTGAAGAAAAGATTGTTTTATTTTTACTTAATATGCTGTATTGCATTTACCTCATAACTGAATTTGAACCTCAGTTGTCAAAACAGGCAAAGCGTGTTTTGGAAATGCATGGAAGTGTGTCTGTGTATGCTGAATTAGTGCTTGGTCCTGGATGGTCATGACTGACCACCAAATGCCTGTTTACTCTTGCAGCGTCTAGGGACAGCATTTGTGTCCCTTGTGGTCTGAGCCAGCTCCTGGATATGTGGTCAGCTCCTGGATATGTCACTAGAAGAGCTCTTGTTGACTTAATTTGGAGCTGTCTTGAGCCCCACGCTTCAGGATGCTTCAGGGTTACTTATGGGGAGGGCTGGGACCTGATACTCCAGCCTGACCAGAACTATTTTAGCTTGACACCCAAAGCCGTGCTGCACGTTTCATTCCTGGGGTGATGGGAAATATTCTCTCACCGGCAGTGCCTGGGGGCCAGGGAAACATTCCTGCCCTGGGTGCAACAACTGGCAGGGAAAGCACCTGCTGGGGATTCTGTTGCCTGCTGTGCTGTTTCTTGTGCTTTAGTGTGTCAGCTGTTGTGACAGAAGTTACACTCACTGGCTGCTGATGCTGTGGGATGGGATCGGATTGCTCCTTATGGGGTGGAAGATTTGAATGCATTGGTAGATTTTCCCATACATAGCGTGCTCTCTGCTGATAGATAAATGTCCCAGCCAGCTTACCAAAATAAGAGAGTGGAAGGTGACAACTGCTCTCTCCATCCCAGCATGGAATGTGATGGCTCCGGAGATGAACACGGCCGTGCCTCCTTGGAAAAGTCAATCAGAGGTCAAGGGACCCAGGTATGGAGAGCTGAGAGCACACGACATCCTGCAGCTCTGCAGGCGAGGCCTCTGGGCCAGTGAAGTGGTTTTTGATGGACACATGCAGAGGATGTGGCTTGGCAGAAGTCAGGCAATGAATCAGATGAACCCCAGAGGTCTAATCTCCGGGCAGCATTCCGTGGCCATTGGCAAATTCCTTCTTGCAGAACCAAGGACAACTGATACATCAAGAACTGCTGCAGGAGCCAGATAATACTCTGAGCTCTAAAAAAAAAATTATGCAGGTTTGCATTCAACAGGCTGATATGCTTGGAATTTGATTCCAAATTAATTGGGGTTTTTTTTTGCACTGAAAGAGGAAGTTGTTGTGGTCTTTTTTTTATTTTTTTTGTATCTGGCACAAGTTGGCTTTTGTATGAAATGACTGGGGACATTGCAGGGGTTCTGAAAGTGCAATTTTGGGTGGTCATAACCATCCCTAATGTTCTTACATAAAAATAAATAAATTCATGTGCATACATAAAGATGTGTATTACAGCATGTGTTTATATCAGTTTAGCAGAATGTGACAGTAAATGCTTTACATTATTAAAAAGGAAAAAAAAAAAGTGGTGTTTCCAGTTCCAGCTGTCTAAACGCAGGTTTATTTTTTTCTGGCTAGACTGCTCTGGAAACTTAAGTCCAATATTTACACACATTGCTCGTGCTAGAAGTGATATAATCCTATTTCAGAGCAGTTTAGTAATTTATGCCAGTGTAGGTTCACAGAGGTTAGATGATGCAAACATAAATCAGCAGAAGCTGGGTTCCAGTGAGAGTTTTAAGTTTTCAGAGCCCTGGAAGGCACTGGCAGTCTTAATGTGGAAAACTAACACACAGACCATAAATATGCTGAGTGCAGTGCTTTTTGTGGCCATGAGCAAAGCATATATTCCTTTCATTAAAAAAAAAAAAAAGTTTGTATATGTTTGTGCAACATTTTATGTTATCATTGCCAATCTAGCTTCCCTCTGTCCCCTGTCTAAGCTGTAACAAATAAATTAACCTGTTTCCCCATCCTCCCACTTACTGTTTTTTGGGGGATCCAAATATCATGGTATTGTGCTTAGTGGAGGTCAACACCTCTTTCAAAACGAAGCAGCAGCTTAGGAGATGTGTCATGTCACTCTGCTTGTACGATGTGCTCACGTCCCTTCTGAGCATGGTTTTTTCTGTGGAGCCTTCCTGCCCTCCAGCACATCAACACTCCTGCACAACTCAGTCTCTAAACTTATTATCTATGTGAATTTAACCCTTCCTTTAAGACAATAATCATGCATTTGTGCTTTGAACCAAGTGTTTGTCCTTGCTTTCTAGTGTTTTCTGTTGCAAAGATTTTTGTTTGGATCCTGACTGCTGCTCATGTAGAGGACTATGAGGGTCTGTCTTTGTGCCTCACCATGGTACTTAATTCCTATCTGTCCAATCCATAATTCAGGACTAAAATAATGGAATTTATCTGGCTTAGCCTTTGGCTACTGAAGCAGCAGATCCCTCTCTTAAAAAGCAGAAAGAAGAAATACAGCTGTAAAACTGTAATGCTGTGATGTACTAACACCCCATGGCACTCCAAAGAAATAGTGTAAGAGCACAGAAACACAAAATGTGTGTTTTCAAGACAAGCTTATAAGGTGGGCAGTCATCCTTCTCTCTGTCCTGGTTTAGTTTTTCTTTTTCCTGAAAAGTTGTTGAAGTAGCAGTGTGCTCATAGGGCTTTTAAAACACTGGTACTTGTGAGCCAAGAGAAAACATGATGTGGTGTGCTCCAGTAATAAGCAGCTCCAACTGAAGGATGTAATTGTGCTGGGGCTTCTGGTGACCTCATGATCCACGAGTGGGCTTGGGCTGGCTCCTCACCACATGCCTCAGATGGGAGGTGCTTCAATTGCACAGTTGGATTTGAAAATTACACCAATAGTACTTCGATTGCTTCCGCTCAGTTTTTGTGCAGCTGTCTCAAACATTCCCCTTCTTCCAACCAAGGGTGATTTAAAAGTGTGCTGTATTTCAGTATCAGTGCAGTGTGGGTGTTCAGCTACTGTCTTTTCTGTCATGATGGCTCCTCTTGGTTTCTTCACTAAGCCCTCTGTCTGGTGTCCCTGTGTTCCAGTTAAACTCTTCCTACTGCTCACCCCTCTGGCAGCTCATGCCTGCCTCTTCAGCTTTCAGTCTTCATCAACTGAAAATGCTGATTTTTCTTCTGACTGGGCATTTGTGAACCTATTTGTGTAAAATACGGTACTACCTAGTGGTGCAAATTGCCCAATCTGTGTTCAGTGATGACCTTGCAGTGTTGCACATCTGGTGCAGCAGCACCTGTGCAGATGTGATCTTGTGTCACAGCACACAAATATTGGGGACGTGCAGCCCCTGATATTGCACACAGAGGAGAGGCTGTGAGCAGTGACTGCCTGTGAGGACCCAGGGCTGTCTCTGGATCCTGTCACAGGGAGCTCCATTCATTTCAGAGCAGTTATTGAGTGCTGTTGCACCTCAAAACAGGGTGACATCTCAGGTGCAGGAAACAGCTGGAGAAACATTGCAGCTGAAACTGGAGGATTTATTCTATACCAAGTTTCAGCATGACAGTGGCTTGGTTGGTGAGACCCTGCAGAGGTTTGATGCTTCATGTGCCTTCCTTCAGTAACTTTTTTTCTCACCCACCTGTCCTTCTCCCCCCACCCCAAGACCTTGTTTTCATACCAAACTGCAGCAGAGAGGGCCAGAAGGGAAAGAGCCCTCTTTCCCTGCTCGGGGCACTTGGCTGGCAGGCTGCTGCTCCTGGGAGCATTCCCACCACTGTGCACCCAAACTGCTCTGCCAGCATCCTTTGACTTTTGATCTTGTGAGTGAGTTTTTCTGGACTTTTGAAGAGAGCCAGTGAGCAGTTGAGATCATGGCATGAGCCTGCATGACAGCTCTAATCAACAGGATATCTTTCTCTGGCTGCCAGATATCAGAAATGTGGGTTTATGCTCTTCCTCAGTATCAAGCCTCTGCTGTTACCTACAGATGGGGTGGGTTGGGGTAGCAGTAACTTGGCTGGAAGTGGTTCCATACACAGAACTTGCCCAAAGCCAGGGTTGGGCTGATGGGAGTCTGTGTGGGGCTTCCACCAAAGTCAGTGGGGATTGCTTGGGTGCCCAGGTGAGGGCTGGTGCCTATCCCATGTTGTATCTGGTTAACCAAAAGCATGACTTCAAACCTAAATTTGTATCTAAGTATTGCTGGGCTGACCCAGGGCTGCTCAGGCCAGGAGATTTGCATCAGCTGAGCTGGGGTGGTTCCTTTTACTGGTTTCTGTGAATTTAAACACAAATTATGTGTCAACCTCTAGTGATGGGAATGCACATAGGGGATTATGGTCCACTTATGTGCAAATTTCCACAGGACTTCCACCAAGTTCAGTTCACTGAACAGTAGGATGGCAAGGCTTTTGTGTGGTACTTAAAAGAGCTGATAGCACTGACTGCCTTCACTTTTGGGAAAGAGTGCCCATTTAGAGGAAGGTGTACTAACTGTGAGCTGGTTCATATTGCTTGATAAATAGTAAATACTGGTCTGCATGCAATCTGTGTTTTGTTCCTTGGTTCAAAATTTCCATTTTTCTCTTGGGGGTCTACTGATTGGTAATGCAAGGCGTGACCATTACTGCAAGCCTCCTCCCTGTCAGGATAAAGCCCTGGTAAGCAGATGCCCCCCTCTCTCAGCTACACCAGCTGTTGTGCAGACTGACAGCTAAGGGTATGTTTTGCATCTTCCATGGGGAGTGCTTCATGTTAGAGAGTAATTAGCATTAATAATAATTAAAGTTGGATAAAGACAGTTTGTATGTCTACAATGCATTTAGTTTGAGAGTCTCAAAATGCATGCAGTTATGGGCTAGCAACCTGGAATAAATGTAGATGCAGCTGAAATTGATGGCTTTAACCCCACTGTTCCCTAATAAAAGGTGTGTGAAAGCTGGAAATAAGAGCTTGACAATTCTGCTTCTGTTTGGGTAGCACCCCTTCTGCAGGCTGCTTGTTGCAGATTTTATTTGATATCTGTTAGAGTGGCTCTTGCACGGCTCAAAAGAGCTCTATTGCCCTGGCCCTGGAGCACAGACTGGGCTGTGTTTGCTGCTCCAGGCAGCCCCAGTCCCCAGCAGCAGCACCCTGGGGTGTCCCCCTGCCAGCAGCCAGTGCTGCACCCTCCCTGTGAGCACCTGCAGAATTTGGGGTGCCCTTTGGTGGGATGGAAACAAGTGGGGGTCAATGTTGGGGGCTGCTCAGGAAGGGGACAAAGCCAGTGTGCCCTGCCTCATTCCTGCCACAGGCTGTGAGCTTGTGGAGAGTACCCAAAGCAGAGCTCTCACAGCCTCATTTTATTTAATGAGCAAAGCCTTGTGAAGGCAGAGATTCTTTTATTGGATCTGTTCCCTGTGTTTGTTTTTTTTTTTTTTTTGCTAGCGCTTAGCTGTGCTTTGCGTGTTACTTGGAAGGCTGAAAAGCAGGATCATGTCTATTTATTAATCTTCGCCTATAAAGATGACTACCAGATATGTTCTTTGGCCTTAACAAAGAGGTATAATTAGTGATGAGATTAGACATGACCCGAGAGGAGGTGCTTTGCTTAGGAAAATATTCAGGGATGGCGTATAATACAGTCTGTCTGAGGCACAGCATCCTCCCTGGGGGCCTTGTCTGGAGCTGAGCAGTGACCCTTCCCAGCACTTCGGTGCCTAGGAAACACAGGAAGAATATTAATGATAAGGGGATACACAAAGCAGGCTTTGCCTCAGTCAAACAAAGCACCTTCAACCTAAAATTATTCAGCAGAAGTTTAGTTGGCAAAGTTAATAATTTAGGGCTCTGGCTGATAGCACCCCATGCAATAGCAGTACCTTCAGCAGCCCCAGACCTGATTAAATATGCATGGACTCATTGGATGCAATTTCAGTGCAATTAGTGTATGAGGGAAGAAGGAGCTCTGTCATTTCTGGAACTGTACTGAAAGGCTCTGGTAGTTCTTTCATTAGAACATTTTACAGGATAGTAAAACATAGTTGTTGCACATCAGTTGTATTTAAGTACAGTGGTTTCAGGAGCAACTGCCTGCAGTGTTATGTGCCATATGAAAAGACAAGAACTCTGCTTGTGTCTAGGCACAGAGACTGTTTGGAAATCCTAAACTAGTCCAGGACTAGAGAAAACGTGTTGCAGTAGATCTTTGAGCTTCGTGTGCATCGGATTTGTGTGGCAGTGAGGAGCACAGCCTGAGGAAAGGTTAGATCAGAAAAGATCATCTATCTCATTTCTTTTTCCTTTCTTTGCTATAAAAGCTCATGTGTTGTGCTCATCACAGGCTTCTGAATGCAGGAGCTTAAATACTTGTCAAAACTGTTTAAAGAAGAAAGAGGAGAAAATGGCACTGGATGTTCCACAGTCGGCATTGTCAGCATCTGGGTGTGTGTCTTGGCAAAATACCAGAAGCCCCAACAGCTTTCCTTCCTGGAGCTACATCACCAGTTGTTGAATTTCACTCATCCCAGCCTGGCCAGCTCTGCAGATAGAGACACGTCTGACCAGTTTACACCAGTTGCCAATCTGGCTTATTCTGTTGAGTGACTAGGGAAAATCCTCACTCCTCTATGCAGCTTCCTTCATTCCTTTCCCTTCTCTCTCCTTCTGTCTTTGTTTTTCCCCCTTCTCAGCACTGGCTCTGTTTGCCTTCCTTCTAGCTGAGCCTGCTTCATGTTGCCTGAAGCTATTTCAGCTTCCTGTGTTTGTGGCCTGTGTCCTACTGTTCTCCAAAATACATAATTTTGCAACTTTTCACCTGATGGTGGTTTATGACAAACCTCAAAGGGATGGATTGCTTTCACCCGTGGTTCCCATTATGGAATGTCACCTGCACGAGTGGTTCCCTGGAGCAGGTTAAAGGGGATTCAAGAAAAGGAGGAACCAGGAGGGAGGTGTGGGCTGTGGACATTTGTGTGGTTTGTAGCATTGCACTCTGAGCCTTGCAAATCACCAGTGCCAAAAGTGTTCCAGTGCCACGGTGGAGAGAGCCAGAGAAGGGTTGGGGCTTGAACAGACTGTTGGAGAGCATCTAGTCCAACACCTGGCTCCAAGCAAGACTAACTTCTAATTTAGGTCACTTTGCTCAAGGGCTGTCCAGTCAAGTGTGTTAAATTGAAAGAGCAAGAAAAAGAACCTGTGTTCCTGCTCTGCAAATAAATAGGTAATTCAACTGTTTGGTAATTCACCAGCATAGGTGAGTTGTTCAGGCCATGGGAAGATCTTTCATACTTTTGCTTTGGTTAAAATTCTGAAGTCGTGCAACCTGTATTTACTGGTATGAGTTCAGACAGGTGTGTGCTCTCCTGGTTGTTTGATCTCGGTGCCTTGTTGTATCTTTCCAGCAGAAATTATTTTTTTCAGTTTGATGGTGCAGAGTGGGGACAGCTGTTCAGTCACAAGGCTGGGCTGCTCATTCACAAGTGTGGTTCTTGCATCTCTGTGTGTAGGTACCCAGGTAGCTGGGAATTTGGGGTAGCTGAATGCCACCCTTACTGCCTTTCCCCAGTCCCCTTGAATATTCAGGCCTCTAGCTCCATCCCTTGGCTTCCCAGTCAGTAATTTGGGGATAACAGAGGTGTCTGCTTCTCAGAATTGCTGGCAGGATTAATGGTGAATGCTTGGGAAGTGTTTTGAAGAAGCTGTGTATGCTGGTGCTGTTGAAGGCTGACAGCTGATATTTGCTCTGCTTTTGCAGTGGGGAGGGTGGCTTGAGCCACCCCTGGAAAAACTGCAGTCCCACTAATGTTGGTAGCATGTACAGAATCATTTGTGCTGCTTCAAAATAGCATGTCCCCCCTTTTGCACACCTAGTACTGGCTTTGCAGATGCAAACACATCTTCTGATGTTGAAGAAGAGGTTGCTTCTCTGCCTCTGATGGCCTTCTGATGGGTTCAGCAATGGTGTGTATGCCAAACTTTTTGTGCTCAGTCTAGTTTTTGGAGCCTGGGAAAGGTAATGCCTGTGCAGTAGTGCTGGAGTTTAACACGTGGTGTCTAAGTTGGCTGTAACACCTGCAACACCCCAAGAAGTCACCGTGTTTGTGGTGCTTTGGAGAAAGCAAATAGCTTGCTCACTGTGGGCACAGTGACATTGGCCTTCCTCAAGCATGGCATGCTTTTCATCCTAGAAGGTGTTATCCTCTGCAAAACAACCCATGTAAGGAGGGAGATGTTGTTAGGAAGATGCAGAGCTCGGTTTATCAGGGATTGCATGGAACAACCTGCAGGTGGGCAGTGCTTGAAGCTAATCTTGTATGGGCACATCTCCATTTCCCCCTTTGGGCTTTGTTGAGAGATCGAAAACTGAGTGATAATTTGAGTCTGTGCCATTGGGATGTCAACTTTAGAGGTACAATGATGGAATTGTAGGTGGCTGGAGAAGTCTGGAGCACAGAAAGTGGGGATGAGGAAGCAGGCAAGGGATGCCAAAAAGGACCAGGGAATGATGGTGCAGGCCTGAATGCTTTTTTGCTCGTTTTTGTCAAAGAGTGACCCTTATAAATCCATCACGCATCAGCTCTGTGACAGGAGTATTCAGCAAGCAGGTGAAGGAAAACCATGGCTGGATGAGGAGAAAGAGTATTTGTCAATGCAAAAAAAGTTTAAAAAACCCGTATTAAAAGTTTGGGCTAGAACATTTGTAGCTCAAAGGAAATTTTCATTTATGCATCTAAATTAAAAAAAAAAACAAAAAACAGTTTATAATAACTGGCCTTTGCAATCTTTAAAAATGTCATTTGTATTCAATCATCATTTTGTACTACGTGTGTATTTTGTTTACAATCCGAAAAGCAATTTAAAACCTTACATTATGAAAAACAGCTAGATTCAGTTTTGCATCTGTCTGTCAATTATTTATTTTTTCTCTTCCCCTAGGAAAGGATTTCCTGTATTTTTTCATGCTGCTGCTTGTAGAGGATCTGATCTTTCAAAAAAATTTGCTTTTTGCATGTGTGGCTGTCAGTACTTGTGTGGTTGTTGGATTCTTCCTCAATGCAGGAATTTTCTTGAGTTGTAATCTAATGAAATCAATGTGAGTTTTGTGTGTAAAGCTATTTTAGTGATCCTATTTGTTGTTTTTCCTCTAAACCAGTACTTTACATACTATATTTTCAGAAACATCCCTCTTTGAAGGAGAAATCACAAATAATAAGGCTTTTCATGGATATTGAATGGATAGGGACTTTTGAAGTATGGAGAAACCCTTATAGAATTCTCTCCTTTTCCTCCCGCAGGAATGATTGTGTTTTTTTGCATGAAGGATGTGGACCTTACAGAAACAGATTGTCCAAAAGAATGGGCAGGGAGTTATCTGTTCCATTGCTTAACAAAGCATTTAATAGCAATTTGTAAAGCTGAACAGTATTTCTCTTTACAGCATTTTTAAATGTGGTAAAACCCTCTGATTTAAAAATAGCCTGAGAGTTTTCCTGAGCATTTTTATTTTAGAAATTAATTATTGTGATTATTCATTAGGCAAGGCATTCAATAACAGAATGAAGTGTATATGCAAGGAACAGATTATTGCCTCTAAGGTAAAGATACATTCACATTAAGTTCTGCATAAACATAAGTTGATAATCAAATAGACCAGTTCTATTGAGGTTCTGCATATTCAACAGCTCTGAAAGAGAGGTTGGTTCATATCTTCCATCAGTTTTCAACAATGGAAGCATGTAAATCATTTTCCCATGAAAATTAAAATTGGAGTTGCAACATTATTAATCTGGTTACTTTAAACAATTTTCTCAAAAGCAAGGATAAACCAAGGAGCTATTAGTTAAATGCTTGCCTTCAAAACCAAACCAAAACAAAAAAGCAGAATTTTTCAGTGGAAAGCGCTGGTTAGTTGAAACCATGGGAACTATTTATTTAATGACGTAACTTTTAATATAGTGGCAGTTCAAAAGCATCGTGTAGGAAGGATTTAAATACCTTTTTTATTTCTAGAATATTAGCTGATAACTTGAGTGTAAACAGGAAAATCCACGCTCTTCAGCCACCCAAAGCAGGGCGATGCCATTGTGAAATTTAAGTTGGGGTTAGTGCAGATTGCAAGCAGGAGACTCAAAATAGAAATCAGTAAGTATTCTTTTTACCCCAAGCACAGGGTGTTTTTGATTAACCAGTTATTTCTGGCCTCTCAAGGGAGAGCTTGGAAATTCAGAGTAAGAAGAAATAGCTAAACAGATGGAAAAGATTGACATTGTTCTGTTTCACTTCAGCTTTAATGGTGTTGGGGACAGAATTGGTGTGGTTGAAAATGTGACCACAAAGTCTGTCTTTGACTATGGATTTTAAACCTGCTTCCTTTTTTGGCTGAAGAAGCAGCATTGAAAAAATGCTGCCGTTAGTATATAACCTACAGGTTTTTTTTGTTTTCAGTGATGTTTGGTGATTATGATTGTAGACCACCAGTTTACTGAGGTGATTCTTGTTACCACCTTGAAAAGTGCCACTATTGCCAGCTTCTGTGATTTTATTGTGCTAGTGTTTCTGAGATTTTAGAAGAATTCTGATTTTAGAAGAATTCCTGTGTTCATTTAGTTTTTCTCCCTTTTCTAAAAATCCACCCCCACCACACACATCAGTTTTTAACATGCTGCGACTGTGCAAAAGATCTCAACAATATGAAGCATGTGTGCTCCAGAGGCTCTGAAAGCTGACAGCAAATAAAAAGAGTTATGGTTTGAAAATATATACATTGGGCTTTGTGTGACTGGCTGGAATTGTGGGGGAAGAGGGTGGCTGGCAGATGAAATACAAAACTTTGTGGTTGGCTGATCTGAGCCCCTGACCCCATGTACTGGTTATGCATGTCAAAGAAGCTTTAGCCAGGCAAGCACATGTTGGAAAAAGTGTTGGAGAACATGTTAAACATGAATGAACTTCACATTTTGTTATAAGTGAAGTTTAAACAGTCAGTTATTTAAATAATTAACCTTAGCATCCCAATGCTGTTGCCACAGTTTCCTTTAAAACATAAGCTTTGTCCAAAGAATAACTGATCAAAGATGTACTGGAGTGTCATCTAATTTATTCAAGTAGATCCTCCAGGTCATAGAGGAAATACATGGGGTGGTGTGGCACGACTTTTCTGCTCGTGCTGGAAGTGCTGAGTGGATTTTACACTGGTCTCAGCCTGGAGAGGCTGTGAAAGAAGAAGCTTTCTTTTACCACTTCACCCAAAGTTCTGGGTATCCATGAACCCATTTTACCCCATATGTCAGTGGTGAATTCATGCTGGTGCAGACAGCAGGCAGAAGGATTCATGTGCTGTTTAAACTGTTGTTTGAAATACCAAAACACAGCATCTTGAAATATATGGCTGCATTTGTTACTGACTCCCTTTTTCTCCCAAATCCTTATTAAGTGAGAAGCAGCAGTAGCTGGTAATAAAATACATGAAATTCATTTATGATTTGAAGACTAAAAATGTACCTGCTATACAAACCCATGTCTTGGTCCTCAGACAGGACTGAGGCTTGAACCTCCATCTCCAGCTGTGAGAAATCTGCTTAAAATAACTAGATAGGGTTTTTTTAATTGCTCTTACTTCAGAAGTGATCCTTGGTATTGGATACTTTCTGAGTAAAAAACACCCTGTGCTGTGCTTCAGGGGGGTGACAAATTGTGCTTTTTGAAAGCCAAACCTCTCTCAGTTCCTTTGGAGTTGGCATCCAAAGTCTCTGGTCTCTAGTGAGTAGCAGGCATGTCGGATGCAAAGCAGGGTAATTTATTATGCTTTGCTTCCAGTGCTGTATTAACTTTTGGGTACCATTGTTAATCTAAACGGATATTCTAGAAAATAGTCCGAGGGGATCAACAAAAGAAACCGTAAAAATATTTGGAAGCAGAAAACTTGTAATAGAAAAGGCTGAGGATGAGCTCTGTGCAAAGATTCGACTGAGGAGAGACAGAATATCTACAAGTGCATAAAGAACAGTTTCAGAGCAGGCAGGGATCAATTATTTCCAGTCAGTTGGGATATAAATAGTGATGAGTGAAGCAGCAGGGGGAAAAATAGGAGGAATGAATGGGAAAAAGATGAAAATTGCTTCAGGAAGGACCACAGAGCCTCCACTGTCGATGCTGCAGGAGGCAGGAGTTGCCTTTTGTGGGGAGTGGGTACCCCCATGGAAGGGTCAGGTAGCTAGAAATTATTTTAAACCCAGATCTTGGTATTTAGCAAACACTTGAGCACCTGCTACATTTGAGGTACATGCTGCATTCCTGCCAGGGGCAGCAGGAGCTCTGTACCTGCTTTCCTGACTCATGGCCCAAGTGACATTCATCCAGAAATGTAACTCTTCAATTTTCATCAGTTTACATCATTTCAAAGTGCATTTTTGAATGGTAAAATGAACGCAGAGCACTGAAGGAGATGTTTCCAGTGTCAGCTGGAGCTTGAGGCATTAGTTCCAGGTCAGGAGCTGTGTATTTAAAGACCCTCAAGCTGGAATGACCTGGGAGTCAGCAGAGGAATATGAGTTGTTTGTAAGAGATGGAAGTTATCTCTGATGTCTCTGGAATGAATCCTTGGGTACCATGGATATAAATAGTTACTGAGATGTTCACTTGGTCGATGGTGAGGAAAATACTAGAGATAGAGAGAAATTAATGGCTCCATTTATACTTTCTCGAGCATTACTTCTGTAAGTGAAGCATAACTTCTTCAGGCATGCCATCATCTGAATGAGCTAAAGAGTTTTCTCATGGGCTTGGGACCAGAAGTAGGAGCCATGATCCCATGATGTGGTTTTTGGGGTTTTTTTTTTGTTTGTTTGTTTTTGTTTTGTTTTGTGGTTTTTTTGTGGGTTTTTTGGGTTTGTTTTTTTTTGTTTTATTTTGGTGGGGTTTTTTTGGGGTTTTTTTTTTTTTTTTTTTTTTTTTTTTTGGGTTGGTTGGTTTGGTTATTTTTGTTTTGGGGTATTTTTGCTTGGGGTTTTTTTTTTTTCTCTTTTTTTTTTAGACATTAGACATGCATGTTGTACCTTCAGAAATGCATCCACCAGCTTTTCCCACTGGGTTCTTGCCAGCAAGGTAGATGCTGACTTCACTTGAAGTTGGGTGTACAAAGCTCTGGTAAGATCAGGCCTTGGTAAGGATGCTTTTTGAGTGGACATCGGACTTGAGAAGGTGTTAACTATTATATTAAATATTCATTTTCTTGTTGAGATAGACTTTGTTTTGTTGGTAGCTGCTACACTAAAAGCCCAGTTTGGTTGTGGAAGAGCTGTGGGGTCAGTTTGGAGTTTCCTGAGGAACGTGTCTTTAGGGTTTTGCAGCCATCATGTTTGAACAAACCAGCCTGGCTTAGTGAAGGTGTTCTTCTGAATGCTGCTCCTTCTGGGAAGAGAACAAATGTGTTAGAGATGGTAATAATTCAGCTTCAGCAAACACAAGAGAGCAGCTCGTGTCAGAATCCATACAGATTGGTGTGTTTATCACTATTGACCCCATACCTGTGGCAATCTCCATCCATCTCGCTTTTCTCTTTGGATTCATTGAGAGCTGCAAAGAACCAGGACTCAATTACCTGATCACTGCTGCAGAAGGTGAGCTCTTAATCTTGAGCATTTCACACCCAAATGCAGTTTATTCTGATGGCTGCATTTCAGGCCTTGCTACAGATGTTAAACCTGTTTTACCATCTTTCATTCTTCCTCTGCAGAGCTGTTAAATCCTCATCAGCTCCTGTAGCTCATGATCCTATGGTAGTTCTTCCATTTTGACTTTTTCCCATCAAAAGGAAGCCCTGGGCTGAGTGAAGGTTTTTCAGAGTCTATTGAAACTTAAGCATGTGCCTTTGTCCCATCAACATCATGTTTTGACACCCAGGAAGACCCAGTCCTTCTCTTTTTGGAGCACAGCCTGGAGATGATGGAGCTCAGGAAAATGGAAATTATAGATCCATGCTGCTTTCATTAATTTTCTTCTGTATCTATTTCCTTGGCACTAAAAATATTGTCTTGGAAACAAAAGCTTCATTGTCTTGGAAACAAAAACAAAACAACTTTTCTTTATTCATGAACTGATGTCTGTTTTGAAATCTCATCAGGATGGAAAGAGAAAAAAAACAAAACCAGACCCATCAGTTTCTTTATTTTCTTGCTGGTTGTTTTTCACCACTGGGTGCTGCTGGTAGAAATCCTGCAGTAGGCATTGTAAGGGAAAATACATTTTGGGAAACCTCCCGATTTAGCTCTGTGATTCAGCAGGATTCTAGAGAAGAAGCCTTGGTGCGTGATGGAAAAGGAATAATTTGTGATTAGTTGTCAAAAGCAGCTTTCTCAATGAAATTGTGCATGCCTGTGTTATCCAAGCACAGAAATCCTAAATCTCTCCTTGACAAATCCACCCATGTCCCCTATTTGTCCCCGTGTCCCCAGGCTCCATGCATCCCCCTCCATGCAGGCAGGAGAGAGGCAGTGAGCCCCTGGCTCCTTCTGATCCTGTCTCATTGTCAAATTTCATTCATTGTGGAGAGCCTCGACAAGGTTTTGAAAACCTTATTCTCTCCCCCAGACAGAGCTGAGTGTGGTCATGGGGTCAGAAGGGACCCCAGGGGAGGCTCTGGGACAGCAGACTGAGGGACACAGCAGGGAAGAATGTTTAGGGAAATTCCTGTTTGTATGGAGAGACAGTGATTGAGCTGATGCATCAGCTATCTATATTGTATTGATGAGAAAAAAGTGGAAAATTAAAAATGTGAGCTTTTCTGTTCTATATGGTGAATTGTGGTACAGATTTATAAACAATAATGTTTCCCTTTAAGTGGGAGATTTGCTTTATCAATGCTGTTAATTTTTTCATTTTCTATTCTCCTGAAATGATGTCTAATAACGTTTTTAATTACCTTTTCAATATAGTTCCTTATCATAATCATTTTACTTTTCGAGACCATTCTGTGTTTTCCAGTTAAAAATTAATCTTTTCATTAAGTTTCCTGTCTTCTTTCATGTTTTCTAGGTGCTGTCGAGTCAGGCATCAAAACTATTTATTTATGTATTTATAGAGGTTATGTAATTTTTTGTCAGATACTCTGTTACTCAGATGAAAATAGAACTGAACCAGTTTTATCCTTTGGGACACAACTGGAGATGAGGGTTTGCTGCATTGCACATTCGAACATTTTTGGGTGCCCTGTGAAGGCTGGGGGAAATGGGAACATCTAGCACCTTTTGGGATTGCTCAGGACCTGACAGCATAGGAATTGTTCACTGCTGGAGACAGAAATATCAACCCAATGAGCTGCTGTGTTAAAGTGAAGCACAAACTTCTCTCTATCCACTACACAGTTCATAGTGGGGATCCTGTGTCTGCCTCTGTAATTTTAAAATGGAGTATGCAATGCAGGTAGCAAACTCTGCAAAGTCTTTTGACTGACTTTTTGCACTTTGGGACTTTTCTGTTTGCAGATTGCTAAATTATAAATCTCTGTGCTGAAATTTCCCAAGAAGGTCAGCCAAAGGGATGTTTTAGTGTATTTAAATTAATTTTGGAATGGGAGGGAATTAACATCCAAAAGAGCTCAGCTATTTCCAGGAGTGAAATTAAGAGGAAGCAGGTTGTCTGGCACAGGTGAGATGTTTGTGGGAGTGAGGATTTGGAGTGTGGCAGAGAAGCTGTGTGGTGGCCAGGCACGCCTCCTCCCTGTCCTCCAAAGCAGGTGAAATGCAAAACCTTGGAAAAATATCATTCCAGGAATAGAGCAGATTTGGCTGATTGCTGATTTCTCCCCTTTCCTCATCCTGCTGGGCAGTGGCCATCCCTGCTGGGGCAGCCCTTGCTGGGTGCTTGGGGCAGGGAGGTGTCCTTGCCTTGCTCAGCTCCTGTCCCTGTCCCAGCATTGTCTGGGTGCTGTGGAGCTGTGCTGGATTTGCCCCTGATGGAATTGCCAGGCTGCTGCTGGTGCTCCTGTTCTCCCTGAGCCCTCCTGGCTTTAACAGATGGATGAGGTAACACACAGATGTTGCGTGCTTCTTTGAGACAAATGAGTCCTTGCTTTGATAATCTGGGAAAGCCATAATTTATAACCACAACCCCTTCATGCATTTCCTGGCCTCAGTGCATTTCTCAGTTCAGAGCTTTTATTGGGTTCAGGTGCCTGGAGTTCTCTCCTGGCTGTTGTGGTCATGGCCAGTGGTCCAGGAGCTTCTCATCCTGTTCCTGAGCAGCTCACTTTGCCCTTGGCTGGGTTTGTAATCCAAGCAGCACTTCTGCCTGCTAAGAAGGGATATTTTCCATTTGCAGCCTCCTTGTGCAGCCTACTCTCATACCTGCCCTGTAGTTTCTGAGCAGAGTGTGATCAGCAAATTGCTCAACTCCTTGCCAGAGCTGTGCTGTTCACAGTTACCACAGATCCCAGCTCTGCTGGATTAGCTGTCTTCCTTTAAGAGAGATTTTTGATAGGTGTCTGCTGTTATTTCACGGTCTTGTTCTCTCGTGCTTTAGTTCAGAAGTGCAGTTATTTTGCTTCTGTACTTTTCCAATAACTGAGCAATAGTTTATGTTTGCTCCGCAATAAATTTAATTTTCTGTGTATTGGCCTACTTACATAAGTGATTCGGATCCCTCTGGATCTCTCTTGTACTTGCTTTGTATTTACTACTCCCCTCAGTTTCATGTCATCAGCAATTTAGCAGTTTTACAGCTGGTTTCTCCAAGTAATTTATAGACATTATCAAAGGTGGAATAGATAGTGAAAATTTGCTGCATAGATCTCACTCACTTTACGAGTACTGTTTTTACTGGGAGACGATGGCAAATACTCCCATGTCAGACAACATGTAGATGGTAATTGGGAAGTAGCCCAGCCATAAATTTTAGTGTAAGCATTGAGGAGTTTGGTACTGATGCCTCTGGCTGTTTCCAGCTGGGTACCTGTGCTGATATGTACAATTGCAGCTGCATTTACTGCAGACACCACTGTCAGCATCACCTTCTAGGATTCTTGCAGTGAGGTGCTCAGTTAAGCCCTTCCTTTGGGAGATAGAGGCTTTTATTTTTTTTATTTTTTTTTCTGCTGCTTCTTTGAAAGGAGAGCTAAAGGCGAGGATGCTGCGTCTTCACAAAATAAGAAAAGGAGCAGAGATGCTAAGAACCACCACCATAGCTGAAAGTCTGCAATTTGGCAGCATGAGGAGTTGAAAAAGAGGTGGAAGGATGTTTGTACAGACCTGTTTGGCCATGTCCTGTGTAACCTCAGCTGTTGGGAGCAGATTCTGCTGAGGACTGGGCTGTTCTTCCCTTCCACAGGGTGCCAGAGCTGCTGGTCCCTTGGGGTGTATAGCAGGAGCAGAAAATCCCCCAGGAAATCCTAACCCGAGGTGTTTCTCATCATTGTGTGTAAAACCCACCACACTGCTGACCTCAGGGCTGTTGTGGTGGATGTCAAACTGGGCAGATGACTCGTTCTGTCTTTCAGGCTGAAAGCTGGTGTTCCCCAACCTTTCTTTGGTATTTAAGAGGTATTCCTCTTCCTCTGAATAAAAGTTAAACTCAGAGTGCCCCAGCCAGTCTCACTATTGCTATGTCGTGTGAAGGATTTCCTTTATGACTGAGGGCTGAGATAAAACAGTAAAATTAAAGCTGATGGTGGAAAACAGAAAGGAGGGCAGGTCTCTGCCCAGCTGGCTCAGTCCTTCTCTTCATGGTGGGCAATCTGTGCTTAGAGAGATTTTAATGCAAATGTTTATTCTGAAGGGCAGCAAAACATCCATTCTTGTGAGGAACATTAAATGTTGACATCAAGTAATAATTTAACAGATTTTAAAAGTTTTTAGTGATTTATACATGGGCTTCCTCAGTGAGACAGATAATCTAGGGGAAAAAAAAAATCTCTCACCTCTTCTGTATGTGAGAGAGAGATGCATGGTGGGTGCTGCATGCATCAGTAGAAGCCCATTAAGTATGTGCTGATGGAGAGCAATCTGCCCTCTGTTTCCAGTGGGAAAGTGTGATGAGCATCACAAAAATTTGTTTTGAGTTTTAGCAAAATTTGCCCCCATTTCAAAAGAAGGAAAAAAAAATTAAACAAACTAGCTCTTTGAAAGTGTTGGGGATATTAGGTAGTTCCAATTGCTTTTCTCTGCAGTTTGAAAACAGTGCCCTCCCTGCCAGACACACCTGTTATCACTGGTATTTTCTTTTTGCTTATCTGTGCATAACTGTGCCGTGTTTTCCTGGTGACATTTCATACCTGGTTTTTGAGACTCTTTGTTTTGCTGCTTATGCTTTGCTTCTCAAAAGGGATGAGAAAATTCAACCTTCCAAGGTATAAATAAGCCTCTTAGCATCATAGTATCAAAAGAGTGATTAAAGGAAAATTTCAGGTCCTCTTTTCTGGTTGAATTTCAGGTCACTTTCCAGTTTTCCATTTGCCTAAGTAATTCCTCGATCCCAGAGTTTACTTTCTTGATTTCTCAGTTGATTGCAGGAGTGCTGAAACAAAGAGCAAGACTGGCAAAATGGGTCTGTGAAAAAGCACCCTGATTATTTACTAAATAGCACAGACTGGGTGTTATTTAAAACCCACCACACATTCAGCTTCAAACAGCTGTATCATGGTGGTTTGTGCTGTTTAGTCAGGGAAATTCAGGCACAGTCAATTTTAGCAGTGAGGAAAATGTCTATAAATGTATAAAAATACATTTATATACTGGTGTTAGTACTTTTAAGCCAGCAAATGTCTAATTTGTGAGCTGTCCTTTGGAAGTGTGGGCTTAGCAGCCTGCCTGGCTGGATGTGTGCTGATTTCTTTGTCCTATATTCCTTCCTGCATCCTGCCAGTCCTTAATGGGTCACCTTGGAGGTGTTGGAATATCCTGCCTGCAGAACTTTAGTGAGGAACACGGATTCCTCTCAGCCCCATGCAGCTGCTCCTGCCCAAAACCTGCCCTGCAGCACTGCCCACACCCATCAGGCACCCACCCAAATTCATGTATGGATTTATTAGGATAATATGCACCTTTTGTAGGGTTTGCCCCCTGCTCCCCCCTTAATTCTGCATGACCTGTGGGAGGCTGGACACAAACAGCAGAGCTGCCAAGGGTCAAAGGAGCGAGGGAATCAAAAAGGCTGAGTTTTCCCAAAGGATGGCTGGACTTGCTGGGATAATGAAACTGCTGGGGAGAAATGTCAGCTTAAATGAGAACGTGCAAAAAGCCACTTATTGCAGCAGGGCTAGTGGGCCCTGTGCAGGACAACACACTGGTTTGGTCTGACCAGTGGCTGGTTTGTAATGGTTAGAAAGTTGACTGCTTGCCAATGGAAATGGTTGGGTAAACAAACGTATGGCAGAGTGACTGTGGATGTGAAAACCCTGCTCTTCATTTAGAGGATGTGAGAAAATGTGTGGCTCTAATTGTGTTTGCTGGGGAAGTGACTGTGGGGGAGATTTGGGTGTGATGAGAAAATGGAAATGTTTGCCTGGAGGAGAAGAGCAGCTGAGCACCGTGGCACTTATAGGGAGCCAGAGACCCTGCCAGAGGGTGATGCCTTTGGGGTGGCTGTACCCCCCTCACTTCCAGGGCAGTGATTTTTGTGGCTGCAGGCAGCCCTGGGGACCCAGCTGGTGAACGAGGGCAGGGGATATTTTTATTTCTTTCCTTCCCCCAGCAGTCAGGCTAGCCTTTGTACAGAGCCTCCCCCTACTGCCTTTCCCACAAGGGTGGTGTGGGGTGAAGCATCCTTTCCCCTCCGGCTTGGGATGCTTCTCTGCAACACTGGTTGAAAATCAAGGGCAGGCTGAAGCTCAGCCAAAAACTTCACAGTTGTGTGCTAAATTTGTAACCACCAGGAGTAAGGGTGCTTTAATTCAGTGAGTCATTTCTTGTTCTTATTAAAGAGGCTGTGGGGACAGCTTCTGTGGCACGTGTGGCAGGGTTGAGGTGCAAAGGGGACCTGCTGTGGTCTGGAGCCAAATAACTTCTCCCAAAGGCTTTAAACTGGCTGGAGCAGCTTGTAAAGGCATTTTCTCTCAAGAGGACTTTGATAGCCCAGGACCAAACAGGGGAGAACTGGTCAGGAAGGTCCTGTCCACAGACTGGCACAGGGAACAGAGCCATGGGAGCTGTGGAGTGTGGAAACATAGGCAGGATGGATGTGCTGATGGCTGTGTGTGTTTTCCTCCTCCAACTTCCTCTGCTAAGACAGGAAAATACAGGTTTTTCAAATCAGAGCACGCTATCGAGTCATCTTTTTCTGCCCCCCACTGTGGAAAGCAGAAGCTCATAATTTACTTCCTAGAGTCGATCCCCAAGTGTGTATAAATAGATGACGTCTGAAGAGCTTTAGAGAACGATGATGTTAGGCTGCTTTTTGGGAATATAGCTACTGTTGAAGTACCTGGCATGATCTTATTGCAGTTTAAATTTTGGAGACTGGGTAGTATTCTCTAGACCACAGAATTACCAGTAAGATGTGCCATGGGTCATGTCACCAATCTTGCTGGTGGTGGTCGTGGTGCTTTAGTGTGTGACTGCAGAGAAACCCTATTAAAGTTGAGGTGCAATTCTATAACCTTAAGTGCAGGTGCAGTACTAAACAAGTAGCTTATGCTGTTGGTTTAATAAAGTAATGGTTCTCTTTTGCCTGTTCTTACCTTCTGCATTTAAGACCCATTGCATCATTATGTTTTGTTAGGGTCTGAAATCTTGTTGTCTGTGTTGAGTGGTATTTTCAGTTTTGAGAGGGTAGCCAAGAAAATCACTGGCTGAAGCCTTGAAAAATTGGTGTTGTCTGATTCTAACCTGTACTTTGCTTGACCCACTTCAGGTCTAGAGGCTGGGTAGGAGACATCTTCAAATGGACATTTAACATAAATAGCAAATATTCAAAATAAGCAAATGCTTGCCTGAGCACTCAGTAAAGCTGTGTTAGATGAGTGAAAAGCAATGTGCAGCGCCCTGCAAAGCAATCAAAAGAAGGCATTCATAAAGACTATCTTTTTATCCAGTAATGTTTTGCATGAAAATTAATTATATGTAAATACATAAAAAGCTAAACTGATATTCACATAATCTTCAATGCTAATTGGTACTCCAAATAGCTGTATTATGTTTGATAACAGATTGATTGTCCTGAGCAAAGCTTGTCTATCTCTAGGATAGACAATTTAATTGTCATTCAGAAAAATGCCAAGATGATCATATCATATCCTGTAGTTCAGAGATGCTTTCTTCAGTAAATTGCCTTTAGTTTTCAATAGGTAGCAGTGGGCTCAGGATGAATGTTGCCACAGTTAAAATACAGCCTTTATGTGGGTGTAGGAATAGGTTCAGGAGTCAGACTTGAAGGCCTGATCCACTCTATCAGAGTGGATGATGAAAACTTAATGAAATTAGTTGTCAGCGTATTTTCTTTTTTTAATGTTGACTTGATGTCTAAAACCAGCCCATGTAACAGCAGCATCCTTAAGAAGATGAGCCAGAAAGATCGAAACACAAGCTTGTACATAAATTTTTTGGATTCAGTGTATGCTCACAACTGAGAGGAAGCAAAAAGCCACAGGCACAAAGTGCCACATCTTTGTAGGTGGTCCAGAGCTTCAGTGATCAGACAAGCATTTAGGTGATTTTTTGTTACTCATTTTCCAGTAGAAAGATTTAAGATTTCAGGTACATGGAGTAAAGAGCTCTGGAAGTTCCTCAGCAAAGGCAACTGCAAGAGGATAATAGAACTGAGTCTAATTGGAATATTTTTGGCACTTCTCTAAATAATTAACGATGCTTAAGCTGAGCCATTTTGCTGAGATGCTTTTGTCTCAGGAGCATTATATTAAATTCTGTGATTCAAGATGCTTCTCCCCTCATCATCTACCACCCCATCACTTCCAAGAGGTGTATTGGGATGAGAAAAGAAGGGAAAAGGGGAGAGAAATAGAAAATCTGTTCTGTACAGTGTGTTGTGTCCCATGTTGTTTCCCTGCTGCTAGCTGTGCCTGTAAAGCTTCCAACTTACCACAGAGAGATTCCAGAGAGGTAAACTAAATTTAATTCTCAGCTTGAAAAGATATTTTTCCTGGGAAAAAGATAATTCTAATGAGCAGCTGGTCCTTATTAGGCAGCTTGGAAACTTTGGGACCTGCCCTGAAGGATAGTATTGTCGTATCCATATTCAGTGGTGTGACAGGAAAATGTCTTTTACCATGTGGGCAGGAGGGATCCCTTGGGTGAGAAGAAGAAATCCATATTTTGTGATAGTATCGTACTAAATGCAGCACATAGTAACATCTAACTAGATGGGGAGGTTTTAGATAAATGTTGTCAGATAACCCCAGCAGCTAAAACAAATGGGAAAGGAACAGCTTTGTGAGCAATCTGGTGATTGAAATGTATTGAAATGTCCTCATCTGGCCAATCTGAAGGTGTAATGGGCATGCTTATAAATAAAGATGTCAGAGGGTAAGCCTTCAGGGATTAAAAATGGGGCAAAAATCTGTCCTCATTTGAGAGCCTGCTGTGAAAGGTGGTGCCAAGGAGTGAAATGCCAACCTGAAAGCTGTTTGCCTAGAAGGATGGTGCTCATATTACGTGGAGGGACTTGGGTGGATTGGCTGAGTGAGAGTTTGTCAGTGGGTGGCAGGAACCCAAGAGCTGGAATCCTGCCAAAACCAGCATTCTGAACCATATGGGAAGTGGTACCCAGTGTGAGCAATGATGTGTTCAGGAAAAGCCCAGAGCTGAGCGTTGTTGCACAACATTGCACGCTGCCAAGCCTTTCTCCCTTTGACTGATGTTCAGTGTTTCTTCAGCAGTGTTCACAAAGGTTTTTGTGACAAAGCTCCTACCTTGGACATCTGAAAAATCCCCCTGAGCAGGTAGCCCCACCTGGCAGCAAGACTCTTTGGCTACATATCATGATGGGCTTTCAAAAGCTCTTTATTTAGGTTTTGCTAGTGTGCAAGGAGGGATTTTTTTCATTTTTTAGTCCTCCATATTTCATAAACTTGGAAATAAGACTCCAAGAATAAATTTCTTTTTGACCGCTGTTACGAAGTTTCAATAGTTTGTTTATCACTTCTGTACCAGCTCTTCAGTGAGCCTGAGAAATGATGTTTTGGGATGTTATCTCCTTTCCCAAGCCTCCTTTTGCACTGAAGCAGCATTGTCTTGTTCCCTGGGGACAGCAAACAATGCCAGCAAGTGCTTGGAGCAGATGCTACTGCAAAGGTGACTGTGCTGTCATTCCTTTCACCTGGAAGTGTACTTGTGATTTTAGGATTACATTTGGGTGGAAATGTAACATATTTATAAATACACCTACCAGCCAAGTTTGGGGTTTTTTTTGGTGTTTTTTTTGGGTTTTTTTGGTTGGTTTTTTTTTGTTTGTTTTTGTTTTTTGGTTTTTTTTTGTTTGTTTGTTTGTTTGTTGTTTTTTTTTTTAAATATATGTCCTCTAATACAAAACAGAGTGCAGGCAGAGGTAGCCGAAATATTGCACATATCATCTCATGGCAAAAAAAAAAAATCCTGTTTCCATGTTTGTCAATAGTGATTTTCTAGTCTTCTGAACACCCATTTTTAGTGGAAAAAATGAAGACACAGTCATATGTATCTGGAAGCTGATAATGTTAAAACCTTGTTTGTGTTTTTTTACCAATAACACATCTGTGTTTAGCACTAAAACAGTGCCTGTGTATTATGGTTTAACCATTTCTGTAATTACAGAGTCATTAGTTTGCCAATTTGAGCCTAAGCAATACCAGCCAATGAGACTTTTGAAAGAAAATAGTGTTCAGTCCAGCCTTCAGTCAGCATTGTCCTTCTTCCTGTCCTCACCCACAAACAGGAGGAGCTCCTCCATTCTTGATAGTGGCATTTACCATTTCTCAGTCCAAAAATCTGTCATACAGGTGTAAGAATAGCTCAGGGAATGATTTCAGGTGCCTGCCTCCTTACACCCACTAGACTATCTTTGCCATGTTTGGCAGAGTTTGCCTATTTTATTATTTGTAAAGTCTTTACCATGGGAAATTCTCCAGGCTCCCTCAGCAAACCTGGGTTATCTCTACCACTGGAAAAAAAACATCCCTGATGCCTCAATTAGGTCTTCCTTGCTGCAGTTTGAATCCATAAGTTCCTGTTCTTCACAGTGTCATTGTGGAGATCAAATCAGTTTATTTCTATAGGTGGCAACCTTTGATGTGTTTGCTGACCTCAGAGCAAATCTGATCACTCATTTCTCACAGGTCCAGACCTTTGTCCTCGTCAAAGTATTCCCTTTAGCTACCTGAGTTTTTGTTCCAAGTGCCTGTAGCACTCATTTGTGGTTCTTTTTGGTAACACTAGTTTGTTAGATATGTATGGGTTCAATTAAGGAGTGTATTTGGTAGCTCATGGGTGTTGAAAACTTTATTTTATAAACTTGGTACTATCAGCCAAGTTGCCATTCTAATAATTTCTTATGTCCTTATGTTGCAGTCTTGCTGCCCTAAGAAATCAATCTCTTATTTTTTGAAGGTCAAGGCTTCTAGGAATAGTGGTGATCTCTTGTTTCCTTTTGATAAAAGGAATTGTGATTTCTTTCCAGTTACAAATGACAGCAGTTTAAGCAGTTTATCAGCACATATATTGCAGTATTCATGCATAAAAATCATGGGCAAGGAAAAGAAACAGTCTAAACAATAGAACATCACATCATCTGGTAAACTCTGGATTCTCCTTCAAAGTTTGTGGTAGTCAGATGTTACCTGACTACCTGATGTTCCTGTTCTCCATGGAATTTATGAATGGCTGCTTTGCTTCCCAGCCCATTTTCAGGGTAATATTTTCCCTCATATTACCTGTGAGGTCTCTGCAAATGCTCATTGTCATCGACTGAACTGTGCATCTGTGGTGCCACAAGAAAGCTTTTAGAAAGTGAAGGGTATCAAACCATCCTTCTCATTGCTCCAAAAGTCCTTCCCTTTCTAAAGCAAATGAGTACTGTTCATATTCTAAGCTCCTTTCCTGGAGAAACACTTCATCCTCAGAGTTTCATCAGAAAAAGACAAGTTTTAGATACTTTGATTGTGACCATCAGTTGGATGACTATTGTTATTTAAATTCTTTGATGTTCAAAACAGATAACATCTGATAATTTTATTGTTAGTTGTTCCTTAAATGGGGTGGTAAAGCCCAGAGTATTTTGTGGGATACTACTGATTTATTTTCTGAAGCAAATGTAGCCATGATTACAACATTTTTTTTCCTCTTTTTTTTTTCTTCTTTCAAAAGTGGAGGATGTTTTAACAATAAACATTCAAAAATAATAGCATGCAAAGAAGACTGATATATGTGTGGAGTTGCACTTAAATCATTTTCCAGACTATGCAGGTTATAAATTATTCCCTGTTACTCTGAAAAGCTGCTTTTCTACATCCTACAATAAAATTATTCACAAGGTCACAGAACAATTGGAAATACTCACAGGGTACCATTCATACAGAATGGCAGGTGAAGAAGGAGTAATAACTAATTACAGGGGCTTTTCTTTGCCTTGGTGAGTTTGGGATTGGGACACAGCAGCTACTTGGCAAATATAAACTGAGCTAAGAATATTTGCATAAACGATTTGTTTTGTGGCCATGAATGCTGAACATGCTGGGAACATGTACAGCCTCTTTGAAGCATGTAAGGGTAAATATTTAGGGAAATAATGTGCAGCCAGAAATTGGGTAAGATTTAGATTTGCTGCTCAAGTGCTTAAATGGCCTTGTAATGTACAGATGAAAAATCTTGTATGGATTTTGAAAGAGTGACTTTTTTAAATTAGTGACTTTTTTTGGTTTTTTTTCTTTTTTTTTTTTTCTCATAAGCAGACTGTCTGGTATGCCAGAATGGTGTGGGTATTCTTTTGGGATGCTATTTTTGTTGTGTTTGGGAATTAAAGTTTCTGCACCTATAACTCACTTCTAAGTACGTAATTTCAAAGAATATCATAAATTTTTTGCCTGTTGGTATTGCAGGATTGAGGAAGGATTGAACGTGAAGTTTTATTAACTGGAGCCCTAGCAATTTCAAAGATACCAGTCGTGCCAGAATATTTCTGACAGGTCTTCTTCATAATGGCCTGAATGTGTCCCAGACAGTGTGATCTATAGCTTTTAATCAGCTAATGGATTGAACCTCACAGTGAAACTTGGCAGTTTGGAACAGAAAGGATTTTGCAATTTTACAATTTTCACTTTGGGACAAGTTTCTGAGGAAAGCAGCAGCATCATTCCTGGCCACTGGTGAATGACAAAGCAATGTTGTAAATAGAATAAAAGGTTGTGTTTAGCTCAGCTTCACCAGAGCATTTGTAATGGTTTTTGCCCTTGTCCTGGTTTAGGATTTTGGGTCTTTATATGATTGTGTTTTGGTCTGACTATGGGTAACAACAAGTGAGGCAGAGCAGAGGGGGTTTATCACAATCAAGGGGTAGATTTCCACTGTAAAACTTTATAATCGGCATTTTTCTCCTGAACTGAAAGTTCAAACAGGTAAAAAAGGCTATTTGGAGAAATAGGCAGTGATTGGGGTTGCCACATTTTGTCCTGGTGCTGTAGGACCGGGGAAAATGTGCTGTCAGGGAAGTCCAGGGAATGCAGGAGGCAGGGCCAGGAGTGGTACCTTGGAGTTCATTTGGAGTGAGGGCCCCTGAGGTCACTCAGGAAGATAGAAAATACAGAGGATGTCTGAAGGGATGTACTGGAATCTGTGCAAGTCCCCTTGTCAGAACTTCTTCATTTCTGAGAGCTCTTCATGTTGATTAGCGAGGTTGAATGTTTCCATATTTAGTTCTTCTGTCAACTCTTGCCTTTTGTCTTTTTGTACAAACTTCCAAGACCAGGGAAAAGAAAAAGTGGAAAAAAAAAAATCAGACAAGTTGATTTAGGTCTTGAGGAGTAGGAGTTGCTAAGGGATAGAGAGGAGGAGTTATTCTGCTTTGAGCAGAACGAGAAGATGAAAATTGTCCTGTAAATATGAATTCACTGACTTTAACAAGTGTGTGGTGAAGGTCCCAAGCTCTCTGCCAGTAGCCACAAGGTAAGATGAATCTCTTTTTTTCCCCCTGCTGCTTTCTCCTTCTTTCCAAAAAATAAGTAAGGTATTGACCTCAGTATTGGCCAGCACTGTTGCAGATAGTGCTGTTTGTAGCAACATTTTGGGGTAGATTGGAGCTGCATTGACCACCCTTCCAAATTCTGTGCCTGTAGGGCAAAACCATCCCTTTAAATAGTCTCAGATTTCTTAAATGTTAGATATGATACTCAAATCTGTCATTGTGTAATATTTTGGGGGTTGGTTTGTTTGTTAAAAATAGCAGGAGAGAAAAAGTTCTATTCCATGATAATACTTTTTTTTTAGACTGGGTGATTTTTGAGAGGAGTTTCGTTAGTCCCTGCAGAGTGGGGTGCTGAGGTGACTGTTACAAACTGATACATATGGTCTATATCAAAGTAACAAGGTACTTATGAAGCCTCTTAATTAAAAACTTTCTATAGCCTTTTTATGTGTTATCAATATAAAAATGTAATAACTTTTTACATATTGTTAAAATACAATGTAATCACTTTCAACATATCAATGATAGCCTTTTTATATATTGCTGTAAGTTTTTTAATAGTGTATTAGCAACATCCAGCTGGATTAGTACATAGATATGTGAAATCACCAAGGGGCATAAATCAGAAAAGTTCTGAAGAAAGTAGACAGGTAGATGCTATAACAAGAAACAGTAGAAAGCACGAATGAAAACTTGGCAGAAGCACGGGACAATCAGCAAAATAATTAGAAATTACGGCTTGGAGGACTAGGAAAAACCATGAACATCACAACTGCACATGCCCTGAAGACAAAAGTGAAAAGTCCACCATGATGAAGGTGTGGCTCTGGATTATTTTTCAGGCTGTTACTGAATTATTTGTACAGGCTGGAGCATGCCAGAGCCTGCAATTAAAGTGTCATAGTTAGGGGCTGTCTGCATTGAGGCAGCCTTGTTTTCCCACATAAGGAAGGCTCATCCTTGAGCTTCCAGGGAACCTGAAAATGGAGAAAGTTGTCTTCACAGAGCATCATCTGTGCTTCAGGACTGACCCTGTCAGCAGCAGGGCTATGCTGAGCCTCGTGTGTTATATGGAGAGGATCTTTTGAAACCATGGGTGGAGAAGGAAAAAGAGCACGAATGAAATCCTTTTCCACATGGGGCAGGAGTGAATCCCAGCCCACCTTTGTTATTGCTATGACTGAGGTATGTGACAGTGAAATCACTGCCTTTTTTCAGATAAAATGGGCAGGGAAGGGGTGGTTGGGTGGTGGGAGAAGGTGCTGTTTCATGGAGCTGCAAATGTGAGATCGTGAGCAGTGAACATACCAGTGTCACACTCAGAGTCTGCAGCAGATCTGACATGAACCCCTCTGCCTTCTGCAAAATTTGTCCGTAGAGGAGAAGCAGTGTTTGATGAAGTGGCTCTTCAATTTTAAATGAGAGTGAGCGAGAGTTCTCTTTTTATGGAGAAATTAAAAAATTGTTCGATATCAAATTCTCTTGAGTGGAATGGCTGTATTGCTCATTTTGATGAGCTTTGATGGGAATAAGGTTTGTTGCTGTTGGTGGAGCTGGTGATCAGTTCTGATCTCCAATTTGATTCAGCACAGGGGGAGGTGACAGAAAATATGGGAAGTTAGCAAGGGTGGGATTTGTGCCAGGCCCAAGGGTGGCTGGACTTTTCTTTACCACTCCTGAAACTCATTTAACACCAGGTGCTTCCCCTTGTCGAGATGAATGAAATCTAGATCTATCTTTCCTAGCTCTGTTTTTTGCATATGGGGGCCTCATTATTATTCTTCTGTGTTTGTGTGCACATGGTTTACTGACCATCTGCCATGATGGCTGTGTTTGGGGGCACTAGGGAGGGGTTTTAGGTACATTTTTCTGATCAGCTCAGATCCTGAACTGATATAGATGAGTAACTATCCCAGCATTTTTAATGGGAAGATGGTGCCTGAAATATCTGGGTGAAGACTGAACTGTGGGGTCAGGAAATGCTGGTGAAACCTCCAGGGAGTCACAGGAGAGCACCGTGGGTGAGCAGAGTTGGCTGGAATGTCTCTGGATAAGGGTGGGTGATCCAAAACTACCTGTTCAATCTTCAGCACAAACACCCAGGTTGTCCCGTTTCAGCTCAGCCACTTGATCACAGTTTTGGAAAAAAGGAGTGAATTTTCCATCAGCAGCTCTGTGAGAAGCAGCAGAGCTCAAGCCCATCTCTGGAGATGATTTTATCCATCCCTGCCACAGGGAGAGTCTCTTCCTCAGAAGAAGGTGCTCCCCATGGAAATCAAAGCTTGGTGGATGGAGCAGGCACCTTGGGGCTCTGCCCTGCAGATGGTGGATGTGTTTTCAGGTTGTTCCCCTCCCTCAGAGCTTGGGCAGAGGTAGGAGGAGCAATTATTGGAAGTACAGTTAATCTTTCTTTAATTAGAAAACATGCTAAATTAAAAGGCCCAGGAGTGATCTCACAGATGTCAGCTTACTGAGAGATAATAATTGGTGTGAGAATCCAATGTTTTGCTAAGCTTTGGATCTGTGTTTGATAGCATTGTTATGCTTTTACATACTTTTTACTGTGAGAAACTTGACCCAAATAGAGAGCTCAAGCTTTGTGTTCTGTCTTCTTCAGGACTCATTGAACAGATTCACTTAAACAATAATGATAAAGATGATCATAACAACAAGAAGTATCATGATTATCTGTTGTCTGTAAGTTTAGAAAATAGCAGCTAGCTTTAGAAACCTCTTGAGAAGAAATGTCTTTCTCATGGCAGCTGTGGGTTTAAACTTTTGACAGCAGCATCTCTGGGTAAATTTCCAGCAGGATGTTGTTTGCACAGAGCAGACAGCCCCTTGCTCTGGGCATCACACAGCAGAGATGCCCCAGCTCTGCTCAGCAGCATCAGCAAAATCTGCCATCTCCTTTTCAAAGTGCATCAAGAAGTTTTTCCTCATTCTGTTCTGGGGTGGTTTAGAAAATTCCTCTGCTGCTTTGGAGGTGGAGACTGGCTGCTAAACCCATCCTGCAGGACAACTCACTGCTGCAATCCCTCTCCACATCCCTTGCTGCAGGACCCCAGGGTAGCTCTGAATTTTTCAGAGTGTGGTGAGCACACAGCCAAAGGCAAACGTGTGGTCCTGGTTGGGTACTTTCCTTTTATATGTGAAATTTAAGCCAACTTTCCTTACAGTTAATAGGGAACATCAACTCTTGCTTTATGGGATGTCAGTATTGATGAGGCTGTGCCTTAATCAGAAAGAAATCTTCTTTCATGCACAGAAGAGTTTCTGTGGCCATCCTTAGAGAAAGTAGAAGCACTTGCATTTCTGCTGAGGAAAAAGCCCAGAGATGGAGAGGATGATGGTGTTCATGCTTGAGGATCAGTCAGGGTGCTGGATATGCCTTCAGCCTGGGGGGTTTGCAGAGGCAGAACTTGTGGAACATGAGAAGGAAGGATTTTTACGGGCCTTTGAATTTTGACAGTTTGAATCAGCAATGGTATTATAACAAAGATAATCGTGCAAATGTTATTGATGGTGGAAATTGTTACAAGGAAATGAGGAGTGTTCTTTTGAAACCAGATTTTCAGTATAGTGACACATTCAACCCAGTGCTTTTCCGACTTAAACCAGTTTTATACTAATGTTTACATCAACTGTGATGTAATTATTCCCAGTTTACTTTGGGAAGCGAGAGGAAAATCAATTGCAGTGTATTGACCTTGAAATGCATTAATTACTTGCTCATGCACATTCCTTGCCTTCCCCCCACTCCACCTTTCTTTTTTTTTTTTTTTTTCCCCAGAGATAGGGAATATCTGACAGCTTGGGTTTTATTTACTTTTGTGTGAGTTAAGAGCAATTCCAGTGTGGAGTGAAACCTGAAGTTTCCAGTGTTGCATAAATAGTTAACCCTTTCTCTTACTTGCCTGTTTTTGTGTCTGGTATACCTTCAGGTCACAGAAGGGTGTTTTTACTCTCCATGTTGAGGGGCTCAGACACAGGATTAGATACAAGTAAAAAGAGATCAAAACAGTCAATCCACTAAAGCACTTGCATTTAATCTGCTACCTCCCCTTGACAATAAGAATATTTGTGACTATAATCAGCATTTACTATCTGAAATGCAAGTGCATATTTCTGTGCTTGGCTGAATCAGTGCCCGATTTTGGACTGCTGGCTGCAGAGCACATGTTGCAGATGCTCTTTTATCTCTTTTATGTGTTCATGCAGCTTTCCATCCTCACAATCAGGTGGTTCTGAGCAGCACAGGGCCCTGCAGAGGGTCAGGGTGCTTTTGAGATGCTCTGCTGGTGATGGGAACTGTGCACCTCGCCAAGGCAGCTGCTTGCAGAACTGGTTTGCATCTGATTTTGCGTTGGCCCGTGCTGCAGTGACACATCTAAGGTGCCTCGAAGAAGTTTTCCAGCCAATAAATGGCAACTTCTTTTAAAAAGCCTTCAAGAAAAACTGTTACCTACCAGTAACAGTGCAGCCTCTAGAACAAGAGCCACATTCAGCCTGTGTTTGCAGCAAAGGCTGGAAAGTCTGTCTTCCCTTTTCATCTCAAACACAAGGAAGCCCTTTTTGTGTGTCAGTTGAGATAGAAAACCACAAAAGTTTCCTCTTCTTTCAATGTGCTCTGCCCCAAACACGCTTTCACAAAATGCTTGTTCCTGCCTGAAAGAGTGCTGAAAGCTCTGCAGTTTGCAGCACAAAACACATGAGGCCAGATCATTTTGCAAGCTGTCTTAATGCAACCCCCAGTAGTCCTAAAATGAAGTAAATGATGAGGCTAAATAGTGCCAAGTAGCTGACAATAGTAGTTTAAAGACGATCTGCCAATTCGCAAGTTTTTCATCAAAACTCATTAGGCTCATTAAATATTGTTAGTCCTGCTACTTTTAGGTATGCCAGCTTGCAAGTTCTGGCAGCTTGTGTAATTTGTACAGCCTTGTTGTATACATTTAAAACATTTGTTACCTGCATTTGCCTTTACAACTTTTTCTTTGCTCTTCCTTGTGAGTAGAGCACAGGCTTTGAAGAAAAGAATTAGTTGGTGAATCAGTCTATTTTCTCTAGTGGTCAGAGTCCATTAATCTGACTTTTGACTAGAGCACTGACTCTCCATCAGTGTCATTTTAAAGTCTTTTCAGCATTTCTCATTCAGTGAAAAGTCTTGTGTTAAGTAACATAAGCCAGACATCTCCTTTTGCGGTCAGCCGTGGAATCCAGTTGATTGTTTGTGTAAGTTTTGTGCAAATGTCAACAGAACAAATTGATGGTGCTTTGCTTGTCCATGACTGATGATGATTGATGTGTTTTGGCACACTGTATTTGTTCATAATTCATAATTCATGAACTTGCCTTTCTGCCTGGGTTCATACGTGGCCAGAGTTTACAGCTGTTTACTCGAGCAGTCGAAGTCCCTGTTGACCTGAGACTCCTTTTGATAAAAGACAAGTTAAAATTGTCTCATCTCATTTGCAGAGGTGGCCTTTGCCTTGCTGTGGGGCAAGAAAAGGTGCCTGTGGTGGAGATGTGGTTTGTGACTGCTCATCTCCTTGTTTGGAATTTGTACCCAGAGCAGTTGGACATGGGTGGAACAGGCAGTGTTCTGCCAGCCTCTGCTTTCCAGCAGATCTGCAGTGTGTTTTACACACAGGGAAGCTCAGCAGTGAAAGAAAGAAATTCTTCTGTGCTACAGAGCCCATTTCTGCTCTCATTTTCATTGCTGATGGTAAGCTCTGGTTTTAACAGAGTTTTCTTGCTTTTTACCCAGCTAGTGACCTTCAGAGCGCTCTAATCCACACAGTGTGGTCTCCGGACAATATTTTTGCCAAATTACTCATCACAGCCGTGCAGTCCCCATAAGGCTTTAAATGATGCATTAAGTGATGCAGTAGCATCTGCCACATGTGGTTCCTCCTCTTGGGGATGTTTGTGTAGGGACAGCTCTGTGTTTTGCTTTGTGCTTTGGAGGGATGGGGGTGTGTGTGTGAGAAGTGCTCGTCGTAGTGTGCAAGGCTGGTCACAAACAGCTGCACGGGGTGTCTGGCAAAGGCTTTAAACTCATGAGGTGTGAGCAGCAAGAGAGGCTTCGAGGAGGCAGCTAAAGTGTCTCCCTGGATGGCAGCCTGATTGCTCAGCACCTATTGGGTGTGAGCCCCAGAGCAGAGGTGAGGAGAGTGTGGATGCTCAAAGCAGTGGAAGTGAAGCAAGCTATATATATGACAAAGGGTCAGCAATGGACCAAAGGCTCCATTCTGTCAAGGTTTAATTCTGTGGGCAGCCCTGCTAGAGACTGTTGGATTGCTCACTGGGTGGGACCAGAGCAAGAGGAAAATCATCTGTGGTGAAGATGCTGCCTCCCCAGTCGCCTGTACACCTGCAGCATGGGTCCCAGATGTGTGCGACACAGTTGGGAGGAGAAGAATAAAGCTGCTGAAACCATCCCAGCTGAGGCAAGCTTTTTGCTCTGGTGACATGAATGTTGATGTGACAGTGACAGCACGCATTACCCTCCTGGTTCACCTCTAGGGTGACCTCTCTGTGACATTGTGAAGGCTGCATTGCCATTGCCATGAGCGGGTGATGCCCGGGGTGATGCGAGCGCTTGTGCTGTGCAGAGGAGCAGCTACAGCTCTGTGTAGACAGCGTGCTATAAATACACAGTCCTGTGTGCAAACACCTCCTGCAGCACCCTTACTTTAATCAGCACGGAGGTTAATAGCACTGGAGGTGCTTGGTCTGGGAGAAAAGGAAGGTGCAATCTTCTGTACGTTGGTAATTTCATGTCAAGATTACTGCAGAATTTAAATATGTCTTTAGGGACAGATATTTGTGAGGGTTAACATTTGCTTTAGCAAATTCACACCCAAAGCACAGATGGGTTTTACTGGAACTGAAAGTGTTTGGGATGCTGGGGTAAATAGCTGTGGTTTTGATCTGTAACTGGGGAATCTCTGAGTGGTTTGGTTTGGAAGGACCTTAAAGATCATCGAGCTCCAACCCCCCTGTGTGGGCAGGGACCCTTTGCACTATCCCAGGTTGCTCAGAGCCTCATCCAACATGGCCCTGCACACATCCCATTGAGGGACGGGGCATCCACAATTCCTCTGGCACCCTGCTCCAGTGTCTCACCACTAACACTGAAAATAAAATAGCCCATAAGCCAACTGAGCCTTGGGGGAAGGGTGACTCTCTGATTTTATTCTATTATCCAGAAGGTTCTGCTGCTGCTGGTTGCATTATGGTGGACTTTCCTCGCCTTCAGAAAGACTTATCTCCTTTCCTTACAAGGCCAGTATTTTGTGGCATGGGAGAAGATGGGGGTTTGACATTGTCACAGCTGTTTGTTCCATGTCCCTTGAAGAGCTGGTACAAGTGGATGCCAGTCTTTCCTATTTCAGGCTAGTGCCTGAATACAGAGGTGACATTTGCTAATGACAAAGCAAAATGGAACGGCTCAGGGGAAAACAGGACATCTGTAATACTGACAGATGTGTTGTAGTGGTTGTTGGGATCTCAGTATAAAGAATCTGTGTGGATTGCTTGCCGAGATTAACACCTCTGAATCAAACCTGTGAACAACAGGAAAAAATACAGGTGGCCAATTATTTTTCCTCAGATTAACACCTCCAAATCAACTTGGTGTGCAGCGGAAAAGAAGTGCAGATTGCCAATTATTTTAGAATGGAGACAATGTTTCAAATACTATTTACATTTGGAACAGTATCCAAATAATCAGGGCAGTGTTCCTGTGCTGGAGAGCCAGGAGCAGCAGCACAACCTGTGTCGAGATTCAAGGCAGTGGAAACCTCTGCAGAAACCTCTGTTCAGCCCTTTTTTGCAGCAGCCACAGTGGATGATGTGAGAGAGGCTTGTGGAAGGTGCTGCCATGCGGAAATGTCAGGGAGGGGGCAAAAAAGAGCTCTGTTTCTTGGTTTTTTTTTTAGCTAAAGGAGATGGAAATACTTTTACAAGGTTATACCATGCTCCCCAGTATTTGAATTTCAGAAAATCATTAACCTTGAAAGAAAACTCAAGGTAGCTCCATGAAGAACTGGAAGAGAAAAGACCAAAGAAACAATTTAACTCTATCTAGAAACACAATTTTTTATGCAAGGGTCATCAGGGTGAGCTTTTCCCCTCCTTTATCTTGGTGGGCAGCTTTTTTGAGTGCAAGTGGCATAACTGCTGAACTGCCTTGTCAATATGTGTTCCTTTGTATTATCATAATCTCAAAGAAAATGAAGAAGACAAGTCAAAACATGCTGGCAAACCCAGGCACAGTTAATGCAGGACGTGGAATTTGTGTCAACAAGCTGAGTGATTCTGAGGTTACGTTGTAGTCCATTGTGGAGATATTTAAAACGGGAGAAGTAAAGGGTTTAGAAAACAGAATATAGCTTCATTTGGCAAGGAGTAGGTGTGAGCCATATGGAGTCCAGATGTTCCCGATGCCTTCTGAAAAAGTAACAAATCCAGAGTCGCTGAAGGAGGAATTTCAGACTAAACAAATGAGAAAAATATGTGGCCGAGCACAACAGAGCTTTTGAGCTTTGAGTCTCTCCTGCCTCTCTCACCTTTTTGCCATCGTGCCATTTTGGTGCCTTCTGTGGGAATTTTTTAATACAGTGTAGTGAAAAGCACATCTCCATGGGCAGAAGAGTCTCAGCATCTGTCTGCAGCCTGAAGTTGGCAAACAAGGCAAGGGTCTCCATATTGAGGGATAATAAAGAGACAAATGTAGGCGGAAATAAATAGAAAATGTGAAAAGATTAAAAAAAACGTCCAATTTTCCAACTCCTTTCTTTCAGTGTAGGCCTCAGTATTTTCTCTTTATATCCTGGTGCTGAATGATAACTTTTTATCAATAATACATGATTTGCATTTGCAGCACATTACCTCATTTGCATTTTACTTGTCAAGCGACTTGAATACAAAGAGATAGAGGCCCCAGCTCTCAAATATCTATATGTAGAATAACAGTTCAATTAAGCAAAGATATACATATGCATGTGTTTTCAGAGAGGAAGACTCTGTGCTCCTCCTGAGTTTAATTTTGGAAGTTTAGGATTTATTCAAGTTGAGAATAGCTCTTGATAGTCAAAATACCCCAAAAGCCATTCTTCATTAAACGAGTGAATCTGCCTCGTGTTTGCATAGAAAACTGGTTTCCTGATAATTCAAGTTACTTTTCTGTACATGAAAAAGAAACAAAAGATGATGGAAATATGTGTGACAGGTAGTGTTTAGGAATTCAGGACCGTATTCCTCAAAAGACTGCACCACTATTGCTTAGTCTTGCATCAGCTGCGTTTTTCTGCTAAAATTACCTTAAAATCTGTATTACTTCTGGCTGAGATACCTGTGCCAGTAGAAGCCTTGTGCCTAAGTGCAGACATAAAGCCAAATTATGTCTTGGTTTGGGTGTACAAGAGGTAAAAAGAGAGGTTGAAATGCAAAATTTCTCTAGTTGGTTGAAATTATGTGTTAGGAAAAGCCTGTTTCTGTACGCTGTGTATGAGGAAGGGAAGATGCCCCTGTTGCATAGGTACTCTAGGAGTGTGTTAAGTGTGGGATTGTGCTTTCTAGTGCATCTTGCCTTTCCCTGACCTCCTTCTGAGGGATGAATAAACCTAATCTGCTGGAAAACGAGTGAGATCTTGAGCAGACTCCTTCTAAAAGAAGTAGCAGCCCCAAGATTGAAGGCAGCAGCCTCCACCTGCCCTAAGCTTGTATGTACCACAGAGTAATTGCAATATCTTCTTGACGGGTTCACCTTGTCCAAATTAAGATAGGAAATTGGTTTTCTTGAGGCACGTTCCCAGCATTCACTCTCATTAATATTTTCTGCTAATGTGAGTGCTCAGCAGTGTTTTTGCCTTTGCAGATTACAAAGCTAATGGGTGAAGGCTGCAGCCAATGAATGGCCTTCTCAATATTCTGTGGGCTGTGAAAAACACCTCTCAATTGGGATGATTTGGCCTTATTTACATCATTTTGCTCTTCTGGATAGCTCATGAAGCACAGGTCCCATGAGCCAGGTCCAACCAGGAGAAAATGATTTTGGACCCTGAATGCAGGTGGTCACAGCCAACCTGGTGGCTTCCTGCTGAGAGGGTCAAACCATGGGCAGAAGTCCTTTCCCTGTGCCAGCAGCCCTGGTACTTTCACAAAAATGAATTTCCAAAAATGCCAGCCCCCTGCACAGCCCCAGTGGTTCCAGAGCCTGTCTGTTTGCATGGGAGATGCAATGAGTGGATGGAGAGATGCTGGCTGGGTTATTGAGGACAGTGCTGGAGCCAGCAGAGGACATGGGCTCAGCTGGAGGGAGGGATGGGAAACATCTGGAAAACTCTTGTGCACTTTGAGGTGCAAAAAGACCATCGATGTGGGTTGTTCTCTATGTCTGAGGCACTCACGTTCCTTTTGCTCTCTGTGCACGAAATAGAAAACAGCAAAACAAAGTGAGGTGGCATAAGACATGAAGGGCAAAGTACATGTTCCAGAAAATAAAGAGTCTTCAAAGGGGTGCTTTCTGAGGTTTAAAACATTTTGCTTTTCCATGTGTGCGTGCTTGATTAAGATGCTTTGAATCTCAAGCTGGAGTTTTTAAGTTGTGTTTCCTTGTCTGCTTAAGCAAGGTGTTGTTTTGTTCCTACTTTCAAAGCTGTTGGTGTGAGGTTTGGCTTTTTTGAAGTGCTGAAGCACGTGTGCCAGCATTACAGCAGCACCCAGCTGGTTTCACTGGGAAACTGCAAACTCCAGGAGCTCCTCTTTATTTCAGGACTCGTATCAACAGTTTTTTGGACATTTGGGGCTGTTTGTTTGCTATGTGCATGCTTTAAGTGCATCCATAAATATATATATTGTGGTGTAAGCAGTCTTGAAACCTCCTTTTGGTCTGGAAGCATTTAGCTTCTGAAGGTTATGAAGCCTTAAATGTTCACTGGGTCTGTTGTCAGTATTAGCTGAGAGATCCTGAACTTGGAACTGCACATGGAAACACGTGGAAGGTGATCAGTAGTGCACTTTATTGTCTGTTGCTTTTGGAACTACAAGTGGGGTCCTGTTTTCTGTGTTAGTGGCATTCAGGGAGAGAAATGCCAGTAAGGAATTTTGTTTTCTTGTCTTGCACCTTCTCAGATTTTCTCAGTTTATTCAGTACTTATTATAGCAAGGTGCAGTTCATGAGAGTGATCATGTGGGAAGGTCAGAGAGGATCATTAAATCACTGAAGAATTGCCACTGAGGACACAAACATCAGTTCGGGTGCAGTCACCCCTGCTTCTGACCTGAAAAAAACATGAGATTTGGGATGTGTGGATCCACAGTGGTTCTTCAGGTGTTAAAAAATTGACTGCTGCACTCCTGTAATGCTCATTGTGCTGTTGATCAACCTCACCCTGGAAAATGTGCTGCTATATGAAGCAAACATTTTTACTTAAATAACTTAATAATGCAAACATTTTTACTTGGAATTAGGAGTCAGCAGGCTCCTCCTCCAGAGGATTTCAGCAGCAGAGCTGTGGGAGGTGATTCAAGGAACCAAAATCACAGTCAGCAGGAAATGCTGATGGTAATGACAGTGGAAGACACTGTGTCCCCTTGGAGATTTAATGATGGAGAGAACAAACTAAAGGCTCCCAACCTCTCGGTGTCAGGGTCCTCAGAGACAGCAGACAAATCTTTACTCTGTGCAGCAAAGAAAAAGCTCTTGGACATCAACAGTCCCTGAATTCTCGGGGGTTTTGTGCTGCCTGTTAGAGCAGAGAACCTGCACAATGACCCAGATGGGCTGTTTAATGAGATGGTTCTCTAATGAGGGGGATATAGTTTTAAAGCTGAGCAAATAAAGTGTGAGATGTAGTTTCAGGCGCTTCCTTTTTTGGGTTTTACTGTGTGTTTGACTGTCCCACAGTCGAACAGGAAAAAAAAATAAGGTGAATAAAAAAACTCTGGCATTGCAGAGCACTATTTCACAAAAGCAGGTTTGTCCTGTGCTTCCAGATTGCCTGGAATATTACCTGTTACAGATGGAAAATCTGTTTTTTTGTAGCTCCATGAAGAATGGAAGAGAAAAGACCAAAGAAACAATTTAACTCTATCTAGAAACACAATTTTTTATGCAAGGGTCATCAGGTGAGCTTTTCCCCTCCTTATCTTGGTGGGCACTTTTTGAGTGCAAGTGGCATAACTGCTGAACTGCCTTGTCAATTATGTTCCTTTGTATTATCATAATCTCAAAGAAAATGAAGAAGACAAGTCAAACATGCTGGCAAACCCAGGCACAGTAATGCAGGACGTGGAATTGTGTCAACAAGGCTGAGTGATTCTGAGGTTACGTTTGTAGTCCATTGTGGAGATATTAAAACGGGAGAAGTAAAGGGTTAGAAAACAGAATATAGCTTCATTTGGCAAGGAGTAGGTGTGTAGCCATATGGAGTCCAGATTTCCCGTGCCTTCTTGAAAAAGTAACAAATCCAGAGTCGCTGAAGAGGGAATTCAGACTAACAAATGAGAAAAATATGTGGCCGAGCACAAACAGAGCTTTGAGCTTTGAGTCTCTGCCTCTCTCACCTTTTTGCCATCGTGCCATTTGGTGCCTTCTGTGGGAATTTTTAAGTACAGTGTATGAAAAGCACATCTCCATGGCAGAAGGTCTCAGCATCTGTCTGCAGCCTGAGTTGGCAAACAAGGCAGGGTCTCCATATTGAGGATAATAAAGAGAAAATAGTAGGCGGAAATAAATAGAAAATGTGAAAAGATAAAAAAAACGTCCAATTTTCCAATCCTTTCTTTCGTGTAGGCCTCAGTATTTTCTCTTTATATCCTGGTGTGAATGATAACTTTTATCAATAATACTGATTTGCATTTGCAGCCATACTCTCATTTGCATTTACTTGTCAAGCGACTTGAATACAAAGAGATAGAGCCCCAGCTCTCAAATATCTATATGTAGAATAACAGTTCAATTAAGCAAAGATATACATATGGCATTGTGTTTCAGAGAGGAAGACTCTGTGCCCTCCTGAGTTTATTTGTGGAAGTTTAGGATTCTTCAGTGAGAATAGTCTTGATAGTCAAATACCCCAAAAGCCATTCTTCATTAAACGAGTGAATCTGCCTCGTGTTTGCATAGAAAACTGGTTTCCTATATTCAAGTTACTTTTCTGTACATTGAAAAGAAACAAAAGATGATGAATATGTGTGACAGGTAGGTGTTTAGGAATTCAGGACCGTATCCTCAAAAGACTGCACCACTATTGCTTAGTCTTGCATCAGCTGCGTTTTTCTGCTAAAATACCTTAAAATCTGTATTACTTTGCTGAGATACCTGTGCCAGTAGAAGCCTTGTGCCTAAGTGCAGACATAAGCCAAATTATGTCTTGTGGGTGTACAAGAGGTAAAAGAGGGTTGAAATCAAATTTCTCTAGTTGGTTGAAATTATGTGTTAGGAAAGCCTGTTTCTGTACGCTGTGTATGAGGAAGGGAAGATGCCCCTGTTGCATAGGTACTTAGGAGTGTTCATCTCCTTGTTTGGAATTTGTACCCAGAGCAGTTGGACATGGGTGGAACAGGCAGTGTTCTGCCAGCCTCTGCTTTCCAGCAGATCTGCAGTGTGTTTTACACACAGGGAAGCTCAGCAGTGAAAGAAAGAAATTCTTCTGTGCTACAGAGCCCATTTCTGCTCTCATTTTCATTGCTGATGGTAAGCTCTGGTTTTAACAGAGTTTTCTTGCTTTTTACCCAGCTAGTGACCTTCAGAGCGCTCTAATCCACACAGTGTGGTCTCCGGACAATATTTTTGCCAAATTACTCATCACAGCCGTGCAGTCCCCATAAGGCTTTAAATGATGCATTAAGTGATGCAGTAGCATCTGCCACATGTGGTTCCTCCTCTTGGGGATGTTTGTGTAGGGACAGCTCTGTGTTTTGCTTTGTGCTTTGGAGGGATGGGGGTGTGTGTGTGAGAAGTGCTCGTCGTAGTGTGCAAGGCTGGTCACAAACAGCTGCACGGGGTGTCTGGCAAAGGCTTTAAACTCATGAGGTGTGAGCAGCAAGAGAGGCTTCGAGGAGGCAGCTAAAGTGTCTCCCTGGATGGCAGCCTGATTGCTCAGCACCTATTGGGTGTGAGCCCCAGAGCAGAGGTGAGGAGAGTGTGGATGCTCAAAGCAGTGGAAGTGAAGCAAGCTATATATATGACAAAGGGTCAGCAATGGACCAAAGGCTCCATTCTGTCAAGGTTTAATTCTGTGGGCAGCCCTGCTAGAGACTGTTGGATTGCTCACTGGGTGGGACCAGAGCAAGAGGAAAATCATCTGTGGTGAAGATGCTGCCTCCCCAGTCGCCTGTACACCTGCAGCATGGGTCCCAGATGTGTGCGACACAGTTGGGAGGAGAAGAATAAAGCTGCTGAAACCATCCCAGCTGAGGCAAGCTTTTTGCTCTGGTGACATGAATGTTGATGTGACAGTGACAGCACGCATTACCCTCCTGGTTCACCTCTAGGGTGACCTCTCTGTGACATTGTGAAGGCTGCATTGCCATTGCCATGAGCGGGTGATGCCCGGGGTGATGCGAGCGCTTGTGCTGTGCAGAGGAGCAGCTACAGCTCTGTGTAGACAGCGTGCTATAAATACACAGTCCTGTGTGCAAACACCTCCTGCAGCACCCTTACTTTAATCAGCACGGAGGTTAATAGCACTGGAGGTGCTTGGTCTGGGAGAAAAGGAAGGTGTAATCTTCTGTACGTTGGTAATTTCATGTCAAGATTACTGCAGAATTTAAATATGTCTTTAGGGACAGATATTTGTGAGGGTTAACATTTGCTTTAGCAAATTCACACCCAAAGCACAGATGGGTTTTACTGGAACTGAAAGTGTTTGGGATGCTGGGGTAAATAGCTGTGGTTTTGATCTGTAACTGGGGAATCTCTGAGTGGTTTGGTTTGGAAGGACCTTAAAGATCATCGAGCTCCAACCCCCCTGTGTGGGCAGGGACCCTTTGCACTATCCCAGGTTGCTCAGAGCCTCATCCAACATGGCCCTGCACACATCCCATTGAGGGACGGGGCATCCACAATTCCTCTGGCACCCTGCTCCAGTGTCTCACCACTAACACTGAAAATAAAATAGCCCATAAGCCAACTGAGCCTTGGGGGAAGGGTGACTCTCTGATTTTATTCTATTATCCAGAAGGTTCTGCTGCTGCTGGTTGCATTATGGTGGACTTTCCTCGCCTTCAGAAAGACTTATCTCCTTTCCTTACAAGGCCAGTATTTTGTGGCATGGGAGAAGATGGGGGTTTGACATTGTCACAGCTGTTTGTTCCATGTCCCTTGAAGAGCTGGTACAAGTGGATGCCAGTCTTTCCTATTTCAGGCTAGTGCCTGAATACAGAGGTGACATTTGCTAATGACAAAGCAAAATGGAACGGCTCAGGGGAAAACAGGACATCTGTAATACTGACAGATGTGTTGTAGTGGTTGTTGGGATCTCAGTATAAAGAATCTGTGTGGATTGCTTGCCGAGATTAACACCTCTGAATCAAACCTGTGAACAACAGGAAAAAATACAGGTGGCCAATTATTTTTCCTCAGATTAACACCTCCAAATCAACTTGGTGTGCAGCGGAAAAGAAGTGCAGATTGCCAATTATTTTAGAATGGAGACAATGTTTCAAATACTATTTACATTTGGAACAGTATCCAAATAATCAGGGCAGTGTTCCTGTGCTGGAGAGCCAGGAGCAGCAGCACAACCTGTGTCGAGATTCAAGGCAGTGGAAACCTCTGCAGAAACCTCTGTTCAGCCCTTTTTTGCAGCAGCCACAGTGGATGATGTGAGAGAGGCTTGTGGAAGGTGCTGCCATGCGGAAATGTCAGGGAGGGGGCAAAAAAGAGCTCTGTTTCTTGGTTTTTTTTTTAGCTAAAGGAGATGGAAATACTTTTACAAGGTTATACCATGCTCCCCAGTATTTGAATTTCAGAAAATCATTAACCTTGAAAGAAAACTCAAGGTAGCTCCATGAAGAACTGGAAGAGAAAAGACCAAAGAAACAATTTAACTCTATCTAGAAACACAATTTTTTATGCAAGGGTCATCAGGGTGAGCTTTTCCCCTCCTTTATCTTGGTGGGCAGCTTTTTTGAGTGCAAGTGGCATAACTGCTGAACTGCCTTGTCAATATGTGTTCCTTTGTATTATCATAATCTCAAAGAAAATGAAGAAGACAAGTCAAAACATGCTGGCAAACCCAGGCACAGTTAATGCAGGACGTGGAATTTGTGTCAACAAGCTGAGTGATTCTGAGGTTACGTTGTAGTCCATTGTGGAGATATTTAAAACGGGAGAAGTAAAGGGTTTAGAAAACAGAATATAGCTTCATTTGGCAAGGAGTAGGTGTGAGCCATATGGAGTCCAGATGTTCCCGATGCCTTCTGAAAAAGTAACAAATCCAGAGTCGCTGAAGGAGGAATTTCAGACTAAACAAATGAGAAAAATATGTGGCCGAGCACAACAGAGCTTTTGAGCTTTGAGTCTCTCCTGCCTCTCTCACCTTTTTGCCATCGTGCCATTTTGGTGCCTTCTGTGGGAATTTTTTAATACAGTGTAGTGAAAAGCACATCTCCATGGGCAGAAGAGTCTCAGCATCTGTCTGCAGCCTGAAGTTGGCAAACAAGGCAAGGGTCTCCATATTGAGGGATAATAAAGAGACAAATGTAGGCGGAAATAAATAGAAAATGTGAAAAGATTAAAAAAAACGTCCAATTTTCCAACTCCTTTCTTTCAGTGTAGGCCTCAGTATTTTCTCTTTATATCCTGGTGCTGAATGATAACTTTTTATCAATAATACATGATTTGCATTTGCAGCACATTACCTCATTTGCATTTTACTTGTCAAGCGACTTGAATACAAAGAGATAGAGGCCCCAGCTCTCAAATATCTATATGTAGAATAACAGTTCAATTAAGCAAAGATATACATATGCATGTGTTTTCAGAGAGGAAGACTCTGTGCTCCTCCTGAGTTTAATTTTGGAAGTTTAGGATTTATTCAAGTTGAGAATAGCTCTTGATAGTCAAAATACCCCAAAAGCCATTCTTCATTAAACGAGTGAATCTGCCTCGTGTTTGCATAGAAAACTGGTTTCCTGATAATTCAAGTTACTTTTCTGTACATGAAAAAGAAACAAAAGATGATGGAAATATGTGTGACAGGTAGTGTTTAGGAATTCAGGACCGTATTCCTCAAAAGACTGCACCACTATTGCTTAGTCTTGCATCAGCTGCGTTTTTCTGCTAAAATTACCTTAAAATCTGTATTACTTCTGGCTGAGATACCTGTGCCAGTAGAAGCCTTGTGCCTAAGTGCAGACATAAAGCCAAATTATGTCTTGGTTTGGGTGTACAAGAGGTAAAAAGAGAGGTTGAAATGCAAAATTTCTCTAGTTGGTTGAAATTATGTGTTAGGAAAAGCCTGTTTCTGTACGCTGTGTATGAGGAAGGGAAGATGCCCCTGTTGCATAGGTACTCTAGGAGTGTGTTAAGTGTGGGATTGTGCTTTCTAGTGCATCTTGCCTTTCCCTGACCTCCTTCTGAGGGATGAATAAACCTAATCTGCTGGAAAACGAGTGAGATCTTGAGCAGACTCCTTCTAAAAGAAGTAGCAGCCCCAAGATTGAAGGCAGCAGCCTCCACCTGCCCTAAGCTTGTATGTACCACAGAGTAATTGCAATATCTTCTTGACGGGTTCACCTTGTCCAAATTAAGATAGGAAATTGGTTTTCTTGAGGCACGTTCCCAGCATTCACTCTCATTAATATTTTCTGCTAATGTGAGTGCTCAGCAGTGTTTTTGCCTTTGCAGATTACAAAGCTAATGGGTGAAGGCTGCAGCCAATGAATGGCCTTCTCAATATTCTGTGGGCTGTGAAAAACACCTCTCAATTGGGATGATTTGGCCTTATTTACATCATTTTGCTCTTCTGGATAGCTCATGAAGCACAGGTCCCATGAGCCAGGTCCAACCAGGAGAAAATGATTTTGGACCCTGAATGCAGGTGGTCACAGCCAACCTGGTGGCTTCCTGCTGAGAGGGTCAAACCATGGGCAGAAGTCCTTTCCCTGTGCCAGCAGCCCTGGTACTTTCACAAAAATGAATTTCCAAAAATGCCAGCCCCCTGCACAGCCCCAGTGGTTCCAGAGCCTGTCTGTTTGCATGGGAGATGCAATGAGTGGATGGAGAGATGCTGGCTGGGTTATTGAGGACAGTGCTGGAGCCAGCAGAGGACATGGGCTCAGCTGGAGGGAGGGATGGGAAACATCTGGAAAACTCTTGTGCACTTTGAGGTGCAAAAAGACCATCGATGTGGGTTGTTCTCTATGTCTGAGGCACTCACGTTCCTTTTGCTCTCTGTGCACGAAATAGAAAACAGCAAAACAAAGTGAGGTGGCATAAGACATGAAGGGCAAAGTACATGTTCCAGAAAATAAAGAGTCTTCAAAGGGGTGCTTTCTGAGGTTTAAAACATTTTGCTTTTCCATGTGTGCGTGCTTGATTAAGATGCTTTGAATCTCAAGCTGGAGTTTTTAAGTTGTGTTTCCTTGTCTGCTTAAGCAAGGTGTTGTTTTGTTCCTACTTTCAAAGCTGTTGGTGTGAGGTTTGGCTTTTTTGAAGTGCTGAAGCACGTGTGCCAGCATTACAGCAGCACCCAGCTGGTTTCACTGGGAAACTGCAAACTCCAGGAGCTCCTCTTTATTTCAGGACTCGTATCAACAGTTTTTTGGACATTTGGGGCTGTTTGTTTGCTATGTGCATGCTTTAAGTGCATCCATAAATATATATATTGTGGTGTAAGCAGTCTTGAAACCTCCTTTTGGTCTGGAAGCATTTAGCTTCTGAAGGTTATGAAGCCTTAAATGTTCACTGGGTCTGTTGTCAGTATTAGCTGAGAGATCCTGAACTTGGAACTGCACATGGAAACACGTGGAAGGTGATCAGTAGTGCACTTTATTGTCTGTTGCTTTTGGAACTACAAGTGGGGTCCTGTTTTCTGTGTTAGTGGCATTCAGGGAGAGAAATGCCAGTAAGGAATTTTGTTTTCTTGTCTTGCACCTTCTCAGATTTTCTCAGTTTATTCAGTACTTATTATAGCAAGGTGCAGTTCATGAGAGTGATCATGTGGGAAGGTCAGAGAGGATCATTAAATCACTGAAGAATTGCCACTGAGGACACAAACATCAGTTCGGGTGCAGTCACCCCTGCTTCTGACCTGAAAAAAACATGAGATTTGGGATGTGTGGATCCACAGTGGTTCTTCAGGTGTTAAAAAATTGACTGCTGCACTCCTGTAATGCTCATTGTGCTGTTGATCAACCTCACCCTGGAAAATGTGCTGCTATATGAAGCAAACATTTTTACTTAAATAACTTAATAATGCAAACATTTTTACTTGGAATTAGGAGTCAGCAGGCTCCTCCTCCAGAGGATTTCAGCAGCAGAGCTGTGGGAGGTGATTCAAGGAACCAAAATCACAGTCAGCAGGAAATGCTGATGGTAATGACAGTGGAAGACACTGTGTCCCCTTGGAGATTTAATGATGGAGAGAACAAACTAAAGGCTCCCAACCTCTCGGTGTCAGGGTCCTCAGAGACAGCAGACAAATCTTTACTCTGTGCAGCAAAGAAAAAGCTCTTGGACATCAACAGTCCCTGAATTCTCGGGGGTTTTGTGCTGCCTGTTAGAGCAGAGAACCTGCACAATGACCCAGATGGGCTGTTTAATGAGATGGTTCTCTAATGAGGGGGATATAGTTTTAAAGCTGAGCAAATAAAGTGTGAGATGTAGTTTCAGGCGCTTCCTTTTTTGGGTTTTACTGTGTGTTTGACTGTCCCACAGTCGAACAGGAAAAAAAAATAAGGTGAATAAAAAAACTCTGGCATTGCAGAGCACTATTTCACAAAAGCAGGTTTGTCCTGTGCTTCCAGATTGCCTGGAATATTACCTGTTACAGATGGAAAATCTGTTTTTTTATTTTTTTCTCCCAGGAGAAGGTACCACTCTGTAGCTGTTCAGCCAGAGAAAAGGTGGCTAAATGTACATTACAAACACATCAATGTGAAGCCATCTATCTCAGTGACAGGAGGACAAAGAAACACAGCGGGTGCTTTGGTTACTTTTTCTGTCTTTGTTATTGTTTTTCTCTAGAATGAGGGACTAATCACTGTAATCTCCTGTTATTTCTGCTTTTCTTCCAACTTTACAGTAGTTTTTGCAGGTCTCTCTCAGTTTTGTGGAAAAGCCCCAAAAATAACAAAATGAAAACCTGGCAGTAGGATAAAACCATGTGTGGCAGTGTGCATGCACAAAGGACCAAAATGATGATTGCAGTAGTAAATTTAATGTGGCAATTCCTAATTCTGAAAGACATGACTTTGTGTCTTTAATTTTCCTCTGCTGTGGTTTGGGCATACAGTAACTAAAGTTACGTTTTCTGATTGAACTGTGTGTGGAAAATGCTGTAACTTTTGTGAATTATCAACCCAAAAGCATTGATTGGTTTCTTTGTTACCTATATATTGATGAGAACAATAATTTTCCTGCATGTGTGTGATTTTTTTCAAGTCTTGAGGATTCTTTGGTTTGCATTTAGTGCATATCCTAAAATAGGTGTAATTTTTGTCAGCCATGTAATACTGGGCTGAGAAATTTAATTTTAGTTTAGGTCATGCTCACACTGGTCACTTAAACACTAGTGGATTGTTAGTAGATGCAGTATATTATAAGGTATGGAGCTCTTCTGCCATTTAAAAAATCACTCTTTTAAAAAGAAGCCTTTATATTTTACACCCTTACAATAAAGACAGATACTATGTGTATGTAAAACATTTATAGAAGCATAAAAATTGCAAGAAAAAAAAAAAGAATCCCTTCACATCCCATCTCATTTCTAGCTGGTCTCTTGAGTCACCTTTTTCTTTGGGTGAAGATCAGTTCATGGGGGGACAGATTTATTGCCATTCCCCCACGTGGTTGATTGTGGGCAGTTTTTTATGAGTATTGTTTCCAAGGGTTGTATTTTTGCCAATACATTTTTTGATGTATTATACTCATCAATTTATAGGTAACAAAGAAACCAATCAATGCTTTTGGGTTGATAATTCACAAAAGTTACAGCATATTTCACACACAGCCAGAGTCTAATGAGGCAGCATTTTATCCCTTGTGTAGCTGAAGATTAGGAGGAACTACTGCAAAAAACCACCTGTGCTTGCAGAACTTTCAGTGTAATTTCCACTTGTTCCAAGTTCCTCCCACCCTCCTTCTGTTTAATCACTACTGCACTCACCAAATGTTTCCACCCTCTTTTCTGAGTGACCTTACACATATGAGATGGCCTTTGGAGTAAATTCTTATATCTTTTACCAATTTATTGTGTGCTATACACAGGTTTTTCTGATACATTTTCTTCTAACAGCATTGGTCTGTGTATACAGTTCATGGATTTACAGCTTTCTTATCTGTATATCGAGGCAGGAATAACATTTTGAGTTGAAGACTTGTAGTCTTCAAGAGTTTGAGGTGTACATAATTTTTTTTTTTAATTAATGAATCCTGTTTAAGATGCTAAGCACTTAAATACCTTCTTTTCAGTGGTGAAATTATTGACTGTGAATTTCACCCAATTGCTGTATAAACTGGATCACTTCTATGGTGGAAGTTGTGTTTTTATTACACTTTTCCCTCTGCAGCAGTCTGATTTCACCATCCTCCAGTGCTGGGTCCAATTGTTGGTAGGGTACCCAACAGGGTATTGGGGACAGCAGCAAAGGTTGGACTTTTAAGAGGACTGTTGTTAAACTTTATATTGCTCCATTTATATTTATTTTTTTAGTGCAGTCCATTGCAGTGCCCAGCAATAGAAGCAGAGTGGTTTCTTGCTGATCTGACACCACCCTTCATGTTGAACCCTGCACTTAAATCTCCATTTACTCCAAGCATTCAAGCTGCAGCTTGGTATTAAAAGCTTGATGATGTAATTATTTTGGTTGGCAAGTCTAACACTTCAAGATGTTCCCGGGTGAGCAGTGATGGAGTCTGTCAAGTGCTTTCTTGAAATCTCTGAAGTTTATGATGAGTGAATTTTGCCATGCAGTGATTAGCCTTATGGTGCAAATCTGGCCAACACATGAGCTTTCAGGTCAAGTTGTTCACTCCCTTCCTCTTTTGGATTTTCGTGGGTATTTTTCTTTCATGTTTTTTTTTGTTAGAATGAGTTCCTTGAGTTCACCAAATAGAAGTTTATAGAACTTGAGGCGAACTTTACATAAAACGACAAAGAAAAGCATTCCTGGAAAAAACCCCAGCAAACTGCATTAAATCTTGCCAACCTTTTGTGAGTACCCATCACTGAGGCTGGGTATGGCTGCCAAATGTTTCCAGCAAAGACTAGCTAACCCCAGATGAATTTTAGGTTAAATTCCTTGTTAGTACATGTCTTTTGCATGTGTTTTCAGCTGGGGTGGTTAAACAAAGGCTTTGCAGAGATAAGTGTGTTCTGCCTCTTGTTTGGATGGTTTGCACACCTTCTGCTCAGTTCCCTTTGCATCCTCTTCTTCCCACTGGGATTTTGGAAGTGAGTGATTAGCACGGTGCTGATGAGACCTTGTAATACCCAAAAAATAAACAGGGAGCAGATTTTCCTGAGTGTTTTCCCCAGTGGTCATCTCAGTGACTCTGTTGGTGTTGTACTTCATTTTTCACTGTAGTGATGGAGAAGTTGAACTGGTACATTATTTTTACAGCAGGATTTTAAAAAAACCAAAAAGCACATCAGTTGACAAATAAGGTCCCACCATCTCTAATCTTTATTATGCTGATGATAAAATCAGTATTTGTTTTGCCCTGTCTGAAACCTGCTTCCTGCAGGCTTCATCTGGTTAAGAATATTCTGCTGAATCCATGGTTGTGTTAAAGTCATTTATCATTGTCTCTTGGTGTTTTTATTAAACTTCTCTTAAGAATGGGAGGGTAATGCATTTATATTTTTAGGAAAAGCTGAAAGCAAGGAAATGCTGTGACATCCAATGCAAAATTTTCAAATTGTGTTAGATTTAAAATCATCATGTTTTCTTTTGTACACAATGATTTCTTTCTATTAAGTTCCTTGTGGCATGTTTATGTTCAAAGCCCCCAGCTTTTGCCTCTGTCCCCAAAACTGCAGGGGACTTTCCTGTTTTCATACCAGCAAAGCTCAAAATGTTGGAATGATTTAAGAAATAATGATAAGGTTATGAAACAATTTGCAAAAAATGGCCTCTCATTTTAGGACTTTTGCATGAATTATATTGTGTATTACTTCCTATTTTTATAAACTCTGTCAATACGGATTCCTTTCTGTGCACTGAATTATTTTCACTGTCTTCTCTTTCCCTAGCAGACAACACAAGCTTTTCTTTGGCATTCTTTATCTTCTCCTCCCCCATGCCCCAAAAAAGATGAAAGAAAACCAGAAGGCTTTGATAGATTTATTGTTTGTAAATTTATGAAAGGTGCTACTAAAAATCTCAGACTGAATGGCTGAGATACCAGTGAGGATCCTGTTAAGAACCGTGTCCGATGTGGTCAATAAAGTTCTCTGCCAGGTTGATGGTTTTCCTAAAGCTCCAACTCTCAGATTCCTGTGTTTTCTTGAGAATTTTCCCTCTGACATGCAAGAGAATGTAATTTCTGTTTTTCTTCTTTGAAGAGATAAGTTTGACAACATGACTAGAGCAGAGTGTGCACTGAAAGCTGTGGAAATAAAGCAGCAAATAAAAGTAACTCAAATTTTACTTATAAAAAATTATTTATTTTTAAGCCAATCTTGGGGCTTTTTTGGCATTTGGTTTTCCCAATAATGAAACGTTTTAAAGTATCTTTGAGACTGTTAAAGTGTTCTACTGAGCTACTTCATAACATTTCGCTGCCCTTGAATATTTGCACTGTATGATTTGAAATGTCTGTACTTAGGTTTTGGGTTTTTTCCCCCTCTCCTTTGACTCTCCTGGGTAGGCTGTACAGTTTGGTGAGCTCTTAAATGCATATAAAGTGTGGTTTCAGCCTTACATTTTCCTTTTGAATTTTATTTCTCTTTTACAAGGTGCAGTTTTAAAAATTGAGATATTAGACATCTGGATTTATTAAAGTCACAGTGCTGGGTGAGTGGAGCATTTTTTATTTTCAGAACACTTAATTTTCACCTCTCGATTCCCAAGTTGTCTTTGAAACGCTCTGTGTTTAAATGAGCCACCATGAGGGTCCCATCTTCCATTTTTCAGAGTTTTTTCTGAGAATTGGTTTGTTGATCTATTGAGGGAGCTGCTTGTGTGTCACAAGGTGCTTTTTAAATGTCACTGACACAAGCTCCCATGGTTTTACAGAGGGATAAATAGGAGTGTGCATTACTTTTTGGATAGCTCTTGTTCTTCATCACAGTGTTTTGGGCTCAGAGTAAGGTCTAGTTTGGCACCAGCACTGCTGTAAATAAAGGGCAGTGCTTCCAGTAGCACAGACTTGGCGTGGCATCAGGCTGGAATGTTTAATGAACCCTCATTCCTTGTAGGTGTTAAAGTTCTCCCTGGAGCGTTGTTCATGCTCCCAGGGCTGCTGGCAGTGAGCCTTGTGGTGCTGCTTTTGTCCAGGGACTGTTTCACACTCATCTCTGTCCTGCTGCCAGCTCTTCTACTTCTTGCAGAGGAGGGGGGCTCTGGTTTTTTTGCAGGTATTGATACCTCTGCTCCCATTCAAATTTGTAGTAGTACACCTTAATTGTGTAAACTGTGAGGTTTAACCATACCCACTGGAGCCATGGAGACCTGAGGAAAATTAATGCTCCAATATTAGTTAATTGCTTTGAAGATATATATTGAAAAGAAGAGTTCTAAGTATCTTGGTAAGTATTGTTTCCTTTATTACAGCAATGTATCTCATTTTATGGCAGTCATTTGCAGTAACGTTCAGTTTGTGGTGCTGAAGCAAACCCATCTGTGTGCTGTACAAACTGCAGGGTGGTTTGTGCTGGTGGCTCCTCTAAGGCTGTGGGCTCAGCGTGTGGAGATTTGGTCAGCAGCCAAAAAAAACGAGCAGAGGGAATTGAATAAAGAGCTGTTGGCACTGGAGCAGCACACAGGGAGGGAGCTGTCACTGGAATGGGATTTCCACAGCTCATCCATGCTGAGTTCCAGCACAGCTGACAGTTCCAGCCTTTGGAAGTCACCTTCCACATCCAAAACTGCCTGGTGTGTCCAACTTTTCCTGTGTGTCCCACGTGAATTTGCATTCAGTGTCAAAACAGGGTATTAGCCAAACAATTTAGTGGTTGTTAGTCAGGAATCGTGCACGTGGGCTGCAAGGTGGGACATTGTGGGGTTTGTAGTGTGGTGGCTTTGGTGTCCACAGGGTTTGTGGCTGAAATGATGGGCTGCACAAACTGGAACTCGGCAGGGTCTGAACAAGATGAACTGCCATTATCCTGCTGAAGGTGACAAAAATGTGTTTGCACCTAATCTAGGATCATGGAGCCATAGAATGGTTTGGGGTGCAAGTCACCATTAAAGACCATGTATTCACATCCCCAGCAATGAGCAGAGACATCTTCAACTCAATCAGAATCCTCAGAGCCCCATCCAATCTGATCCTGTATGTTTCCAGTAGGGGACATCCACCACCTCTCTAGGAAACCTGGGCCAGTATTTTATCTTCTTCATTTTAAATAACCTAAATTAACTCTCCTTGTCTCACCAGAGCCTTCCCCTTTTTTTCTAACTCTCTGTCTGTTTTCTTAGAAGTGCTCCAGCCCTCTTGTCATCTTTGTGACCACCCGTGGAGCCATTTCAACAGGTCCATATTTTTCTTGAGGACTCCAGAGCTGGATGCAGAACATCTCTATTAATACAGTGCTTGTCTTTGGGAAGACATTGTCTTACCTGCCCTGAATGTTGCCTTCATTCTAGAAAGATCTGCATGTTCTAGTTGTCCCCAAGATGTCTAATCTGATAGTATTAATCCCAAGATGTCTCTGTGGTAGTGTTACACATCTTGAATATCTCTCCTTCCTTGTTTCAGAATGATTTCTTGGTCAGTCTTTTGAAGCATCTAAATGAAGGTTTGTTGTACAGTTAAAAAGCTTCAACAGAGCTGTCCTTATACATTGCTGCCACACAGCAGTATTAACTGAGGAAAGGGAGGAGGATGGCAGATCACATGAATGTTATCACACACTCAGATGTCAGTTCATTCCCCAAAAGCATACAGAGTGGCTTAGTGTAAGGGTTATTTTCCATCATTTATGGTTTTCATTTATGGTTTCCTTGTCTACTGCTGTTTATTAATCTTGAATGTCCTGTCAGTAAACTGCAGTTCACGAGCTCCTTATCTCTCTTGTCTACATCATATTGGTCTGTGCTGACTCTTGAGTTAGGTGCCTAAGGACATTTTAATCATACTTTTGTGGCACATGAAAGCCATTGCTTCATCCTGCATATTTCCCATGATTCTGAAGTCATCACAGAAATATTTTACTCATTTTTTTCTGAGAGTTTCAAGCACTGTCTGTAGCCGTCCTATTTTGCTTCACCCACTGTCCTGCTGTGCAGACCCCAGAATTTAATGTTTGTTGTAGGAACAATTCAGATAGTGGAAATCATGGCTTTGGATTTTTAGAAATTTGTTCAGGGTGTCTTGTTTCCCTTTCTCAGTGTGCCATGCGAAAGCCATGCTGCTGGACTTGCTCTTTCTGAGTCAGATCCCTTCTGAAACATTTTTTATCTTAAGAACTCCAGTGGTGAAATTTCCAGGTGATAGTTTTATAATCAATCCATAGCCAAAACCAAAGGACAGTTCTTCTTTCCAGCTCTCTCTGAAGAAGAAAAACTTATTTCAAAATTTCCAGTTGATCCCATGGTGACCAGGGCAAAGTCAAGGTTACCTGGGGATCCTGAAATGTGAACTGTTAGAATTTTGGATCTTTATGGGGCTCAGTGTAGGGCAAAAATTGTATTCCTGATGTTTGTAGTTTTGAGAACTGCTCTGGACATCTTTCAAACTGTCACATTGTCATTGCTTTTACCATGATTGTTACATTCATTGCTTTAAATCAGTTGAGTTGGAGGTTTTTGTGTGTCTGTTGACCACAAAGTTTGTTCTGAAGCCAAGATTTCAAGTAGTGGCTGCTTAAGCAGAGTGGGGAGAGAAGCCGTGGTCGTAAGTCAGTACAGGTGGGGTTTTCAAACAATTTGTTTCAGAAACCAAGCAGAAATGTGTTCAATTCCAAATGTCCACAAATTCTTAGTGGACAAAGCATCCCACCTGAGTGCTGAACAGAGATGAAACTGCCTGAGGAAGGAACTTCAGGTGTATGAAGTGAAAAGGTTCCACTGCTTTCCTTTGCTGTGGAAATACCGAGAACAATTTCCATGTGGAAACAGAAAAGATGCTGATCTTTTTTGTCAAAATTCCTCTGAATTAGGTGTGATCTTTCAGTTCTCATGCTGAAGGCTTTGCCCACTGCAGTCATGTTCATGACACCTGCATGTTTTGGAATATTGCCATTCAAGTACCATGCCCTTCCTTCCACTGGTGGAAATGGGGAGGAGGGAGATTGCTTCCACATCTACCAAACTTTCTTACACAATAAACCATTTTGAATATCCACTAAATCCATTGTTAGTCACTTAGAGACATGATTAACACGAAGAATTGGGGCACAAGAGCTATCTTTCTTCATTATGCTAACTTCACATCAGAAAAGATGATCCATGTGCCATCTTTTTTTTCACATGTTGCATCTGTGTAATTTGTAACTGTAATGGTGTAGTAGAAAATTATATTGCTTCCCATTTGAATGAACAGTTTAGCTTTGCCTGTGCATAGACTAGGTAGTGTATTTTTGTCTCTGAGTGCATTAAAACTTGGTTTAAAAGACTACAACAGTAAGAGAAATTGCATTGATTTACTTTTGTTTCTGGTTATGTATTTCTGGGCAAATGAGCTCAAAATCAGTGACTGTTTTTCAACAGAGAGCACTCTCTGGGAAGTCTGGTATGTACAAATGGCTGCTTTAATTTCACATTGTGTGTGCATATATGTATTTATATCTATGGACTCTATTTATTTCTCTTAATGAAGCTCATAGATCAGTCTTGGTCTTGTGCAGCAGTCCCTGTGCCTGGGGTCAATGGTAGTGTGTTGTCCTCTCATAGCTGGAGACCACAAATCTGCAAATCATTTAGATTGCAGAGTTCTGCCTTTTCACTAGAATAGAATTAAAATAATTAATTATGAATTTGTTTTATTTTTGTACTGGAAATTGAGTCTATTTTTGTTCCTTGTCCTTCTGACATGCAGCTGAGGCAATGAAAACTTGCTTGTAGCTCTTGTAGTGTTGTGCATTGCAATTAAATTTCATGGTGTGCTTTTGTGGTGCAAAACAGTAGTTCTCATTGGATCCATGTCTTTTCCAAATAAAATGAACTTCATAATTCTCTTGTAATTCCCTGTGCTTCATCTAATTGTTAGTATTAAGAAACCTAAACCAGGGAGGATTTTGTCGTGTTTATCCCTAGAGAATGTGATTGCAATAGTACAACTGTAGTTGGTTTAGGAGCTATAACCACCTGCATGAGGCCATGAACACACATCTGTTTGGGGACTGTACCTGAGTGAAGGAAATGGAGTTTATTGTCACTGGTTTATTGTTTGGGGGTCTTTCCCATATAGGCTTTTGACTTGAAAAGTTCTGAAGATTTGTGTTTAGTTTCTGTGTCCTTCATTGCATACAATGCTGGTTAAATCAGCCAATCAGTTATGTAATGCTGGCCCACTGAAGCCCTGTCTGGAAGTTTCCAAACACCATTTGGTTTCTTTCAGTCTGCTTAAAAGAGAAGCTAAATAAAATCAGCAGATGTGATGTAGCAGGCGAGGCAGTTACAGCTACCTGCTGTATCATTATATGTCCCTGATTTCAGTTGCTTCTGATACATCCCAGCACTATTTAGGTTTTTCTAGGGCAGTCAGTTCTTCCAAAATTATTTAAAAATACTTCTTTTTATTTTATTTTTTTTAGTGGTGGGGTTTTTTTTGTGTGGGTTTTTTTTGCTTTGGAGAAGGCTCTGACATAGAAATGATCATATTCCTGTACTACAGAGTGTTTGTTGGTCTGCATTGATCAGTGAGATCCTCGCTGAAACACTGGAGAAGATTAATAATGCAAAGGTTCATGTCTTCAGATTATGCATAAATGAAAACTCCGTTTGACCTTTAACCACTCTGAGAATCAATGTGCAGCCTTTTCTCTCTGCGTAAAGTAATAGAGGGCATAATTTTTAAAAAATGTATGAGGTATTTTAGGAATAAAACAGTTTATCTTCACATAAAATACAGAATGTACAAATGCATGCTCTGACTGGATTAAAAAGAACCATTAGATGTCTGTAAAATAAACGTAAGTCTTTTTCAGATAAACTGTTAGCCATGTAATGAGCTCATGCACATGAACACAGTTAGTGTGTGTTACAGCTGGGTAGGGAAGAGTTTGTCTATCAGCTCTATAAAACCTGAATTTATTTGAAATGGGTTTCAGCCAGGCAATCTGCAGGGCAGGCGATCAGGAATGTGTGCTAGCAGCATAGTCTAACCTCTCTTGTAAATTTTTTTCATTGTCTGTAATGATTTTGCCATATATATCTGTATATGGGTTAACCTTTACTGGTCAGAATTGATTTATTGTTGTAGGTGTCTATGTATCAAAGGTCTGAATGGTGAAATACGTGCTGTTAACAGGCAATTTCTATTTAGTAAGCCAAGTGGAATTTTGGAAGAATGTAAAGGTTACTTTAGAAAGGACTGTCATTTGGCTGGCATCCAGGGTTTCCAGTCAATGAAAGTTTTAGGTGAGTATTTGGCTATAAACACATGGCAAAATCCCACTAAAGCACATGCTGAAGATTTCTCCTTTGCTGAGAGAGGATGGATGCCTTGGTCCCATATGGGTCACAGCTCTCAGTCCCTGAGCTCAGGTGTTTATAGCATCTCACCTGCTGGGGATGCCCCAAATGATGCCTCAAATCACAGACAAACTGTGGGGCAAATCCTGCTGGGGGCTTCTGGGAGTTCAGGACATTGTCATAATCCTGCACCAGAAACTTTGTGGGTTGGTGATTTTTATCCTGCTGTGATAATCCATTTGCTCAGTGCATCCTTAGTGGGGTGGGAGGGAGTGTAACAAATTCTTGTAGTGATAGGATACTGCTCTAAAGCCAGTAAACAGCAGCTCGTGTTTCTATACCATCTTATCATTCTTTATTTCCATTAAGCACAGCCTTTCATGGTGAGGGTGGAGTGGCAGATCTGATAGTCATCTGTGCAAGCAGTTGGAAGGAAATCCTAATTACTTACCCTTTACTCTGGGCTTCAGACTCTCCAGTTTACCCAAAACTCAACCCTAAATCAGTGAGAGTTCTGCCAGAGCTGCCTGCATTTTCTTGCTGCAGTATGGCAGTGCAATTTTGTTCACATGTGCACAGGCTCAGGGATTTCCTTGCAGCCACTACACGTCGTGTGTTTTGGGTAAAATACCTTATTGACTGCAGACTTAACTAATTGTATTTTTTTAATATTGATTTTATTGAAACACATTTATTTTTATTATTTTATTTTTATTAATTATTTATTTAATATTTATTTATTGATATTGAAAAATTTTTATTTTTTTATTTATATTAATGACTGTGCCTTCCAGAAACCTTTGAGGCTGATGGCTTTGTTGATTGAATTAAAGGGTGGTGATGATTTTAGCAGCTTTTTGCTATTACAGCAGCATTGCCTGGGCCAGACTCTGAGATTTTGGCATTTGTGGAAGGTGACTTAGGGAGCAAAAAGCAAGCACCTGGCTCTCTACCATCAACCCATCACCCACCCTTGCATGGTCAGATATTTTCACCAGTTTAAATTGCAAACCCTTATCCCGGTGTAGGCATGGTTTGCATTAGCTTTTGCATCCATAACTGGCTCCCAAGTGCAGGTGACTGCTCCACAAACCACAGTGGATGCTTTGTCACACTCCCCTCCATCCCATTTCCAGCTGCTTCCCCCTGGGGAGTGGGAAGGGTGCAGTTGGTACCTGCAATGGGAATCCTGTGCTCAATCTCAGTGTCTTCTCTGCTGTGCTTTAGTCATGGAGTTGTGTATAAACTGATGGTTCCAAAGTGAAAGGAGGAATTTTTAGCAAACAAACCTTTCCCCTGTAAAAAGCATACTGATCTTTGCAAATATTGAAGCAAATGGAGGAGGTGTTTTTTAGGGTTTTCGAAATATTCTTGCCAAGTGTGTTGTAGAGTGTTAGTGCAACTGCTCAGAGATGGAAGCACATGGGTGTTTTTGAAATGATGTGTCTGACCCTTGAAGGCATCCAACACATGGTGCCTGTGCCAAAGGGAGGGTGGCACGCAGAGAAGGCCACAGAAAAGATGTGCTTTTGGATCAGGCATTTTGTGCTGCAGTCCCTGGAACAGGAGCCTGTTTGGGTTGTGGATCTCACACCAGTGAAAGCTGACATACTCGCATGAGTGGAGTTACTCATTTGCAATTTCCTACTCTCTGTCTCCTCTCCAGAAACCCAAACCTTTCTGTTATGAGATGCTCACTGCTCATACATGACAGTGCCTAATGAGCTGCTGCTGTTCTGTGTGTTGGACACTGCAGGAACCTGCAGGGGTGAGGAGAGGCATCACATCAGCACTGTCCACGTCACAGCCACTGAAGGGGAAATCTTCTGTCAGGGCTGAGCATTTCAGGGGGCTGCCAGTCATGAATGAAGGAAATTAAAGGCTCTGGGGAGGCTTATAAGCTATGAATCACTGAATCCTCTCATTCTGTTGTTACCATTGACAGGTCTTTTTTCATAAGATAAAACCCATTAACGCATTCTTAGTCATTTTTGGTGACTCAAAGGCTTAGACTTTCTTTGAACTCTCAGTCTAAGAGGGACTTGTGCTTTTTTTTAGCCAAACCCATTTTTGCATGAGTTTATTCTTGTGCATGCCCAGATTTTATGTTTATACCAGTGCACATCCTTTCCTTTTTGAGTGTGTGTTTTACTGTCTTGCTGCCAGGGGCACTCTCATGGTTACACTGGGAGCCATCAAATCTGCATTTCCCTGAGCTTTCTCACTTGCTGGTACTGCCAACACATTCACTGTGCCCTTTTCTTCCATCAGATTCTTTGAGACCTCTCAAGTTCTTGTGGGGTTGCCACACTGAGGGCTGCATATGTTATATTTACTTGCATGTAGCAAAGAAGGAAGATGTAACTGGCATTTTTAATTTTTCTTTTGTTTTTGTATCTGGATGCTTTCTATCAAAGAGTGAGACAAAACCTTTTTCTCACATTTTGCTAGTTCCAGGGTCATCTCAAACTGATGGGTGCTCCACATGAAATAAATGCACTGTGTCAGCTCTAACATCTCCCTGCCAAAAAAATCACAACTCTCATGGAAACTTTCATGGTCACTGTGACAGTGGAACAACATGACTGAGCAGAGGATGCTGTCGTGCAATTTTCCTATTGTGAAGCTGCTAAAGTGCCCCTTTATGGCCAACAGGGAGAGAGCTGTGGTGAAAATCCCAGGAAGGTAAAAGCATAGGGTGCACATCAGGCTGGGGGACAGGACAGGACGTTTCTCTATATCCTAAAAAAAAAATAAAAAAATTAATGTGAAGCTGTAGTTGGCGATTTGGGAGCTCAATTTCTCTATGTTTAGTGGGATTTAATTTTCTGATTCTTCTTTGTTTTGTAATATATAGCCTGAACAATCCAATCCGTCCTGTGTTCCACTTGGTTGTGCACCACTTAACTGCTTGGTGCTAGCAGAATATATCCTAATTTAGTTGAATTGTTGTTACTTGTATGCCATTTTAAGCAGCAGTGATTGCTACTCATTATCACTAACTGAAAACTATTGCCTTTAGAAAGATCCTAATAAGGAGGACATCCCAGTTAAGTAGAATGTGTTGTGCTAAGAAACTTGGTTACAAGAAAAGATGTCACAGTTGCATTTTGTAATATAATTTTATTATCTTGTCTTCCTGTAGCATCTGCTCTGGTGTCTCACAGAGGTGTTCTCTGCTTTGGATGATTTAGTTAGGCCCTCATTTCCAAAATTTTTAATTATTACTCATTTGCTCTTCTGCTGGCTTTTCCAGGAGACAAAGGGTCATGTCCTGTGGTTCAAATGCATAACTAGAGGCCTTATGGTCTTTTCCTGGTTTTCTCTGACACTCCTTCTTTCACCTTGAATTAAGCTTTTCTATGCTTTACTTTCACTTTCTCTGTGTGTTCAACATGAATATTACCTTACCTGCAGTGTGGAGGTGAAGCACAGAGCTCAGTGATGCCAATTTTTGGGTGCACAAAGCAGTGTCTCTTGATTCCTGCTCCACCCTTCCTGCTTTGGGCTGCTCTGCCTGCTGGGAGACTCCACTTCTGGAAACTTGATCTCGCCACCTTCCTTTCCCATTTTCTCCATGCAAAGCCCATCCCTGTTATTTAACCAGGTTGGAATGTGTGGAAAGAAGACACTTTGTGCTTCTTGCCTTGATTGCTTTCCAGGTCTCCCGTTAGATGGAAACAGTGGCTGAAATGATGAGATTTAAAGCTTTCCCCGTGGTCTCATTTTTGTGAGAAGTCAAGATGTGTTCCATTGCTTTGCCCATCAGGGGGACAGCAGTGACAGTGCAGTTGTTTCAAACAAGGGAGACTTTAGGGTTTCTTTCCAAGGTTGAGCTCAGACCAGAGCAGTTTGTGTCTCGTTACATCCACCAACTCTCGCACCTTGGTGTTGGGATGCTGAGCTCAGTGTGCTGCTGATCCCCTCTCATTCTCAAAATCTGCTGAATTCCTGGATGCCATCCTTAGTGTGGGATCAGGAGAGTTTTTCTGCCTGTTGGAACACCAACCATGTGGGGTTTACACCTACTCAAGTGTTTTGCTGTTGCAAAGGCAGCTGGCAATACTTTTGACCCTTTTGGTTTTTTTTCATAGGTGTTTATGTTGTAGATCTCAAGAATGTTCTCTGTGGTGCTGGAAAGTATTTTAGTACCTGAGCTTGTGGAAGAAAAGTAGATTTTTTTTTTTATTTTATCGTATGTTTTGTGAGCTCTTGAACTTCATGTGATTATTTGTGGCAGCAGGACTCAAAGACTTACAAGTCACATGTTCCCATGTAAAAAAAAAACCCCAAAATTACGATGATTGAGGGGATTTTCTGCTCCCCTGCATAAGTTTGGCATTTACTTATGCAATGTAATACCCAACGCCACATTTTGGGGACAGCTCAGGGTTATCTTCCATTTCCAGGCTCATTTTGTATAACAATTCTATCTGTCCTGCACACTTAAATGCTATAAACTCTTAGTAAGATCCACCTATTCCTTGTAGTATGAGCATAAGCTCTTTTCCACCTATATGCATTTGCTTAAGATGTAATACATAAAGAGGGAGGTCAAAGATTATTTTAATTATTTTCTCTTGTAAGTAGGAACATTTAAACAAAAATTACAAGAGAGCAGCAAAGCATTCACACTTCTATTCAGATTGTAAATTGGTACAAAGAAGTCTTTTACAAAGAACTCTTCCCAAAGGAATGAAAGGTTAAATGTGAAAAAAGTATTTTTCAGTGTTTACAGTGCTTATATTTTTAGTCAAAGTGAACACATTTCTGTTAGGTTTCTTCTGAATTCCTCAGCCATGGATCAGTTTGAATCACATTGTCCAGTGGGCATTTTTATTAATTTAATGTCATTGGAAATTTGTTTTGTTTATAGCATGGGATTTGAATATTAAAGGAGAGGAGGCAAAGAATTTGAAATGTGGGTGGGTATTGCCTACCCCTGAATATTGGCAGTACAGACTTCTCCTTGCTTGCCTTGTTCTATGGGGAAACTGGAAGAGTTATCACCCAGTCTATGGATGAATTTGCATGAAGTTTTAAAATATAAGTTTGGGCACCTTCACTTTGTTATTTTATGCAATACTTTTTTGGTTTGGGATTTCTAAATCCTTAGGGACTGAGCTCTGGCTTGTGCTTTAGCTGAGCCTGGAAGGCAGGGAAATGTGAAATGTATTAATTGTTCATCAGATTTTCTCTATGATGTTGTTTTCCCACCAGAGATTTGGGGGAGAGCTTATCGTTGTGATTTATTTTTTTTTCTTTTTTTTTCATCCTGCTGATTTTAAAATGTACACATTTCTCTCCAGCCAGAAAAGGAAGGGGGGAAATGTCCTGGTTTTCAGGTCTTTGGAAACCTGAGGTCCTCACCTGTTTCTCAAGTTGGACACAATAAGACTGAAAAAGCAAGTGAATAATAACCAATTGGCAGAAAATTAAAATAAGGAAGTTGAACAGCTGCCAAACCAGTGAAAGACGATGGTGGCTTTTTAGATGTTTCTATCTATTAAAAAGATATTTATAATCACAAAGTGTTTATCTTTTCCCCCTCCCCTTCAATTTGGTGTTCTCTCCTCTTCCCTGCTGTAGCCTTTCATCAGAAAATTTGAACCTTACATCAAACACTGATAAAAAGAGAGTGGGTTTTTCTTTTAAAAAACAATTTATTTGCTTTAATATTTTGGGGGGAAACTGTTGAAGCTAGGAGATTGGCAGAACTGCATGCCCAAGCCATAAAATTCCTTTTCTCCATGCTTGTGAAAACCAGATTTGATCCAGCAAAATTATGAGTTACAAACAAATCTTCCATCACCCTGCTGGTCACTTGCTGTGGTCAATTATAGTTTTGAAGCTGATATAATATCAGATGTTTGGCTATTGTGTGTCTTTGCTAATCTCCAACCCAAGTGAAACCCTTTGGCATGAAACATCCTATAATTTGTTACGTTTTCTAACAATAGCACATTTTGCATTTTTTTTTTTGTGCTTTTCTATCCAAGAACCTAAGAATAAGCTCCCCTCACTAAAGACCAGAGTAATTAATCATCAGAGCTGTTTGTAAGGAAAAAGGCCTGGCTGTGGGAACAGTCATAGACAAAGTACAGAATAAAATATTTATATCCCACTGCATAAATCACTTGGAGAACTATCTTCTGTACATAATTATAATTTTAAGCTATTTGAATTTTATTTGTAAAGTTATTATAAAACCGTATTTTTTTCAACATTTAAGGTGTGTTTTTGCACAAAAATTATCCATTTCTTTTTTTAAAGATGCCATAAAGCTGTTTGTGCTCTATTTCTTGTTTTTAGAAATCTCTTAGAATATTAGATCATTCTTACATCTGTTTTCTGCAGGGAAGACTCTTCCAATTTTGTCTTAATTTCTATCCATTAAAATGATAAAGAAGAATCTAAAAAGAGAGATGGTACTTTCCACAACATGCAGGCAAGCCTGCATTTTAAATGCAAGTGTTGTACTTCCCAAGCTCTGTACATCCCCAGAATATAAATGTTGATCAGTGCACCAAGTGTTTATGAGAGTCAGGCACTGAGTGATGGCAGGAGAATTTGAAGAGCTTGTTTGATAAGTTTTTTGTCCTTTTTCATCCCTTACCTCTCAGCTTTGAACTCTTCCCTCCCTCTTGCTGTGTCAGGTGTCCTGCTCTTTCTCTCCAGGCCATTTCCCTGTGAGTTTTGTTACTCTCTCATGACCTTTTACTCATTCATGGGGTTGTTGCCAGCCTGGACCAGAGCCAGGACAGGGAATTACATCTGTTCTGCTCCTCTATCTCTGAACAGGCTATTTGGGATTTTTTTGTGGTGCCACAGCTGCGTGCAGAGCATGATCCTTGTGTAGGTTGCTGTCTCATGGCCATGGTGGTCTTGGTTTTCCCAGTGTTTTCTCTGCTTTTTCCTTTGGAATGGGCTCATGGAACCTGTGTCACCTCTCTCCTCCCAGGATGAATGTTTTTAAGCTTTGTGCTACAAACACAAACAGAACTTGTGGACTGAATTGGTTGCAGGGAGGAGATGGATGTGAGGAGGGGAATTCAAGGCATTTGAGAACATCTCCTTCCACGTGCATTTCCTCCTCTTTCAGTGCACCAAAGCTGTGCCATTTGTGGGGTTATTTCATGACTGAGACAGATTAAGGTGGCCATTCTGTCCTGGACCTTCAATGTTGCATCTATTGGCAATTTTTGGTCAGTAGAGTTAGGTGTCATATATTTATTGAGCTGGGAAACTAAACAAGTTCTTGCCTTGAAGAAAAACACTTTATGTACCTCTTCCTTACTGTGACTTGCAAAGTCTCCTTGGCCTGTATTTATTCTCTGTATTTAAAGGATGGAATCATAAAAACTAATGGAAAAAACACATTTCCTACTCTGGCTTCTTTTCAAATGTAATATGTGGAAATAAGATGACATTTAATTATCATAAAGAGGTGATTCCTCACAATTCTACTGCCTCCAGTGGATCTCCTCTGTATGTCCCAGAGGGGTTGGGAAGGTGATGCTGTGAAAAGCCCTGGGAAGGGACAAGAGCTGCTCTCTGAGCTGGACCAATGCAGCTCTTGCCCAAGGACAGTAATGCAATTTTTGCTCTTGTAAATAAGTTCTGATTTTTAGCATGACAATGATTTTGGCAAATAAATATGTGCCCTCTATCTATTCCTGAGGGTTTAGATGTCATGGCAGAAAGTGATTTTTGTGCCTGAATGAATGTGTATGTAAATTATTTTATGTCAGTAGCTTTACTTTTACCCTGCACTGTAGAAATTCACTGCTCTAAGGGCTTCTGCATAATGGGCTTTTGAAGCCCAAGTAGTTGATTGCCAGGAGCTGTATTTACAAAAGAAATTCCATCAGCCATCAATGACACTTCTAGCATCTTGATGCTGTCCCTTATTTTGGCAATTGACAGTGGAATCCCCTTGCAGGAAAATGCTGTAAATGTGTTTTCTGTCTCAGTTGTGATTTTAAAGCCAATCTTTAGGAATTCTGACATACCACTAGATACCATTTTCTAATAACTTTGTATAGGTTTGGAGTAGTTTCTTGAAAACTTCTTTGGAACCTTCTTGAACTCCTCCTTGAGCAATTCTGTTTTTCTGTAAGAATTATCTCGAGGTGGCATCCTAATCAGCTTGAAGATATTCAGAAGAGCTAACAGGGGCCACTTATGCCTGAGTCATCTTTGACATTATGTTACAAAAATTGGTTATCTTTGAGCTCTGCCACACAGGCTGAGTCTTGAATTATCCCCAAAACGATGTGGTAGTGGCAGCAAAGTTACCATAATGTCAGAAATTACATTGGATTTCTTTGTTTTTCTCCACTCTAGGTGTTCTCTGCCTGCCTGACAGTTTGAACCTTCACAAGGACCAGCAAAGGTCCAACAAGCCCGGGGAGGTGCAGATGTTTAGCCAGTCAGAGCTGAGGACCATCGAGCAGTCTCTGCTGGCCACACGTGTGGGGAGCATTGCTGAACTCAGTAAGTACAAGGCTGTTGAAAATGTTTGGATTTCTGTCCTCAAAGTAAAGCAAAGCTTAGTGCAGTGCCTGGTTCTGCTGAGGCTTTGCTTTTGGCACAAATAAATGCTAGGAGGCAAAGGCTGTATGCATCTTTTGTGACATGGAGATAAAGTTACCAGAAGCATTTTTTTAATTTCTTTTTTTCTTACAAGAGAAGTGTTCCATCACATGTTTGTGGTCCAGCTAGATACAGGAAGCTCTGTGTGGGAAAACAGAAACATTCAGACAAAAAAAGTGGGGTTTTTTCTAACGTTTGTTAGAAGAACTCTTAAGTATTCTTTTCCTGAAGTCTGTTAAGAAGTTAAAATACTCAAATCCATGAATATATAGGCTACCCAACCTACTGCTATTCTTGCTAAAGAATCATGTGTTACCAGCATCATAAAGAACATGTATAGGATCTCTTGTTCATTTTTTAGCAATTTCTCTAGCAATGGAATCTCCTCTGTAGCTCCATAATACCATCATGGCTCAGTTTCCTCCTGTTGATAAGCCACATGGATGCACCATGGACGTTTGTTTACAGGACACAAGATGAATTTCTGTTCTCAGTTTGCTAATTTTAATTTTCTCTGATGCAGCATCAACAAGCCAAGAGCTTTAGTGTGAAGTGTTGCTCTCTGGAATCAGGTGTTTGGTGTTATTCAAGTGAAGTAATTTATGCTCATTTATTTCATGAAACACACAACAGTACTGTCTGTGTGCCAACTAAATTATGCATGATACAGCTCTCTTTCTCATAGTACATATGGTTGGGGTTTAATAAATAATTTGTGAGTATTTCAGGGTGGGTGGGTTTTTTATTCTGGGTTATTCTTGCACCTTTGTATTCAACCCAAAAAGCCAGACTTCTGTAAAACCCATTTTACAGTTTGACCTGTATTATCTTTAAGTGTCCTGCCTTAGATTCAAATGCTTGGTTGGTAGGGTTTGCTTTCTGTGCATGTGTTGGCTGCACACAGAGGCAAAGCACTCTTCGGGGTGGTTTCTCCAGTGGGAAGAACAGAGCGCATCAGTGGGAGTTGGGATGCAGCTGTCGGAGAGGCTGGCACATCCAGCAGGCTGGTAGCCCTCCAAAAAGCCCTGTGGCCAGCTTGAGGGATCCTCCCTGGCCTCTGCAAGCAGATGCTTGTCAGGGAAACAGTGGGAGGAGCAGAACTGGCAAAGCTTGCAAGGCTTGATTGGCTCAGTAGGGCAGAAATCGCTGCCGTGGAGCAGCAGAGTTCAAAACTGAGCCGTGGAGCACGGAGGGAGTGCTGCATGTTGGTGGGCAAAAACCTCTGAGTTTGGAGGGGAAATGGTGAAATGGAAGGAAAATGGAGCAGTGAGGGGATGGATGCAAGTAGGTTTGCTGTTTGTTCAGTGCTTGTGTTTCTGACTCTGGCATCAGCAGTGGCTGTGAGCCAGAGGTTATGGCAAAGGAGGGTGGGTGGGGAATTGCAGTGAGGGGAGAAATGCAGAGCAGTGGGGAACACCTGGGCATCATAAAGGCATGGAGAAGAAAGAAGCTATGTAGAAAGTGAGATACGAGGGAAGGATTAGATAGGGAAAAGCAGCTGCTTTTGTGGGGGTGAATAAAGGTGATGAGGGAAACCCTCTGGAGAGGAGGGAATTAAGAGGATAGTGCTTGTGAAGAGGATCATGAGGAGGACGAGATGGCAACCAGAAGTGAATGATGAGGGTAGAAGCTTGGCTTACAGAGCAGTCAGTCCCCAGGTGTGTGCCTGCACTGTCCTATCAGCCTCCAGTACCCCAGTGTTGCCTTGATAATAGTTTTTAACAATGACACAGACATGGTTAAGGGATAAAAAGGGTTTTACCTCAGTATTTGGGATCCCAGGTGCACAGCTTGATGGCAGAATGCACACCCGTGTATAGCACAGGTACAAGCTTTATAGATTTCAGGAATTAGCATATCTATCTAGGATTCTCCAATAAGAAACTTCACAAATGCAGTGATGTCCCCCTATTTTAATGAATTTCCCCCAGATGAGGTCAGAGCTCAGTTTACACAAGATGCTCCAGAGAGAAGGCTTCACCCAAAGCTGGATCCTCGGGTTTGAAATAGCACAGGGCACACTGAGCCCTTCCTCAGGATGTTTGGTCTCTCTGCCCAGAAGAACCCCTAAACTCAGCTGGAATATCAGGCTCTAGGAATTACAAGCATGCAGGGTTAAGGGGTACAAGGGATACATAAAGGGTACAGAAAACATATAAAGGGTATAAAGTATATAAAAGGTACATAAAAAGGAAAGGCAAAAATCATCAGGCATCACCAGGAGCCAGGACTTCATTTCAGTTCTCTTCAAAGGAGCACAAAAAACAAGGGCACAGACTGATCTTGCAATAAAGCAATTTAATTTTATCTCAGGAAAAAAACCCTATTTTTAAAAAGCAATTCTAGTTGAATGAGATTTCCTATAGTTTATTGGCATGAATAATTAAAGTATTGTAAGCATGCAGAATAACCAGAATTAACAAATATCTGCCTGCAGAGGAAAGGCTTCCCCTGCTCTCAGCTCTATCCTTGCTTGGAGCAGTGTGACCAGCTGCTGAGCTGCTGGAGGCTTGGACACCAGGCAATCAAATCCATCCCCTGCAAAACAACAGCTTGCAAACGAGGCCTGTATTCTGCCCAGCACCTGTATTTCAGTGCATGTCTAAATTGCTTTCCAGTCTGTCCCAGGGGAAGAAGAGATTCAGGAGGTGAAAAGCGTCGTGTTGTGTAGTATCTCCTCATTGCCCTACCCACCATGGCCCTCCTGTGTCTGCACCATTTGTATTTTCATGTATTCTGTAAATAGACACCTAATTCTGCATCACAATTATGGCAGTAATGCGGGATTCCAAGGCAAAGGGTTGAAAAATTAATGTGAAACCTTGTTCATTAAAATATAATGAACATGGCAGAAAGTTAAGGAACAACAATAAATCTGGCCTATGTTATATTGGCATTTAGTATTCAGGAGCTGTAATTGCCTACTACAGTGTGTTTTAAAATAATGTAATTTCATTTGAAATGCTTATTATATAGAGAACATTGGGAAGAACTGGAGCACAGCAAAAATAATAGGATTTTAAACAGTAGCCTGATAGTATTTCACTATTAAGTCTTAGAGAAAATATTTCACAGGATTTTTTTTTAATATTCCCCCCAAATTTTTTTTTTAATTGAAGTTTCCTGTATTTCTAGGCCAGGCCTAGAGAAGGGTTTGGGATTCTCCCAGATTTCTAGTTCTTCTCTTTCATTCCTTCCCCTTTCAGATGGGGAAAAATAATTAGCCTGAACAGAAAAAGACAGGACCATTAGGGAGAGCTTTGACTGTGGAGAGATCCCATGATACTCAGTTTTGACCTTTGAATATTTTTCTTTATATGCTTGCTTGCAATCCACAAACATTTATGTTATATTTGACTGCATAATGCTACAAGACACCTATTTATCATCCATCTAGAAATACTGCTGCTGGCTTGGAGAACAAATACAGAAGGAATGAGGCTCATGATTGAAGGTCAATGCTGTTTTGCTGATGAAGGAAGACCTTATTTCTCTTGTGTGTGCATATAGGTGGTGGCAAGGAAGAGCAGAGCCTTAAGGTGCACTGAGCACCAATCCTGGCACCAAGAAATACTCCCCCCTCACTGCTTTGGGGTAAAGACTGTCAGGTGTTAGTGTGAGAGCTGGGACAGCCACCCTGTGCTGAGGTTTTAGAAGGCTCTGTCTGAAGCAGCTCAGAGAGATAAACCATGGCTTAGGATGTCATCCAAAGTGTGTCCTCAAATACTTCTTCAGGTTAGAGCAAAAAGCTGTTTGGGGCTTGTTTTGGGTGCAAAGATGGCCAGTTTGCTATGGCTTTCCTGGGTGAGAAGTTTGCCACCCAGACTTGTGTAAACCACAGTGACTGGTGGTGGTATCACTCTGAGTGTTAACCACAACGAATAATCATTTCTATTTTAAAGTGTGATAATCTGAAGATGTGGCTGAACACTGCTGATATCAGAGGGTTTTTGCTTTTGAATGGTGTTTAACTTAGGGCAGTCCCCAGATGTGATGGTCAGGCTGGTATTTCCTCCCTGTCACCACTTCAATCTCAGAAAGGTTTTCCTTTTTGCCGTTGGGAAAATGCCACCCTTCATCCTCTCTTTGTATTCCACATCCTTTCTTTGCACCCACAGTGCTGAATGTATATATTTCCAAAATTACAGCCTCCCCGTGGATTTTGGCACCCTTTTAGGGATGAAAGAAAGGGTTACTGCTCAAGTGTAAATAGAAATATGATTGCACATACTGATACTGTTTTTCATTTCTCCTGGAAACCCCAGCTGAGGAGATGATGAAAGTCAGCATCCCCTCCCTTGCCTTTTCATCTAGTCTCAATCTTCTGCAGCCAACAGGAAGGAGCACTGCAGGAGCCGTACGAATTTATTCATGTGCTCTAAATAAGAGGTTAAACCTAGGCTTGGAAGCAAATGCCAGGGTAAAGGTGCAGAGCTGACATGAGTGCTCTGCCAATTTGCTGCCAGAACAAAAGATGTCAAAGATGTTTGTCAGATGTCTTGCTCAGACTAAGCAGCAGCAGTATTCCCTGGGAAGGGTTTGGTTGGTGGAGCACAGTGCTGAGCTAGGCAGAGGCACCAGCCCAAACCTGCAGTTCAGGGTTTGGCCATACACTGACAGTCTGTGCATCCCCTCTCCAGATGCAGTGATGCTTTTCCCACTTTTCAAGGGCCCTCTCCTGGGTTATTGCACAGAATCTCTCCCTTGCCCACTTTCTGGGTGTCCAGCTTGCAGTTCCTCCTTGCTGATATCCAGTCTGTGTGTAAAAGGTTGATACAGAAATTGTTGAGATGCTCTTCAGCAGAGAAATGCTCCCCAGCAGAGAATAAAATACAGATGAATGTGGTGCTGGAATGCCAGGTATTTTCTTGCCTCTGGTTGTAGGCTCCCCTTGCTGCTCCCTCATTCTCCTCGCTGCCTCTCTGAGGGATGGACCACACCCTCCACTCACTGTCTGTGTCTGTGCCCAGCGAGGGTTGTAGGATACTGAACAGTCCCAAGCAAACTTTCGTTTTTCTTCTCTTCCCCCTGAGACACACACTGTCATAAATTATAAAACAACACAGTTATTTATCAGTTGAAATGAAGTGTGAGGGAGGAGAATCTGAAAACACCAGGTTGCACCATACTCAGGCTTTATCTGCCCTGTTGAGCAGGGGTTGGATTTCTGTCTTGGGCAGTTTGTCTTGGTGCTTGTCTGGGTCCTTAGTGCCTCTTTAGGGGCTCCATGGGTCAGATTCAGCTACCTTGCCTTTCTTGGGGACAAGCCCAGGGTGGTTTTGTTCCTCCAGGGCTTCTCTCTCCCGTGTTTAGGCCCATTCAGGTTTGGTGGTTGGAGGCAAAAGGCATCGCTGTGGTGGGTGGTGAGTGCTGGAATTCCAATCCCTTATACAGCATTGGCTCACAGCTCCCCCATGCATTTGAGGTGCGAACTCCTTTTCCCTCTGAACCCCTGCATCACATCACAACACATTCAGGATTCAAATGGCATTTTCCTTTCCTTGCAGTTCTCCTTGTCTGTGCTGTGCAGAGCACAGGCAATTGGTCAGGTCAGGGTGAGCACTCTGCCCAGCCAGGGGCACTCTTAAATTCCTTTTGAGGACGTGGGTCTGTGTCAGGCCAAAGAAAATCCAGAAACAGTTCTCCATAAAGCAGCAGTGTCCTGCAGACAGAAGGCTCAGCACATGAATAGCTCCTCCAAGTCAAAGCTTGTTTTGTTTGAAGTAGACGTGGCTTTAGGGGAATCAGACACAAACATCACGCTTGCCACGTTGGATTGGAGATTCTAAACGTGTAAGCATTGTTACAATAGGTATGTGAACTTGAGAGGATTTAATTATTATTGTGGCTTTTTAATGGGATGTATCCAATCCCTAATTTATCAGTCTTCAAAGACTTCGCAAACACTAAATTGCATGCAAACACTTACTCTGTAATATAAATAGAAGCTTCTTGTGATGGTGGGGTAAGTGAAGATAAAAAGATTAAATGAACTGTGGGAGACCACAGGGAAGCCACTGCCAGGAAATGGGCTGCTTGCATCCTGATCCTGTCTGCTCAGTTCTGAATCTGGGACCACAGTTCCTTCTTTTGCTCTCGTGTGGAAGAGATGAATGGCTTTTAGGACAAGAGAAGATAACCTGTGGTAGCCGATAGGGGCACAATGTGGGACAGCAGAGATGGCAGATCTGAGGAGGTTCCTACAAAGTCAGCTCAGCACTCAGAATTTGTTGCACTTGGATGCCTCACTGACTGTGGGTTATACCCCAAGCACACCCACAGCCTGAGGCAGCTGGAATAAAACCTGGACTAGACTGTGTGCCAAGAAAAACAAAACTTTTTAATGTTTGAAGAGCCTTTGTGCTCAGAGCATGCACACAGTGAAATACATTCTGCACGCTTTTTGCTGCACAACCACCCTATCTCTGTACACACTCCTTTCCTGCTGTAGATGAGTAGTCTTGAGGTAGTGATAGAAAACCTCACAATAAATCATTTAAGGACAGGCTTTGCTCGAACAGTTTTTGCTCAGCTGACTTTTGAAATGTGGAGATGGAGGCAGAGGAGCGTGGAGGAAGAGCACAGCAGGAACCGTGAGTGTGGGGATGGCTCGAGTGGCTGAGAATGCCCTGGCACAGGAGAGAGCTGAACACTCATATTCATCCACAGTAATGTGCTAATGGTGTGTACTGGGGTAAACTGCACCAACGTGTCCCTTTGGTGCAGAAAACGAGGAAACAGGAGGTGGAAAGGGAAAGAGACTCAGCTACGGTTTGGGAAGAATACAGAATGGCTGTGGCTACCAGGTAGCAGTCTGATTAAACAGACTGTGGTTTATTGTCAGGGCTGTAAATCCATGTTTTCAATACAGTCTTCCCAGAGCTGCTTGGGAGCAAAACTATATATCCAAGACTTTTATATTGAGGTGTGAAATGAATCTGGGTCAAGAAAATGAGTTTTGCACCTGGCTCATGTGCTTGTAAGGGGGGAATCTACTGACAATGACATGAAGTTGGCATCTAGAATGCAGCTCCCTGATGCAAGCTTCTTCTTTTCATGGTCTGGAAAGGACACAGAAGGTTGTTAAGGGCTCTGGAAGACAGACAGAGTTCTTGTCTATGGCTCTTTACAGGAGAAAACATTCACCCAAGTAACACAGCACTGCTGCTATTAACATGCCCCCACTGCAAGTGTGCCCAGAGGTTCATTATTTAACCCCCCCAATTGGTTTGATGCTTCTATCTTGGTGTACATTTTAAACTTTTCCTTCCAAGTTTCAGTGTTCAGTGGTCACTTGGGCAGAGCAAGTAAGAGAAAGTGCGTGACTTCTTCTTACCACTGGAAAATTATGTCCTCTTTTTCTCATCACTCGCTTTTGTATAGCTTAAGAAAAAGCCAAAGGGCTCTTGCTCAGATTTTTACTGAAAATAAACCAACGGATTTGATTCCCAAGTGCAGATATACCACATGGGAGTCAAGGACAGCTGGAAGGATGACCAGAGCAGCACTGTCAAACTGATGGGTGCTGCTGCAAAATGCTGGAAATTCTGCTGCTGCTTCACACAGTGCCCCAGGGTAGAAGCTGATGCTGCTCTCTCTTCCCTGGCTTTTGAAGGAAAAACACAGGTCAAAGAGCCGTGTGGCTCATTTTCAGCGTGCAAAGATATCATTGTTGAGTTGTTCTGGTAGTTTCAGAGCATCTTTTTTGAACAAGGAAAACATGAGGTAGGTGTCATGAGGATCTGTGCATGCCATTCAGCTCAGAGTTGTGAGGCAGGCATACACCCAGCTGAATGGTTCTGGCTCTGGCAGTTTATCTGTCTGAAAGTAGCTCCTAGGCAGGCAGGACAGCATCATCAGGTCTATCGTGGCAGATCAGAAAATCCCCCAAGAAGCCTCTTAGATATTGGCAGTGGGTATCTCTCTTTTTCTCTCCCTTCCTTAGTTTTTTCCTTCCTTTGCCCCCTCCCATAACAAAACTGGAAACAGATGTGTTATTCTTTAAACATTGGGCTCTAAGATAGTAAAAGCAGTGATAGCTTTGACTTCAGCCAAACACAGTTAAAAAAAAAAAAGCTTCACTGCCCACTTGCATGCTGTGTTCTGTTGTATATATTCACCCCCACACAGATGGGAGCAGCTTTACTTTCCCTGTCACATCATATCTTTGGCTTGAAATCAGTGAAGCTGTTCCTTAAATATTCAGTATTGCCCTAAACCAGGCCCATGTCACAACATGTGCATTACATAATATTTTCAATCTTTAAGTCAAATGTGTGGACCTCGCATTCCCAGCCTATGCTGAGCTGACAGCGGCTTTAGTCAGGGAAAGGAGGAGATGCTGGCAGCTGCAGAGGGGCTTTCTGGGGTTTTGGTGGCTTCTGCGGGTTTTTTTTTAACGTTTGAGGCACAGCATTTCTGCTCTGGGCTGACAATCTCCACTGTGGAGCCACATTCCTGGAGCCAGCCTGGGGCTTGCCACTGCCTTTGCTGCCCTCTGGGAGCCTGTCCTCCAGTTGTGGCTTCCCAGCTCTGGCAACTGAAATGTCCTGAAATGTCCTCCCACTTTGCTGTTCTTTTTCCTCGTGTTTACCCTGCACAATGTGGTGTTTTCATCTCCCTGGCTGTGCCTGCAAAGCAGTTTGTGCGTTGGCTCACTTGGCTTGTGTTGCATAAATTACGGAAGTTTTCACTGAGTTTAGTTTTGAAACAAAATAAAATTGGCAAAGTCTCTTGGCTGGCAGATCAGATTCCCAGTCTGTTCTTCAGGTGGTGATACAGGGTGAGAATATGATCAGTGGAAGGCAGGGCAGGGATCTGTGCCAAGCCCTTGGGGTCACGATGCCACAACCGTCAGGAACCTCATTCATGGAGTTACAAGGTCACTGCAGCTGCTGGGAATTTTATTTTAGATGTTTTCTTTTTGGAAACGATGCACTGAGGAATTTATTGGCCTTTCAGATGTGTTACAGCTGAGATATATTTTCAGGGCAAAAAAAGAGTTAGCAATGGTCTTCTGAGCACAGCCCTGAAGAGCAGAGGTGGCTGACACTGATGAAGGGATAGCACAGATCATGTCTCTGTGCTTAGCTACAAATTCAAGGTTGCCCTCGTTGTTCTGATACAGAACAACTTTTAGAGCTGGCAAGGAGAGCGTGTGTAGTTTGGCTTTCCCAGGTAAAACGTGGGCTGGCTTTGGGATGCCCTGAATGGAATCAAAGAGTCTCAACCCTTGGTATATTCTTAGGAAGGAAATGGAGAAACCAAAGGTGTTAGCAAGGAGCAATAGAAGGAGCAAAACCTGGTATAGGGATTCAAATTACAAGTATTGATTATTTAAGCTTTGAGTTGACCCAAGGAAATGTTACAATAATTGCTAATATAGGAATTATTTAAAATGTGATGAGAGATAGCATAGTAAAGGCAAAAGAAAGATCTAAGCTTCTAAGAACTAATCAGTTCTTGGTATAATGTAACTAAATTAAACTTAAAAAGCATTAATTTAGTTTAATGGTATGAATTGTTTGGGGTTTTTTAGGAAGCAGTAGAGAAAATATGAAAAAAAGGATGAACTGCTGGTCATATTTATATGGATTGGAGCTTTGCCTTTCAGCAAGACTTGACTTCCTCCAGCTTTGCATCAGCAGTGATTCTTAGCTGCCTGTCCTGCCCATGTCATTCTTGCTGCTGCTTTACTCCTTATTCACTGTGCAACTTTCTCAGTCCTGGGCGTGTCACTGAGGTCACATCACCCCAGCACACAGGGAGAAGTGGGATGAAATAATGCTGCTGCCAGAATCTGGGCCAGAATTTCTTCCTAATTATTATTCATTACAGAAGTCAGAGGCATTCTCTAGTGCCTTCTGTGTCAATCCACTGCAATGAGACTGGCCATGAGCTTAACTTTAACTGTGTGCTTAACTTTAACCATGTGCTTCAGTGCTGTGATGGGTCTAAAAAGGCTGAATTCAGTGTGTGCCTTCCTTCTCTATGCCTTTGCTATTATTGTTAAAGCTGAATGTTACAGCCAGCACTTCTATGCAATTTTTTTTGCCTTCTGGAAAAAAAAAAGGAGGAATTACTATCAATAAGGCTGCTAGCAGTTAAATTGGCCTGTGCTAGGTTTTAGGTGCACTTGGCAATGCACATTTGCTGTGACTAGAGAGTCATCTCAGAGGCTCATCTCTTTCTTCTGCAGACCTGATGCTGCATACTTTCCACATGCATAGTTTCTCTTGGAAATTATGAGCATGCAAGGCTGCAAGATTGGTCCTATCATGACAATTTCCTGGCAGAGGGAAAAGACAGAAGCTATTTTTAAGTGAAAGCTTTGAATCAGAAGAATATTGCAGAGTGAAGCAAAGAATTGTGTCAAAACCCTGAAATCATGGATTCTGCAGTTTCCTCATGCTAGGGTTTTCTTCTGGTTTTAAGGCTAAGGTTTTTGGAGGACTGGGCTGTGATTTTTAAGTGATTTTCTGTTCTCCTTGGTACACGTTATCACTGCAGCAGCAGCATTTTCTGTGTGAGTCAGGCTCAAGAGAGATGATGTGCAGTGTTCAGAGGGGTGGGACTTTGCAAAAACCTCGAGTTCAGCCATGCTCACAGTCAGAGCAATTCTCCTTTAAGTTTGCCCAGAGGTTCATTATTTAAACCCCCCAATTGGCTTGATGCTCTTACCTTGGTGTACATTTTAAACTTTTCCTTCCAAGTTTCAGTGTTCAGTGGTCACTTGGGCAGAGCAAGTAAGAGAAAGAGCGTGACTTCTTCTTAACACTGGAAAATTATGTCCTCTTTTTCTCATCACTTGCTTTTGTATAGCTTAAGAAAAAGCCAAAGGGCACTTGCTCAGCTTTTTATTGAAAACAAACCAACGGATTTGATTCAAAATCATTATTTCCCCCCAAAGCACTCTCAGAGTGATTTGAACATGTGAAAAAAGGCCATTTAAAACCACAGGGAAACCCCTGCCTTTGACAGATGGTCACTAGTCAACAAAAATAAAATTCACTGCCTTGGAGGGAGATGCTTTAGTTAATTAGTGGCAATCAGTGTTGGGCTAAGAGACTGCACTGCTGCTTGCCCATATTTGCCTGTTAATCTCACTGGCTGGCTTTGCTGATCCCAGTCCACATGTTATTGTTGGATTCCTGTATTTACCCTGCGAGGGAGCACCCCAGATTAAGTTGGTGCAGGGGGGAAAACATGAAGTTTTTCATGCCTCACCTAGACTTAAAAATTAATTTTGGTTGCACATTTTTGATATTGTCTTTTAGCATTATTTTTCCTTCACCCACATGCTCACATATTCACATATTCACACCCTCCTGCAGCACTTTGTTCATTATTTGACTGACACCTTGTTCCAAGGGGCTGGATTTGACTGTCCCTCTCTGACTGGGAACATGCAGCTTTTGGTGCCACTCTACACAGTCATTTTTTTGGGGCTGTGGGGTTTTGACATCCTCCAAAGGCTGCTAATTGTGATCCTGGCCTTGTGGTGGTGCTGAGATGGGCCAACCTTGCAGAAATTCTTCTCCTGCAGGCATTTGTGGGCTTGTCTGCATCCTGGCTATGTCACACCACACCACGAAAACCACCAGAAAAAGTTCAGCCTGATGATGACTGTTTGCATATATGAGGTTAAATGGAAGCGAAAAACAAGCCAGCACATTTTTCAGTTTACAAACTCAAGAGAGGTGGCTGAAAAGCCTGGATTTCACCTGGCTCTTGCTTTCTGCAGGTGACCTGGTGTCCCGAGCGATGCACCACCTGCAGCCCCTGAATGCCAAGCAGCACGGCAACGGGACACCCATGCACCAAAAGCAGGGATCCTTCTACTGGGAACCAGAGGCTCTCTACACCCTCTGCTACTTCATGCACTGCCCACAGATGGAGTGGGAAAACCCTAACGTGGAGCCGTCCAAAGTGACGCTGCAGACAGAGAGGTAAGAGCCTTTGCACGGGGTTTAGCGTGGCATTAATCAATCAGCCTGGCTGGCTAATTAATTGCTCATTAGAGCCAGCTCGTGAGTGGCTGCGCTTTGGGATCGCTTCTTTGAAATCCGCTCCTCTCTCCCCGAACCAATATATATCAAAAGTGACACCCAGTGGCTGCATACAGCAAATTGGTTCCAGATGTGCGTTTGGGAGAGATTTCCTTTTCCTTTCGTTGTTGCTCAGCTATTCTGTGTTTTGGAAAAGAAAATGAGAAGTTCTATTTCTGGCCTAACAGGTTTGGGTTTAAATGTGGTGCTTTTTTTTCCCTTCGTGTTAATAGGGCTCAACAGCTGCGATTGGGGAAGCAGAAAATGAACAGAGTAGTGTGAAGAAAGGAGAAGTCATTAAAGATGCTGGGCTGCAGCCACACTGAGTAACGGGGCACAGAGGTGATCTCAGGGCTGTCCTGGCCAGGGATGTGACAAATTCCAGCTGTGCTGCTCTTGTTCCTGCTGCAGGGATGGGGCAGGCAGGAGAGGCACAGCTGTATCCCAGTCCTGACTCAGGGTCTGATGCAGGGTACCGAGCACAGGGGACAGACTGCTGACCAAGAAAATAAATCCATCTCCTGTCAAAAGCCCAGCAAACCCACTGGTAACACAAGTGTCCTGCTCTGTGCTGGGGCACGCTGCTGGGCTGTTTCCCTGCCACGCTTCTCACCAGCCCTAAACCCGGCATCTCTAGTGCAGAGATGAATTTTTGGGATGGGTATTGAGGTGATGCAATATTTACATTTACATCCAGAGTATATTTTGCAATGTATGTGTCAGCCAAGCACTGATCTCCACATGTGGGGCTTGGCTATTTTCTTGTTATGAGGTCTGCATCTCAAAAGCAGAATTTCAGGGTCTCATTGTGTGTGTATTGTAAATGGTATATAATACGATATCTTAATTGAAATGCTTTTGTGTTAGTTGCAGAAGAGCATACAAGATGAAATGCTGGCATTAATGATGTTACTGGGAATCTTGCCATTTGCCTTTGGATGGCATTTTGTTTCTTTTCAAGTTTGGGTCGCTCTGTGAGCATGGTTGTCGCTTTTGACAAAGTATGAAAAAAAAACAGAAGGGAAATGACAAGAATCCAGAATTTTCTCTTTTTCTCTAAATTATTTTGAATTTCATGATTTGTCATCCAGTCTTGCTATTGTGGAAGGCCTAACTCATGTCCAAGAGTGGTAAGTATACACCAAAAAAAATTTTAAAAATTAGAAAATGGCATTAGTAATGCCACTGGAATCAGAGGGAATATAGGAGTGAATAATGCTGAGCCTCTGGCTTTGTAAGATATCTTCAGACTTCGCTGTGCAGAAGTGAAAAGGGCAAGGATCATTTAAAAATCACTTTTAGCTTTTGCTCTAATGGCTTTTCCTTTCTCTGAGGTCACTTTAACACACATCCTCTTCGATAGAGCCCTTGAAATGCCGATTATTCAAAACGATTGTTCTTTGCTTTATTTTGAATACTCGGTCTGGCAGGACGCCTTCCCTTGGCAGGGCAGCTGAGCGACTGCGGCGTGCGGCGAGAGCCGGAGCAAGAACTCGGTGTTATTGCCAGGAGCCTGTGGTCACTCGTGGAAAGGAGCAGATCCAGCTCCTGCTGCCTAATCAAACATGTCTGAGTGCTCAGGGCTGAGGAGCAGCCGGGATATTTCCATGGAGCTGAGCTCTGGAGTTTCACCAGCTGGATGGAACCACCCTGTGCTGCTGAGAAGGGAGAACAGGGAGGCTGATTCTCTGTCTCAGTGCTCTGAGCAGCCTCACTACCCCTGCCCATATTTTGTTTTTTATGTGCAGTCATGCTTTGTGGTCCGTGACTTATCTCTGGTGGTTTTGGTTTTGCCTGGTGGGGTTTTGTGCGTTGCGAGAAGAAGGGTTTGTTAAACATGACGCTTTAACATGCAAAAGATGTGCAAGATTTGTGGCGTAGCTGTCTGCTGTATTCCCTTTCCAGCTGGGGCAATTGCTTTTATTTTGTAAGAAGCCCAGAAAAAAGCAAGAAGGTCCAGTCATCTTTCCCCATCCTTGGCCTTTCCATGTCCCTGCTGTTGCAGAGAAGCCAGTATGGTGTGGATTTGGCTGCAGGCAGTATTTTCATAAATTAGGGGCTGTCCTTGGCTCTTTGTAGAGCTAACCTGGCTGCTGTCTTGGCCTACTCCTCCCTGACAGTGCAAGCCCAGGGTACAGAGGGCTGTGGGATGCACACAAAGAATTCTCCCAGCATTTTCAGGGCTTGGTAGCACCATGAGACCATCCTGTTCTTCCCATTGATCTCCACCCCACCTGGATTTTGGCTGAGCTACAAAGGCTGTCCGTGTCCTTCTGCAGAGGCTGGATGTGGGAGAGGAATCCAGCACGGCAGCATTGCTGTCTGGCTTTCCAGTTCAGAAAGCAGTACTTCCCTCAGAGTCTTGGGGGACACATAAAATGGGAATTTTACCTTTGAATAAATCCGGCACTTTTCTAGGGAGCATTTCTCTGTGTTTGCTCTTCACGGAGGCAGAGAAATGAGAATGCACGATGTTTTCAATCGTGTTTGTCTTTACAGAAAATAAAAGGGAAAAATGATTATATAGTGAAACTCTTGTTGGTGGGGTGGGGGCAGCTTTCATGGGAGGGGGAGGAGTGGAGAGTGGCCAGAATTGCTTAGAAAACCTGAAAAATATTCCCGACTTCCTAAATGCCAACAAGCCCAACCAAAAGAAGGATGTGTGATCCCTTTCCACCCCAAACTCGTATTCCTTCAATCTGGCCACTTTGGCAGAGACTCTCTGATTTTTGGCACCAACACAAAGCCAGTTCTGCTGACCCTGGATAGCAAGTAGGTGGCTATTTTGGCAGGGATGGAGAGGGTGGACCTCATGGGGTCCCCTTTCCCTATTGCACCTAGATGGGGTGTGCTGGAGCCATTTCTCTTGTTTTGTGTGTTGCCTACAAAAGCAGTGCTCCTCCAGTGCTTCCACCTGCAGGTGGCTGTGGATATTTAGGTTTGTTCATTCTTTCCTGGGAATTTAAAAAAAAAGAGAGAAAAAGCTGTAGATGAGGGTACTGTTGTTAAGATTTCTTTCTTGCTTGTTGCTTCTAGCTTAATAAAAAGATCTGTCCCGTGGTTATGTTTCACTTGTCAGCCTTATAAGGCTTCCAAAATTATTGCAAGTAGTTTCTTAAGCACCGGAAAGTGCAGAATCTGTAGTTTCAGATTTCTGTGATGTGTTTTTTCTTTTCTTAAGTGGTTCCTTACCCACTTCTATCCACAGCTGTATTGACAAAGTCCTTGTTACTTCCTAACTTGCCATGTTCTCCATTAACAACTCATTGAAGAGCTGTGGCTCAGCAGCTCAGCCGCTCCAGAGTTGATGGATATGTGTCTGGTTTTAACCTTCTTTTCACTTTTCCTTAATTATTATTCCCTTATGTGGAGCAATCCTTTAGGAAACTCCCATGGGCTGTTGCTGCTTGCTTATTATCTTTCTGCCTGCCTTGTACGCTCACATGGACACACAGAGAAATGTGTGTTCCCTGCACAGGCACACACATGCAAATCGTAGACTGTGGTCATTCATAATTGATGGAAAGAGTTTGGGTTATCATCTCAATTTTGTTTCATGCTTCACATAGTTAGTATAGCTGGCTAATTAATGCGATGCAGCCCCTCTAATGAGAGGGGTGTTCCACTGCTATAAAACAACTTGAACTCTTTCAAAGCATTTTTGTAACTGCTACAGGCATATGTATAGTACACATTATACCTACAGAAGAATTTCAGGAAGAAGGTAACTAGAAAAAAGTGTCCCTGATTTAAAATATTATGTGGTACAAACTCCACGGGTAAGGCAGTCTCCAGCAAAGACCAGAAGAGAGTGGAAAGGTCAGGAATGCTACTGAAAAACAGGTAAAACACTGGGAATATGGAAATCCTGCAGTGAAACCTGAACAAAGCTGTATGGGCAGAAGGGCTTTTACATGCTTGATGTGCCAGTATGGCACAGCCCCATGTAACCTTATCTCTTTTTATCCACAGTTTGATTGGAAACTTCACATAGTGAAGCTGTAGCCTTGCCGAAGTCAAAGTTGAAACCAGGGTTGATTTGACTCGGCACCACTGAAAATAAATCCCAATGCATCCTCACCTAAATCCTCTAGATTTGCATCCTAAATATCAAACTTCTCACTTTTTAAAAATCCCTTCAGCACTGTTCTTGGAGCTGCCTGCAGTGTGTGAGATGGCACAGGTCACAAGGAATAGCTGAGGCAGTGTTTGTAGCTTGGCCGTTACACGGCACATTCTTGCTGGGCTGGGTCTGTGTTCCACATCTCATTTATCCAGCTGGGCTTACACTGCCCATGGAATGGCTGTAGGATTTTTTAAATAGAGAAAAGGGCCTGTGAGAGCTGCATGGTATCCAGGCTGTTCTGTGCTGCACTCCGAATGCTCTGTCTCCTCTGGGATTTACGCCATTGCCAGTCATGTCAAATCTGATGTCAAAACTGCCAGTGAAATATTTCCCTGTTGTGGTTGCTGGCTGAGTCATCACTTTGACTCAGTTGTGTTTCAAGTCTTGGCCATTAATGTTTTTAATGCAGGAGAAGTAACAGGGACAGCTCATTGCAGCACGGATGGGGGCACAAACCCCGTGTTGTGCAGACAGCCAATGTCCTGGTGCACAAAAGCCTAAGGGAAAACCCTCCTGCTGCCTAGGCTTGTGTGAGAGCAAGGAGGTTTGATCCTTCAGCCTGAACAAAATGCAGAACTGGCTGCTTTGGGTCAGCCTTAGCTGGGATTCTGAGGTGGCAGTGCAGCTGCCCAGCATGGAATAGCTGCACGGACTCACATGGAGCATCAGTTGGTGCTGCTGAGTTTCTGGGAAGGATTGGAACTTGGAACTGTCAGCTTTTTGAAGGCACCAAAAAGTATTTGTTCCTTCCAAAGACAAGTAGCTTATGGTGTAAATATAAATGAGTTTTGCAGCCCAGACACCCATCTGAATTTTTCTACATTGGAAAAAACATGCTTTTCAATCTTGCAGTAATGCTAAAAATGGACTAGCATTGCATATATATATTTTCATCATATGCTGAAAGTGAAAACTTGTCAGAGCTTACCATACTTTTCAATTTGTATGTTGGGATTTTCTTTAAAAACCACCCATGAAAACACAAACAAATATAAAGAGCTTTTTAAAATGTTAAAGTTGCTGACTCATATCTGCAAGAAAAAAACGCTCCCTACCTTTGTCTAGATAAGCTTTTTCTTATTGAAGTACAGCCTTATGCTTCTGAGAAGCACCTTTAACTCTCACTTGATAGCTTTTGCACATTTAAACAGCAGTGACCTCTGTGTACCAATTTGCCTGTGGTTGCCACAGAGGTTGGACTGGAGTGAGAGAAGAAACCCAACACCTACACCAGCACCTCCCTGCTCTGCAGCTGCAGGATCCTGCAAACAGACACCATCCCAAGCAATTGTAGTGATTGAACCAAGTTAAAGCAAGGTCAGGTCTGTTCAGCTGTGTCCACAGCGGGTGAAACTGAGGGAGGGACAACAGCAGGTAGCGGTGAGAATTCACGTCCAAATAGGATTAGACCTCAGGAACCTTCTCTCTTCTCATTGTGACTATCAAGCCAGTCCTCTCCTTGAAGTTTGATTTAATATAGGCAGTGAATGAGTGCATGTGCTGAGGTAGGGGCTCCATAGGTGTCTGGAGAAGAGCAGTGTGAAATGCCCTTGGAAATGAAAAGGCTGTTGTGCTGCACTTAAAACGATGATTTTTTCTTTTTTTTTCCTTGAGGCACTGTGATTGTCTGGGGAATCCCATGCAAAAATAATGAAGCATCCAATTGCGTTTTATGGTGCCCATTTCTCACGATCTTCCACCTGACAATTTCTCCTGTTTGTACATAGGTACACTGCTACCATAACAACAATAACAATAACAGTACTACTGCTGCTGCTAATAATGATGGAAAAGCCTGAGTTATTGCATCTGCATGGCAGGACTTTTAATATCTGTGTGCCAGCAAGTGAAGGAGGGGAGGATGGGCAGCTGAGGAAGGGTGATGGGGGCTCTGGAGGGAGTGCAGGACACTGAGGGATTGTCCCTTGTGGGACAGTGCCAGCAGGGTGTCACCTGCAGATGGCTTCAAGGGACAGGAGCCTTTGGCTCCAAAAATAGATGTGAGAGGAGTGCTGGGCTGCAGGAGAAAATGGGGAGGGACGATGCGTGGGACCAGAGGATGGGAGGGTTGGTGGGGCACTCTGAATGGCCTTTTCTGATGAAGTAGCAGAAAGCATTGGTCACGAGGAGCCGGGTCCCCATTGCCAAGGCCACGGGGACAGGGCCCAAGGAAAGGTCCAACCATTTGGGGATCTGCTTCTTGTTCGTCTCCCCCAGCCTCCCAGCTCTGGTGCGTGGGATGGGAGTTACTCTGAGCAGAGACCTCTCCCTGCATCCTCATCTGGCATGTTTTTCCATTTAGATGTCAGCTCAGTCTGTGCCAAAAACCATCTGGGTTTTTGTTTGTTTGCTTCTTTTTATTACTGAAGTCCATACTTAACTTTAAACTGCAGGGAATTAGAGGATGGAGGCGAGCATTTGAAGCACAGAGAAGGGCTGGAGGAGGAGGTCAGAGCACTCACTCACCTGCAGCCCAAGGAAAGCGTTTGTGCAGCAGTTGAGCTGCGCGTGTTTTCCTACATCCTCCAGGCAGAATCAATCCCAGCACGTTCCCACCATGGTTAGGTTACTTTAATTAAGACATGTGCTTCCAAAGCATGTAACCAGGTGACTTATCTGCTCTGTGTCTGCTCTGGAACACAAAATTACTGAATTCTCCTGGTTGGTACCTGCTTTTGTACCAGAGATAAATCCGTGTATATGCCAGCGATGTGATGCATTTGTCTAACCCATTTTCACACAGTGCTATTTGAAAAGTGAAATATTTCTTGCTGATGTCACATTGTCTTGTGGATTATCACACCCGTATAACTCTGCGTTCCTCTTTCCTCTTTGGCACACAAGTGGTATTTAAAAGAAAAAAACCCAACCCTTCATATGGTGCACAGATTCTTGAAGGGTATTTTTAACCTATTGCACTCAGCCATATTTGGTTCTCTTCTCAAAATACAAATTTTCTGACATGCTGAGATATGCAGTGATGATTTTTTTTTTTCCTTGGAAAAAGTAATGTAGTATATTGTGAGAAAACTCCATAGCCTCATCTAGGGACTGAAATTGGACCTCATAGAAAATTTCCCTGCTTCTGCAAGACACTGATTCTCCTCCCTCTTGGGATTTATTGCACCAAATAGCCATGCTCGTTTCTATTTCTCTGTTGAAATTTGCAAGACTGGAGGAAAAAAAAAGGGCAATTTTATAGTGTAATTATCTAAGTTCCTGTATATATTTTTATTTGCTCTGCTCCTAACTGTGGTGGGGCACATTTTGCGCTGGATGAGTTTCTGACTCGCACAAGAGGAGGAAGAAGTGTGAACCTCCGAGTCCCCTGTTCAGCCACAGCTCTCTGCTTTTGTGTTTGCCCAGCAGATGTTACACGAGGGCCCTGCACAAGCCTGTCTTCATTTCTCTGATCCAAACTGTGTTCGCTCATGCAAACCATAACCTTGAATTGAGTTTTCCTTTAATTGTATTCCTCGAACCGAGTTATGTCTGTGACTACATGCAGTTTTACACTTCCAGTGTGGTTTGCAGCTCCCTTTCTGCTGTTTGCTCAGCAAGAATTGAAACAAGTCCCACTCATCACTTGTTCCCAGCTGCTTAATGCCCCAAAAGGGTTCTTTCTGCTCTGAAGATGACCTGGGGAGCTGTCACCTTCCAGGAGCAGAAATATCCCTGCTTCTCCCCTTTTCCTCCTCTGACTCCCACTACCCCCATGACAAATGAGCTGGGTTAGGAAATTGTTTCTAAAAAACCATTTAGAAATTAAAAACATTTCTAAAAAACATTTAGAAATGAAAAAGAAATTCAGCCAGGTCTGGAGGTGCTTGCATAGAATAAGGATGAAAGTGGCAATTCAGCCAAAGATGTCATATTTCAAAAGGATGTTGTTCATTTAAGTGCCTGTGAGATTTGGGAACCCAGCATCCTAGAGAGGGTTAGTGGCCTCAGGGCTTCTCTGTCCTTCGGCACTTCTGAAGTATCTCATCGCTCCTCAAGAATATTAATATCAGAGCTGTGTAAAGCAAAGTCCTCAGAAAGGGAAATAAATACATAAAGAGCTATACATAGGAAAAGGATATTCCAGAATCAACATCTTCTTAAATAATTTTTCTCAGGGTAGATCCTTTAGAGGTAAAGTTATATATTTAAAATGTAAAATATTTGCGTACTCTGCACCTAATGCAAACTTTTTTTTTTCTTTTTTTTCCATGAAAAGGGACTGCAGAAGGAAAAGCAGGCAAGAGACTTGCAGTGTGACCTTCAAGGTGTTCAGCTGCAGTTATTTTAGTAGTTTTATCTCCAAAACAGGACTTGAAGCTATGGTTTTTACTTATGGTTTGGCATCTTTGTCTTGGTTCCCAAATAAATCTCAGCAGAGATGGAGTGAACTGTGTGCTGCACACTTCATCCATGGCTTGGCCAGCCCTTGTGGGGCCATGGGGCTGTCCAGGTACTGTGGAGGGAAGGACCAGTCTCTGCTGGTGGCCAAACTTTGTGGCGGTGTGGCCCCTAATCCCACCATTCACTTCAGGGGGCAGTTTGCTATGTTTTTGCTGAGTTTTTGAAGCAGAACAGCTGGCACCCGAAGCAGTTTGATGGTGCGAGGAGTGAAACCAAGCTCATCACTCAGAGATGAGCTGAGTGCCCCACTTTCGGTGCTCATTGCATCGGCAGGAGATGCTGGAGATTTTCCGGGGCATCATCCCCTCTCCACCCTTGGTTTCTCAGTTTTGGCACATCCCCTATCTCAGCCCAGGTCCGTTCTCCCGTCCCTGATGCAAACAGGGGAGCGACCCCAGAGCAGGACACGCTCCTGTGCCAGACCCCGTGAAGGACGGGAGGAGGGCTTCCCTCACGAACAAACACGGCTCAGGGCTATCTGAGAGTGAGCTTTATGAGACATCTTGATTTAGACCCGTTTGAAAATTGCTGAAACGGTTTGCTCTCCCGTTTTCCTCGCTGCCGTCTGTCCGTGTATCCATTTACACCCTCACGCACCCTCACCCTCACGCACCTCACCCTCACACACCTCGCCCTCACCACCCTCCCCTCACCACCCTCCCCTCACGCACCCCTCACGCACCCGCGCCCTGCCCGCTGTCCCTGTCCCCTGTCCCCTGTCGCTGAGCAGTCCCTGATGGCCGTGTGTGTGCTCCCGCAGGCCGTTCATCGTGCTGCCCCCGCTGATGGAGTGGATCCGGGTGGCGGTGGCTCACGCCGGCCACCGCCGCAGTTTCTCGGTGGACAGCGATGACGTGCGGCAGGCGGCGAGGCTGCTGCTGCCGGGGGTGGACTGCGAGCCGCGCCAGCTCAAGTAAGTGCCCGGCATGGAAGCGGCGGGATGTGGCTGTGTTTGCTGGGGAGCTGAGGGCATCCTGAGGGCTCTGCTGTTGCCGGGGAGGAGCATGGATGTTGGGCTCTGTGTTGCAAAAAAAAAAAAAAAAAAAAAAAAAAAAAAAAAAAAAAAAAAAAATCAGCTGCCGGAATTTGCTCACATCCGCGGATGAGCTGGTTGCATGGTAATGGGTGCCTGGCTATCTCACAGCTGGATCCAGCCCGTAATCTGCTCATCAGAGCTTACACGGTGCTGAGGGTTTTTTTTCCCCTCTTCTTATTAGATTCTGCTCGCTAATGAGGGGCTGAAACCTTCTGCTAATTGTCTGCTTTGCTGTAAAATACCGAAATGTAATTGGCAGGGCTGCAGGTATTTCTCAGGGCTTTGTTTTCAGCATTAATGCTTAAAGGGCACGTTTAAACTTAGAGGTAAGACTACTTCTTGCAGTAAAATTGTATTTTTCGTGCTAATGCCAGTTCAAATTACTTGTAAATGTCAGGCTAGATAATTTGACTTTTTCATGTACCAAATGTGACCTTTTGGTTTTCTAATGAAGTCTTAAAAGTATTTATTGCCAGGATATGCTTTTAGTATCTGTTTTGCCTTATTATTATGTACTTGTATAAAAGTATGTTCTAGGACTGTTCTGGAGTGAAGAATATGTTTGGTTTTGATGTTCATATCAAAAGGCATTCTGAATCTGCCAAAGCAGAAATTATTCACGGCTATTGCTTCATAAATTTGTACTTAAGCCCCAGTTTTCATCAGTCTGCCTCTCCATCCAGCAGTAGGTGCATTCTTTCCTGTAACTTAGAAAGCAGAGGGTTGATTTACAGGATTAGCTGTGACAACCTGCACGGGAGCAGCTGTCTTCTGTTGACACTGGCCTTGACATGCTCTATCACCAGAGTATAATACTTTACTTCCAGATCTACCTAGGCCTTTTATCGTCACAGCTATTAAATGTGTAACTGAAGAAATATGTGGAATTTCAAAAGCCAAATCTTGAGCATTTCAGATTTCGAACCTTGGCTGTAATTGCTTCCCTTCGGTGGGACCAGCTTGGCCCTCGTTTCTAGAAGTGCTGCATTCTGTGTCCCTACACAGAATAGGTACTGTACCTATATCAGTAAGGCCCTGAAATGTCAGGACTGACGGATGTAGGTACATCTGAAGAGCTGGCACTTGATTCTGAGAAGGCATAATTGATTTAACACCTCTCCAAGTATTTAGGTAGGATTCCAGATAAGGCAACAAAGCTTGTATTCTACATCTTCCGTCTTAAAAATTAAGGTAGATGTAGTTAAATATCTCTGAATTAAAAAAAAAAAACCCACAATATACCACCCTAAGTTGTATTTTGACAGTGTGTAAATGTGTATGTGTATATATACATATATATGTATATATATTAAAAAGTGATCAAGTGTTAGAAAATGGTGCAGGAGTTTCAGAATAATTTGAACTTGTGAAGAGTTGTACTATACTGCAAAAGAATTTATTAATTGTGGGGAGCCAATCAGCACTTTCTATTTCATAGAGAATAGAAATGATTGTTGCTGTCCTGCTTGTCTTATAAGTGGGAATGAGACCGAAGAGCACAGCCTGGGATTAATCAGAGGAGAATAAAAATGGAAACCATTCCTGAGACAGATTCTGGATCTTAGAGAGACTAGCCTTTGCAGTGTGCCTGTATTTGATTGCAGGGGCCCAATTCATCCATTGGTGTCCCAAAATGACAAGAATCTCTCTCCTGTTCTGGCAGAATGAGTGTTCTTGTACTGTGGGTTTTATTTTGAGGTCTGTGCCTGCTGCTGGTGTAGTGCGGGCAGGTTCTTTGCATAGCTGCAAATAAAACTGTCGCTGCCTGTGATCCTGAGATCAAAGGGAAGACTGAGCTTTTCTGAAGAATAATGTGAGTCATCAGGATGTTAATTTGGAACTTTGCAGCCTGTAATTTTTTATTTGTTTTCAGCAGACCCTCAGCACTCTTGATTTTCATAAGCCAAACACCAGCCCTTCTCTCCTCCCCATTAGGGAGGGCACCTTTCCAACTCTTTAACTCCTCAAGGAGCATCAATTCCATAAATTCTAGCACTGGGGGAGGGAATGCAACAACTGCAGGGATGGCTTTTCAAATAAGCTATGTGGTGGATGGCAGCTGAAGGATTTTAAGTGCAGTTAGCTTGATGTGTTTTGAGACTTCTCTAGGAGGGGTTTACTAAGTAGAACCTTGAAAATGGTTCAATTTCTAGGCTTTTTATAGCAGTCTTCTTTAGTCCCTAAAACAGAGCTGAACCCAAACATTCCCGTGGTCTTAAGTGATACTGCATCATTCCACGGTGTTGATTCACAACCTGTCATTGCAAGTGCATGAAGTAAAATCAGCTTCCACCCTGGAAAAACATGCATGTGGGAAGAGGGAGAGATTGGCAGGATCTCAAAGGCTGTGAAGTTCAGGATCAGTTTGGATAAAACCCAAATATTCAGCTTCTTATCTGAACTACAGCATGGAGGTCTCCCAGCAGATTCATGTGATGCTTCCCAGCACAATGACATACTCCAGCAGTGGGGTTCCCATTCTGTGGCTTTGCAGATCATCCCTGCTTTCTTGGTGCCTTTTATTCCTCTCTTTTGCTCTTTTTCTGAACCCTTTAAAAAAATCCATTGCCGTAATTTCTTGCAGTGTTTTCCTCTGCTGAAAGAGGAGCTGCTCTTGCTCTGAGTAGAGGAGTGAGGGAAGCTGGGATCAGTCAGGAGCTGCCTGTCTCCTTCCTGATCTCATTTCATTTTACAGTAGAAGATGTGCCAGAAAGTTTCTTCCCTTTCCCCAGCTTTGGGAGATGAGCAGGGATGTGAAAGCTTCAGCCAGCCCAGTTGTTTTCCCCAATTTGTTAGGATACAGGTTTCACAGAAGAATTGAGTGCTGGATGCACAGCAGCTCACTGGGATGGCAACCCAGGCTGTGTCTGAGATATTGTCACAGTGGGACAGCACATGGAAATAAAACCTCGCCTGTCCCCAACCCCTTTGGGCCCCCTGGGTGCAGCTGGGAATTGAGTGGGTGCTCTGCTCCCTGTGCTACACCTTTTTTTCATGAAGGCATTGGAGTTGAAGGTAATTTGTTGTCAGAAAGGGGCATGGTGCTAAAAGCTGTGTTGATCTGCTGTGCATCACTGCTCAGCCTGCACAAGGCACTGTCAGGCTGTAAACAGATGTTGGCTTCTCCTCATCATCACATCTGCAAGAAAAACCTGTTGGAAAAGGAAAAGCAAATTTTTGCAGTCAGGTTATGAGCGTGGAAAAACAATCATCAAAAAAAAAGGGAAAATTATGCAGCTTAATGCACTCAAATCAGGATGACCAGATAACCTCTATCCCAGCAATGAGAAAAAGCTGCCTCACAAAATCAGGGGGTCAGAGGGAAATATTTTTAACAAAGCCTGGAGTGATGCCATAACTCTAAGGATTAATAATAGTAATGCCTAATGTTTGAAAAGGATGAAAATTGATTCAAGGAAAATTCCAGGCTGTTTGTGCAAGGCCTTTGAATGTTTTTTCAAGCAAAGACTGATTAAAGACATGTTGTTGAGGGAAAAATGGGATAAAATGTGACACAGATTTTCTAAAGATAGATCTTGCCAGGCTAATCTAATAACTGTTTTTGATAAGATAACTGATTTTCCACCCCAAGGAAATTCAGTAGAGTTTCATCTCTTTGGATTTGAGTGAAGATTTGATACAGTCCATGCAGGGAGCTATTAAGACAGAAAAGATGGTTAGTAAGGAGATTGGAAAGTGAGCAGGGGCTGGCTTGGCTGAGATGGGGTTGCGAGCAGGGACCTTCAGTTCTCATTCTTAAAAACTGGTGATTTTTAATTTTCAGAAAGGGTGTTGGCACAAAACGTAGCAATGTGCTCATGAAGTTAAAATTTGCTGATGCCATGATGCTGAGAGGCATTGTCCGGACAGAGGAAGTTCGGGAAATCATCCAGGAAAAAGTGGATGACCTTGAGGGCTGGGACAAAATAAATGGGATGAAATGCAGTTTTCCACTAATGGAAGGCAAACATATTTTTTTTTAATAAAAATATGCATACTGCAGTGTATATGTAATATATACTCTATATAATATATGCAGTATATGCTATATAGAGAGTATTGGGAAGGTGGTGGTAAAGGCTGTAGAGTAGTATTTAATCTCAGAATGACTGAATCTCAGAATGGGTATTTAATCTCAGAATGATTGTAAACCACAAAAATGGATTTTTCCTCAGCCACGAAAAAAGCAAATGCATTTTGAGGCTGCGTTGGGAGAGGTATTTCCAGTAGAAACAGAATAATATTGGTGCCACGTGAAAGTGGTAGAAAGTGATGTGGAATCATAAGTCCTGGTCAAAAAAATACCTACAAAATACCAAAAATCACTTTGGACCAGGTAGAAAGAAATGGGCTGGGGTAATTCGGTTTTTTGACAAAATGTTCTCGTGGAGGCAGATCTGAAGAAAGGAACTCGTTCAGTGAGCAAAATCTTTCTGTAGCACAGGGTTCATGAACCTCCAGCCCCCTGTGCTCTCTCAGAGCTGCATTTTCAGCTGCCATCCACAAAGTCTCGGGGCAAATGGAGGGTCTGAGTGCCTTGGAAAATCTGTCTTTAATTGAAAATCAGTTCTGATTTCCAATTAGCCCTGTCCTGGGAGTACCTGAGTCTGCTTTTCTGTCTGGGACCATCCCTCTTATTGAAGACTCTCTAGGAAAATTGGATTATCAATCTCAAAGCAAAGATTATTTGAGCGTACTTGGCTCATTCTAGAGAGTTTTCTTAAAACTATGAAAAGGGGAAAATACAGTGATGTAAAGAGATGTGTTATTTGTTTTTTCAGAGCAGTCTATACCATTTGCTGTGTCAGCCTACTACTGTACCACACGTGCAATTCTAACTTGAAAGTGAAAGCAGAAGAGTTGTATTTAATGTTTTATTTATGGAAATCTTGTGCTTGTACTAGAGCATGAAAATATAAATGGACTTTAATAAATAGAGATTTGAAGACAAAACTTCAGAGACACTGCTCTTCCTTCTCTCTTAAAATATGTTGGGTGAGGGGCTGAGTTTCTGGAGAGAGAGAGAGAGAGTATAAAATTGCCAAGAAATTCTGCTATTTAATTAAATACCACCTTTAAGTAGGAATGGTTGGTGTTTGCCTAGCTTCCTGAATGTCCTTGTTCTTCCCACAAATTTTCACTAATCCTTTAAGACCAGCCATGGCTATTGCTGTAATTAGCTACAAAAATGTGAGTGGTAGCAAACAAGCTACTTGACAAAATCCATCAGTTCCTTGGGGCAGATGGTGCCAGCAGATGAAGGAGACTTTATTACTCAGAGCACGGGTTCCTGAGGTGAATCTCACTGTCCTGCCAATTGTCTGCTTGAGGACAGCAGTAATAAAAAAATTATTGAAGTGGAGGACCTGGGCCTCATGTTCTCTTTCACTTTTAGGGCAGAATACACTTGTATTTTTATGGGCATTAGGATCCAGCCTCCTTTTTTTTTTTCCATTGCAAGCAGCATTGTTACTGCTGTTTCATATGCTTTGTCCCTTTTATTGCATTCCTTAATTTATTACACGTTCCTATATTACATTCCTGGATGCAATAATCAGGATGCAGATAACACACCATTTTCCACTCATTAGTGAAGATTTGTGCAATCTATTTATATGGAAGATGAATCTGTACCGGAACTTTCTTGTGACACTGTGGCCTTGTTCAAAATCTGAGCTCAGATTTAATTTTGAACATGGTTCCTGACCTATATTCATGGAACTGGGATATTAAGACTGTTTTGAAATAGAGATTTGGGTCTTGATTTGACAGTCACATCACTTTTTAAATGTATTTTCCAGTATTTATAACCAATTTATTCTCAGACCTTTGACAAGGATAAGAGGTTGGATAATAAATATCTGGAGTATTTTTTTTTTCTTGTCTTAATTTAGCTTCTGATTAAAGTAAATGGAGATACTCTGTTTCTGCAATAAGACATACTGCTCTTCATCACTTTGATCAACGTGTTTGTGCTTACATTTTCCTCTCTCCAAAACTGAAAATGCAAATAATTGTCTCAACATAGTATTTATATTGTCGTTCTATTAATATCAGCATTTCAGTCCTTTTTAAAGCACCATGTTGGAAAAAAGAGTGCTCACAAGTTTAAATCAAATTGTCTGCTGCTCCCACTCTCACTGTTTGTGTCTCGCTGAAGAGCCCCAGGGAAGGAAAAAGACCCCTTTGTGCTGTGGGGTGTGCAGCCCAGATCAAAACAGTGATCCATGACCCCAAGAAATTCAGCATTGCAAATACATGCATATTGCTGGCTAAAATAGGACTCCTTCTAGGCTCTCAACCAGCTGAACTATAATTTCTGACTCAAGACCTCATTCATATTTAGGACAAACCGAATAAATTGTACAGAGCTAAAAAGATGGGCTTAATGAGTAGATTATCATTCTTTTAATTGGAAGGGCCAGTGATAGAGTCCCAGGTGGACAAACAAGGTTCTGATTCTTGGCTATCAGTGATCAGTTCATTTCAGCCAAGGGGAGCATTTGTCCTGCTGTTCATCACAGGCTGCACTCCATTTCTTTTAAATCAACTGCACCTACCAGTTACGATGGAAAGAGAAACACTTTGCCTTTGAATCATCCATTTTCCCAAATGTATTCTACCCATGAGTAACTTATTAAAGATCTTCACAGACTCTCTCTTAGCCAGTCAGAGTGAAAACGAAAAAAAAAAAAAAATCCCTTGTGTTTAAACTGCTGCTGGAGAAATGCTGCATTATGTTTTTGTAATTCGAGTTTGGGAAAAGAAAAATAATTTGCTGTACTGCTAGGACCCATTACAAATGAAGATTATCTCAGATTTCTTTCAGAGATTTGAGTACTCGAGAGTATGATGGAGTGTCATGGTCACCATGCAGTGTTTGACAGTGACCATTTGCAAATAATTAATGTTACCATGGCATTCCCCACATAAAGCCACAGTCAATTTAATTATGTGCAGTGGCAACACTGTAGTGATCTTGAAGATAACAGCTGTAGAGGCAATATCTGTCCAGAATTAAAAGAGGACTTGGAGGAAATTGTATTGCATTGTAAGTTAAAAAATGTGGTCACAGTTTTACTGCAAATATAATCTAAAGATTATTTCACTTATTTCTAATTTTCCTTTTATTTATAAAGGCAGTTGTTGGCTTGATTCATATTAGGGAGGGAGTTGACAGGCTATGTGACTGAACCCCTAAATTAGAAGGGTGAATTTTCTGTTGAGCACAAGGACTATGATCAGCGTGTGTTATTAATTCAAGGCTGTTGTTTCACAGTTCTGGGAGTGGGAGCATTATGCGCTGGTGGTGGTGCCAAACAGCTTGCCCAGCCCCACAGGTTGCTGAATAAGGAGGTTCAGAACAGATTCTGTCTTTTGAGAGAGGTTATCACCCCCAGAGGGTGTTGGTCAGTCCCAGCTTTGTCACTGTAGCACCTCTGGGTGACCTCAGAGTGTGCCTGGCATGGTGCTGCCCTGCCATCCCGAGACTGTCCCTGGTAGAAGAGGAGGAGAAGAGCTTTGGCCCCACCATGATCTGCTCATCCCATCATCCTTTCCAGCCCCTGTGATGGAAATGCATCTTTTCTGCAGGGTGAGGTCTTGGGGAAAGGATGATCTGTGTAAATGCTGGTGGCTGGCAGACTCTGGAGGGGTCATCCTGCTGCTGTCCTGGTGTCAGCCTCCTGTGAGCTTGGAAAGATCACCGAGCTTTTTTGGCAAAAGGGGCCCCAGTGACAGCGCAGCTGGGGAGGTTTCCAGCTCTGTGCGTGTGCTTTCTTCCCTTGCTTAGCAGGCACAGTTTCACAACTCTGAAAAGTGACCCTAGATATTTAGCTGACTTTACTGTTTCCCGTCAGCCTTATGTTTCAAGCGTTTTGCCATCGCTTTCCCACCTCTTCGTAGCTTGTCAGTGTGTTTGTTTCAGTCCAAAGTTAAAGAGTCTTGAGTGAGTCAAGCCTGGGAGTCTCTTCCATTCCTCTTTTTTTATCTTGCATTCTTTAATGTTTGTGGTCCTGGATGGTATCCATGATGGAGCCTGTCACTTTATACAGTGTTAATATGGAGCAGATACCCTCTGCTTCTTTTTGGAATCAACATTATGCAGTGGTAAGAAGGAGGACTTGGGAGAAAATGCAGTGCTGTGTTGGCTTAGGTTTGATTTCTGATGGGTTTGATTTTTTTAAATTTTTCAGTTTTCATTCTGAAATGCGACAGCTCAGTCTGTCTGCTGTGCTGTCTTCCCAGCTGGCTTTCCCCAGTGTTAAAAGTGATGCTGTTCTCTTCTGTTTGTACTTGTAATTCCTGATCATTTTTTGATGTCTCTTCACTACTTTTTTCAGTACATGTTAAATCTCTTTTTCCTTAACTCATTCATCTCTCTGGATTTTCAAGACATTGCTTTCTCTCCTCATGCTCTGCTCCTTTCCCTTGCGTAGTGGTGTTCTGTTAAACTCACCATTTTGATCACTATCTAGTTAATTAGCCAACATATGAGAACTTCCCTCCTTGGCTGTAGTAAGCAGGTGAGCTGGCACTGCTTTCAGGAGACCAGAAATGGAGGAGCTCCTGCTGGTTGCTGAACCTGGAGCAGGGATCTGGAGAGTCCATGCAGGTTAGGTGAGATAGGTCCTTGTTCCTCTTCCCTCCCTGCTGTGGATGTGCAGCCCAGGTCAGAGTCTGGCTCTGTTCTGGAGAGATGATCAGTTATGGTTCTGTATGCACTGAGCTGGGCTGACGTCAGTGCAGCTCTGGGTTTGACCCATTTTATTCAGTGTATGTTACATATATCAGTGCAAATGATGAAGCCGTGACTTAACGTGGGCAGTGATTCACAGTGACGGACACCTCTGCAGAGGATGTCTGGATCTTTCCACAGCTGCACTTTGCTGAGGAACCACCTCATTTTCAGCCCAGAATCATCTGGGAATGCCATCTGCAGCTGGGGAGGTCGAGCATCTCTCCTCCATCCACCAAAACCCCCACCACCTAACTTGTGAGCATGCTTTATCTTTGCCATGCCTTAAAGGAGGGCACAGATGATCTTCAGCATTTCATGCTGTGGAGGTAACAAGCACCAAATGTTGCTGTAGCTCTCGTGTCAGAAATGTGCCATGTGGTGTGAATGTGTTCAGCCTCGATTGCTTCCATGGATCTCAGTGTCAGCAAGCTCAGCCCTGCATATCTGGGCTGGTTTTGTGTTTTCCTCAAATTCGGTCAGAAATTACTGCAGAAATCCCAGCCTTGCTGTGTGTTGCTTTCTCCCTCTCTGCTGTGGGCCAATTGCTGGTGCAGAATGTGTCACTGCTCTTGCAGAGTGTTTATTGTGCATTAATCTTGCAGCACACTGTGGTGTTGGAATGTCACCGTGTTCCTGTGAGTGTGATACTCCAAGCATACCTTTTCTGCATTCTTAGGACATGAACTTTTTTATCAGTCAAAACCCAAACTGAGCAGGTACAACGAGCATCAACAAATCATCTGTTGTCCTCCAGACTGGTCATGGCCCAGCACAGTCTGAGCTCAGATGCCAGTTTCAAACCTGCAGAAGCTTTGATCAAAACCCTTTGTATTTTGCATTTCACTTTTCTTCCTCTTCTGAAAGAGGAAGAGCAGCAGCACCTGCTACATACCACTGCTTCTATATAAACAGCATATTTTGTTGCATGGTGCTGTTAAATATTAAGCAGTGTTATATATTTTATAAAGCTCTGATAAAGCACTTTGAAGAAGAAATTTAAATGATAGTGATGTGTTGTTTATATTTTTCTTTTGATTTGCTGCGGCTTTTTACATTTGAAGTAGAAACCAAATATTTGATGCATGCTTGACTTTTTCACTTTTGATCTCTATTTTTTTTCCTTCATAAGTAGCCCCTCATTTTCTGACCTAGCATTTTTGCAGATTTGAAGTGGTGTTTTTCCAAACAGTCCTTTATCCAAGTTCACACCAAAAGCACTGTGGATTTGGGCTCCACCCTCTGCCCCAGACACTCCTCAGCATGAAAGAAAAGCAAATCTGTCTTTTAACAAGATGAAACCGAGTTGGATAAACATTAGATTTGAATTGCCTGGCTCTCTCTGGAGCTGTAGATTCACATCTTGGCTAAATAACCCCTAGCCTTTCTTTCATTTGAAATGGATATCAGTTTACACTTTGCAGATCTTTTGAATAAGACCTTAAAAGAATGACATCTCCTCTGTTAGACATCTAGCAAGGATTTGTGGTGTTTTGCCATGACTACTTGCAAGATTGCCTTCTCCCCAGTTGCATGGTGGTTTTATGTACATGATGACCTGCTTGGACCAGGTGACCTCTAGAAGTTCCTCTCAGCCAGCCTGGGGCTCTGCAGCTTGCACTTTCTGCTCCAAAAAGGCTTCCCTGTTACTGGGGCTGTGCTGGTAAGATCCTTGAAGGTGTTTGGAGTGACATTATTTTATCTTTGTTGTATTGTCAACGATTATGCATCCATTTGATGTAAGTTCAAAGCTTATTGAAGTCACTGAAAGTTTTCAGGGATCAGGGGAACTGGATAACCTTGCTTTGCAAAGAGGAAACTTTTTGAAAGAATGTATTGCGCATTGCCGAAACAGGGAAACAAAATCAAGTGAAATCTGTGCCCTTTTTCCCCCAGTTTTTATTGAAATGTATGACTTGTCCCATGCAGGATAGACCAAGGGCAATCTCCATTAGCTTGCATCATCACTGCCCGTTCAGCATTTCCCTTGCACACGCAGGTCAAAGGAGAATGGATGTGCCAATGACCTAAATCCTTCAAAACCAGGGTGCAGCATTTATTATTTTCCCAGGGAGATCTGTCCTCTGGCTGTCCTCTGAGGGAGTTTGTTTCTCTCCCCCACAGGATTGATGACTGTTTCTGTGCCTCTCGGAAGCTGGACGCCGTTGCCACCGAGGCAAAGTTCAAGCAAGACCTGGGTTTTCGCATGCTCAACTGCGGCCGAACGGATCTGGTGAAGCAAGCCATATCCTTGTTGGGGCCCGATGGGATTAACAGCATGAGTGAACAGGTAACAGGATAGACATTTCAAAAAGCAGCTGTGAAATGGGAGAGTTTTGTCTGCTTGTCACAGGAGAAGCAGCTTTGAGCTCTGCATAGACAGGACCTTAATGCTTTCCCTGTATTATTTGCGTTGGGTTAAAGCACTGCCGGGTGAAGGTCGGTGTTAAGCGAGGTCATTTTGAGTTGTGTTGATTTGTCAGTACTGAGGTAACTCAGCATGACTGCATCCCCTGAAATCTGCTTAACAGTGAGCTGAGTGGAGCTGGAGGAAGATCCCAAGAGAGCTTAGTGTTGAGCTGACCCTTTCAAACTGCTTCAGTGGTGTGAGACAGGGCTTTGTGAGGTGAGCAGCTCTGGGGACTGTCACTCACTCCACGTGCACCTCCCAGCCCCAGTCAATGGTTAATTGCTGGCCCTCTTGATTGATTTCAGTCCATGTTGAACGAACCTTGCAGAGCTGAAAGTCTCTCTGCAGTTACCCCTCTGCTGGTCATCGTGGCCTCGATGCTCCCCGAGGTGGTTCCTCCTTCCCAGAGGGAAGGGATGACTGTGGATACCGACCTTTCCTTTTGGAATGGAATCCCCTGACTTTCCTGGTGCCCCTGAGGAAAGTTCATCATTCATGTTCCCAGAGCTTTTGGCATCATTCTGCAGGAGCCTCTTCTCAGGGGTCACTTGGGGCAGGAGCTGGTTTGTTCATGAGTTTAGGTCTTCTGAGATGAAAGCTGTTCCAAGAATGTGAGTTATGTTGCTGTTCAGTAGATGCAGTCTGAGTCAATATTGTAGGTTCATCTGAGAAAAGCCTTAGAAGAGGGCAATACTTCCTGCACAAAAAAAAAAAAATGCTATCAGACTGCTCATTCCAAGGTTCATACATTACACTTTTTAAAACTGTTATTTTTAGTCTGAACCTGGAAACTTTTCACAGCGTATTTCCTCTGTCCTCCAGGCTGAAAACTGGGAACACTTTGGCTTGATTCATCAAAGTACCTAACCACATGCTTAACTCTGAACACATGCTTTTACATCCTATTTTGAGTGAAAGTTAAACCTGTGCTTAAATGTTTTGCTGGATCAAATGTCCCACATCTTGCAGGACAGAGCCCTAAGTCATAGAAAGCTGGAAGAAAGACAGTAATTTTTCTATTTTGCCCAAAGCCAAATGCCCTTTTTGCATTTTTGTGCCCAAATCGCGGAGCGATTGTACACATTGTTACTGTGTTCCTGCGTGTGATTCCAACATTTAATGATGGGCTGGTTAAAAATCCATTCCTCCCCCGTGCAGAGAGGGGGTGGGTGGCTGCAGGACAAGCCTGGGGGGACTGGCAGAGGCAAAAGCAACAGGGACAGCAGTGCAAGGGAAGGGCAGGTTAAAATCCTCATTAACTTTTTATAACCCTGGGATTGCAGCATGACATTCTAGGCCCTTTTAGGCTGTGTGAAGTCCTCCTTCAGAGCACTCAGTGTGGCTCCCAGGCACAGCCTTTGCTCTGGATTTCCACAGGATTCCTCACTGTGGCTGCCCAAGTGCTGTCTCCTACAGGGGAGCCCCTGCGCTCGCTTTTCGGATTTGTTTCTACGGATCTGATTAGACTCTTGTGCTAAATAAACACTTGACTTAATTATCCAATGACACCACTTACAGAAACCGAAAAGCAGTTGAAGGAACATGTATTTAATTTTAAGCTGCTCACCCAGCCTGGTGTTCCAAGGCCCAAGCACAATTTGTTTGTAATTCACATGTTTGTTCCCGTGGCGTTTGTTGACTGCCAAAGGAAATGTTTTGCCACTGGCTGCTCCTTTCAGCTTCTCTTTGCCAATTCAAGTCACCCAAGAACTCCCCTCGCCTAGGGTGAGCTTGTTTTTATTTAATAATGGCATGAGGCCCCAAGTGCACACTGCATATTAGATCCCATGAAATGCTCAGTGTGTTTCAGAGAGGATCGAAGGACCTTGCACAGACAAACATTGATTTATGTTGTCTCTACAAGAGCAGCCCTTCCACACATGAGCACCCACTACCTTTAGCCTTGCATACAGACCAGAATCTGGGCTAGTTCAGCAAAAGCACTGCTGCTGGGCTCTTGCAGGAATAGCAGTATCATTGCCAGGGTGGATACCTCCAATTTCTCTGGAAATAATGTCCCTTCATAGCAGCACTCGGGTTTGACAGTGAGAGGACTGTGGTGGGACAGCAGATTGACTGGGGCACCTTGAGGTGGGCTGTAAATGTGAATCAGAGGTAGCACTTGCTGCAGGAGAATTACTGCTAAACACCTGCTGGCTGTTGGTCAACACCCCCTACTGTATTTAATAAGCAGCTTTTGCTTATTAAACAATATTAGTGTTACAATTTACAGTAGATTGAATAATTTTGGTCATGGTTTCATCTGGACTCGTTGCCACAGCCGCAGCAGTGCTTCCCTTAAGGGAAATGATGATCAGCCCTAGCAGGTATTTCAGATTAATACAAATTGCATTGTGGTGATTCTGTAGTGAAGGGTCACTTAATCTATTTTTTTCTCCAAGCTGGGCCATGTTTTCCTAGAGCCAGCAACTTGCAACAAAGCTCTCTGGCATTTCATTTAAAATTAAATCCATGTTTTCTAGGGAGTGCTGTACAAAGCCTTGACATTTCCAGCCCCTTACAGTATCCAGGTGGAAAAAGCTGTGCTCAAATCTGACCGATCTAGAAAAAAGCTAGAGATGTTTTAAAGGCTCTTTCAGTATTTAAAAAAGTTAGATTTTAAGACACTGATTGTAGAAAACTGGATAGAAATCTTGTCTTTTTAACATACCAGTAGAAATAACAATTGCTTTGGTGAAAATATGTCTCTGATGGGGCCCCCAAAGGTGCTCAGTGTACAAGGATGGAGGTGAGGCTGGCAAAGTTTCACTCACCATGCTGGATACAATCTGAAAAACGCAAACAGTAAGCACAAAATGACAACAAAAATGGAGATTTTTACAAAAACGGTTGACTTTTGCTACTCGGAGGGGCATGTTTGTAACAGAGGTAATGGCTTTCATTAAATACATACTGTTAGTCTTGATGATATATACTTATATAATTGTTTTTAAAAAAATCAAAGCAAGTTCTGTGTTAAATTTGTCAATTCCTTTGTTTTTTAACTCCAAAAAATGACTAGGGCATGACTCCACTGATGTATGCTTGTGTCAGGGGTGATGAGGCTATGGTGCAGATGCTGCTAGATGCTGGAGCAGATCTGAATGCTGAGGTGAGGACTTTTTGTTGGTTGTATCTTTTTTTTCTGTTGTTTGTGTGCATCTTAAACTACCCCCTGAAACTATAGCGGAGCGAAAATCACGAGAATTAAAAAGAAAACAAATCTGTCTTATCCTGGACAGGACCACTTGAGCAGTGAAATCAAATGGCATTAGGTTAACACTGGGATTGGCTGCACAGGAGGGGTCAAAGCCATCGGGCTCAACCCACAGGTAATCCTGATTTAGTTGTGTGTGCACACTGCAAAGCTCAGCATTTCTGAGGAATCCTTTTCCAAGGAAGCATTCCCAAAGCACAGGTGCCATATAGGTTCCGTTGTTTTATTTTACAAAGTACCTTGGGCTAGAAACTGTTGGATGAGGAGTTTGAAGCTTCCAGAATGTAAATGTCTCATCGTTGAATGCACATCACAAACTCAGACAATCTGTGCACCAAACAGATTGTTGTCCAGCTCAGTGCAATGCAGGTATGTACATTTTTAAAGAGCCATTTGAAAATCCGTGGAAGAGTTACTTGTTAATGATTCCAGTTTCAATTTGTCGAGGTCATGAGTAAATTAAGCTGTCTGCTTCACTTATCTGTGTTCCATCTGTTCTGTTTGGACTTGAGCGAGCTGATAAATTGGAGTCGCTGCTTCAGAGAGACATTTTGCACTTTTAAAAAGTCTAATTTAAAGCGTAGAAATTGATGTCACCCGTAGGAGACTGATAGTGTTCCTACTATGTGGTGAAATCAGCTGGTGATTTCAGCTCCCCACAGTCAAGAACACCACCCTCAAAGCTGGCAGTAACTGAACACTGAACCCCAAAGACCAGATGGGCAGGGAGATTGATCTTTTCCTTAATCCTGCCTGTGGCTCCGACTTGAGGTGACATTATTTGGTTCCTAGGACAAGTTTTCATAAGGAGCTGTCCTCCCAATTGCTCCAGTAATCTTCCAGACTTGAATCAAATGCAAATTTAAACAGTTTTGTCTTCCTGAAACTGCTGACATCTGAGAGAACAGCTCCAGAGAGGAATGTGAACCTCCCCAGTTCATTGCTGTAGAGTGTCTGCTCTAAAATCAAATGAAAACACTTTTGGACAAGAACTGTGAATAATTATGGCGTGCAATTATAAGATGATTTGTGCACACCACAACCCACTGTGCAAATTGGGCAATTATGGCAAAAAAAAGGAAAATCAACTATGAACAAAAATAAATACTCTGTCAGGTGTCTGCATAATTTTCTCCCTTTCACTTTGCAAATATGTTTCCAAAAGTAGCTTCAAATGCTGGGTACCTCCCTTTTTGATTGCCCATCTTAGTGAAAATGGACCCATTTCCAGATGTGCTGAGAAGCTGCAGGTTGCTCTGTGCTCAGTGAGACCTGCAGCTGCTCAGCCCATGTCAACGATCAAAGCCTGTCCAGATACAGGGCTTTGCAAACATTGTGTTGGAGAGGATTCTAACTTAGAAAAAAAAAAACCCAAAAAGGAGCAAAGGAGTTACAATGACTTCATTTTCTTTGCTGCTGGAGCCATGCTTGAGGAGGAGCTGGATGCATTCCCTGAGCCGTGCTCCTGCCCGTCCTTACCCTGTGCTGCTCTTGCTCCACATCCCAAACCCCAAGGCTTGAGCTGCTCAGTCCTCTTCCTTCTAAACCAACCCAAACCCCAAGGCTTGAGCTGCTCAATCCTCTCTTCCTCCTGAGCCACCCCTAAGGAGCCCCTTGTCCATGTTGAGGGGCCAGCACCCTCCTTGTGGTGTCCTTTGAGCTCTCCCTTCAGCAGATCTGGGTACTAACAGCCAGGTGCTGGTGCAGATCTGGCAAGCTGTGGGATCTGCATGGACTGTTGAGATTTTGCCCTCATCCCGGTGCTTGGGACTGAGGGCCTGCTTCTAGCACAACGCTGCATGTGGTGCTTGGAAATGTGAGCTGCTGATGGAACTGAATATTTAATGATTGGCCCTGCCCCCTGTACGGATAAAAGTACTTCAGGCGAGGGAGTGAAAGCAGAGCTGGCTGGTGAGACACAGAGATGGTGCATTTTTTACTCTGATTTTAGTCCTCTTCTGAAGATCAATAACAAGATTTTGAATTTTAGTGTCATGCTCCATCTGAGTGCGCACTCTCGGATTGCAAATGTTCATTAGATCTCTGTGAACCTCATCAATATTAATGCCATGCCTTTAAGAGAGGGAAACAGAAACAAAGAACTGTTTATTCATCTTCCCCGATGTCTACATTGGAGGCACCAGGCACTAAGGCATAGAAAATGGAAGGAGCCATAGGAAAAACAGCATTTTGTTTTCTAAGGATACAGTTTGCATCTCTTTCAACAGTCACACCCAACACTTTTAGCTCAACTCAGGAGAATGCAGTAAAAAGGAGTTTTCTTTAAACATTTCCGAAGTGACACTCTGCCCCATCACTTCTCAGACATTTCTTTTTCCCTCTGGTGAGAAAGGAGGAGCCTGGAAGAATGCCTCCAAACTCCAGGGTAGGGCTTGTGATGTGTCTTTCACGACAGCAGTGACCAAAGTCAGTCTGATTTAAGTGCACAGAAATGTGTTTGAGCCTGGAGCAATCCCCAAACCCAGGGCTGTTGGTGCATGGTCTGGTGAAGGCAGTGGGAGTGTCCTGATCCATCCTTACTTCCCCAGTGTGTGCTGTTGTAACCAGCTGTGGATGTTTTGCCCTTGTGCAAAAGAATCTGGTGGCCAGTGGTTTAGATGGAGCTACAGTAGTTGGTAAAAGACTTCATTTGGTAAGAACTCAATTCAAGCTGTCAAATCAGCGTGAACAGTTTTAATATTGAGAAAAAAAATTTTGCAGGAAAAAAATTAAGCCAATCATTTTATAAAGCACCTTTCCCAGGTTTTCTGTTTTGCTTACTCCCTCACATGCCTGGCTTTCAGGCAGGTTGAATTTTGTTACTTAGAGCTCTTTAAAAAAATAACTCTAATTTGTTTATAGGTTGTCAGTACTGCTCATAAATACCCATCCGTCCACCCCGAGACCCGCCATTGGACAGCTCTGACATTTGCTGTGTTGCATGGACATATTCCTGTAGTTCAGGTATTACTGTATTTCCCTACCTGCATCTCATTCTTTTTTTTTTCTCCTCTTCAGTTCTAATTACATCCATCTCAAACCAGCATCCTCTTGTCATGCTCATATTGGTTACTTCTGCTTCTTCAAGAGTGTACTGATACGTGATAGACTTCAAAAGTGAATATGGTGTTCAAACCTTAACCAATATGAGGCTGAAATAGGACGATTTGAAAGCAAAGTTGCACCAAAGAAAGTCTGACAACTCCTTGTGCTCCTTCCTGACCACTTGTTTTATATGTTTGTTTATTCATTCATTGCACTTTCTTGCACTACAATATTCTAGCAAACACAAAACCGCTGCCTTGGTGGGACAGAGGTGGGCAGCAGCCCTTGTGCTGCTCCAGAGCGGGGCAATCCCTCGCTCCTTACCCCATCCAGGTGTCATGTGGGATGTGCTGCTTCTGTGCTTTGGCATCTCAAAACTTAAAAAGGTTTATTCTTCAAAACAGCTGTGTCTGTGACACACTCAAGCACCAAAACTTTGAAAGCCTGGAGACAGAAATGGCCAAGAGGGGTCTGGAGCACAGGCTCTGTCCCGCTCTCCTTGGCCACTTTTGTTTTCAGCATTGTTGTTATTTCTGTGGAAGTGTCCCTGCTGGAGACCACAGCTTTTGGACTCATTGCTGCAATTGGTTCTCAAGAATTGCCTTACTTTTGGCCATGTCTTCATATAAAAGATGGAGACAGTTGAAATCTGATCCATTTTTGGATGGTGCTGGGCTTCTGGAAGACCATGAAGGAAGGATGCTTGTCGGGCTAATTTTCTTCCATCTCCAGTGCATTACTTCCTAACACTGACTGTACCCCATTTCCCATTCAGAAACACTGGGTTCCACCTTTTTGGCTCTGAAGTTGGACACTGGTGCCTCTGGTGTTTGGCAGCATAAAATGAGCAAAAAAAGGAAATGAATTTGCCTCTGTGAAACATTGGGCAGAATTTGCATGTCATGTGTCTCCATTGTATCTGGTTTGCAGATAACAAGAAGCATTAGATCCTCATTTGTCACTGTTCATGAACTCTGACGACTGTGATATCCCCAGTTGCTCTAAATGGTGCATTTTTTTTCTAGCTATTGCTGGATGCTGGAGCAAAGGTAGAAGGTTCCTTGGAGCATGGAGAGGAAAATTACTCCGAAACTCCTTTACAGTTGGCAGCAGCTGCTGGTAAGGACTTTCTCCTCCCACTGTAACAATTCCTTAGCTGAGTTCTGTAGTTTAGGTGAGCAAATCCTGGATTTTAAAAGATCTGAAAATGCATCTCTTGCCTTGCAGGAAATTTTGAACTGGTCAGTTTGCTGTTGGAGCGAGGAGCTGACCCCATGATAGGAACAATGTACAGGAATGGCATTTCCATGACTCCACAAGGTGACATGAACTCTTTCAGTCAGGCTGCTGCACATGGACACAGGTAGAGTGGGAACAAGTCTAGTGGCATCCTTCAAGTGCTTCTTTTTTGCCTGGGCATCCAGTTTGAGCAGATGGGTGAAATTTCTGCATGAACAATTGAACATGCCACCAACTGAGCAGAGATGTAAGGCTTTCATCTAGCATGTGAATTAAACCAGTTGGTGGTACAAGCTGCTTTTTGATTTCTGATGTAAAAAAAGGGACTCCTTGTGGTGTGTTCAATGCAGTGGTTGTTAAATGGCAGCTGATGTGACAGCAGAATGGAATGTCTTTGACATTCTGAGTGTCTTGACGTATTTCTGAGGTTTGAGTGAATCATGTCTATAGTGCTGCAGCCTTAACTTTTGTTGAATAGTTTCTGCATCTATGTTTACTGTAAAGTCCTGTGTGCCTTAATGCCGTTTGTATGCTGCAATTTATTTAAAAAAAAAAAAAAAAGAACTTCTGAAATGAGCACCTTGCATGCATGACATTGCAATGCTCAGGAGTTGACTGATCTTCACATTCCTACTTTTCTGATTGTAGCTATCCAGAGGAACATAGATACAGGTTAGAGACAGCACCTCCCGTGTGTTTGCTTAGAGATGAGCTGCCAGTCTAACAACACGCTCCCTCCCTCCCGGCGTGTCAGGGCGGGTTCAACAGCTCTGCCCATCCAGGGGGGCACTTTGGGTGTTGAAATCTCATCTTCAGACAGTGTGAATGGGAGCCACAGGCCCAAGGAGACCCTGGAGCTCTCCGTGGCTGGGCTGCTGGCTGTTCACAGACTCTGACTCCTGTGTTCCTGCCTGTGTAACACTCACACACATTTTCTGCCTTCTCTCTGCCCTGAATTGGTTTGGGACACTCCATGCTGTGATCTGAGTGCAGTGGGGGCACTGGAATGCGAGGAGGGAGGGCTGGGAGCCAGCCTGGTTTCTGTTCTCACAGCTGCAAAATAAAGGGAAGCTCTGTGGAGTTCAATGAGGTTGTGCTGTGGGAGCCCGTGGGCACGAAGTCTGTGAGTTTGGGCTCTGTTATTTGATGGCCCAGCTGGATCAGTGGCTGTGCAGAGTAGTCCTGGCTGTACCTGAACCTGCCCTGACTGGCCCTGTGGAATGTCTAGCTGCTCTAGCTTTCCCAGACTGCTTTCAGTGTGAATCCAGTGGTGGTGCTTTCAGCAGCTCCGGGCAGCTCCTTCTCAGGGCTGCCATGGTGGGGTCCCGAGAGCTCGCCCAGAATTCTTGAGTCACGTTTAGCTTAGGATGAGATGAGATCCCACGAAATGCCGCCGCTCACGCGACATCTGTGCGGTTCCTGTCACCGCAGCAGGCGTGTCCCAGGCAGTGCAGGTGGGTTAGCAGGAGCTGTGCTTGCCTTGGGTCTGTCTCAGCTGGTTCTGCCGTTAGCTGGAGTCATTTCCCTTGGGTAGGTGTCCTAAGCTGATGTGTCACAGCGAGTGTGCCCGCTGCAGTAAAAGCGCAGCCGCTGACTCTGCTCTCCCTCTCCTCTCCCTCTCTCCACCATGCTGCCATGGACAGGAACGTCTTCCGCAAGCTGCTTGCCCAGCCAGAGAAGGAGAAGAGCGATATTCTGTCTCTGGAGGAGATCCTGGCCGAGGGGACAGACTTGCCAGATGCGGCGGCCGCTCCGCTCTGCGCCAGCCGCAACAGCAAGGCCAAGCTGAAGGCGCTGAAGGAGGCCATGTACCACAGCGCCGAGCACGGCTACGTGGACGTCACCATCGACATCCGCAGCATAGGTCAGTCCTGGGCCCTTCCTCTCTTGGGCCAGGGAAGGACCACTGTGAGAAACGTGGCCCTCTTGACATGCTTGAACCGACCACAGGCATGTGTTCCTCAGCTCTTCTGGAGTAGAAGGTGCTGGGAGATCTGGCAGGTTCCCAGCCCATTCCATCTCCAGTGGCTTTTTTCTGCAGGACACAGCAGTGTCCAGCAGGAACCACCTGCACTGCTGCACGGTGGAGTGGAGGTAAGGCTCCGGCCCAGTGTTCAGCTCTCATGGGCCACCTCCAGCTGCTTCTCTGTTGCACTCTGCTGTAAAGCTGTCCACCGTTAAAACAGCTTTATTTTCCAAGACTTGGAAGGCAGGAGCAGGGAGCTGACTCCTTGGTATGCCAGCTCTGCCCCTGAGGGATTTGAGCACCATAGCAGCCTCCTGAGAAGTCGTTTCTGCCTATGGGGTGGGTGGTTGTGTGGCACAGAGAGAAATCCATCTGGACTGATTTATTATTTACTATTTATATTTACCATCCCCATTCATCTGTTCACAGAGAAGGAGAGACCCAGGTTCCTGGTGTGCCTCTGCCTGGGGCAGTGCCCCAGCCCTGGGGACGTGGGGTGTGGGTCAGGGTGTGCAGTGAGCTGTGCAGGCAGAGATCTGGAGATGAATGAGAGGAGAGTGGCCAGAGTGCTCTCCAGGCGTTGAACGTTTTCTGACGTGGAAGGAAAAACCTTCACTTGCCAAACACCAGGCTTGCATTTCCTTCCCCTTGGTTCTGTGAGAGCAGAAAGTAGGTCACATCCAGCCTGATGCCTGCAGAGGAGCATTAGCTCCATGTGCTTTCTCGCTCAGTGCATGGGGGCAGTTCCCTTGAACTTCCTGGAGAGTGGTTTTGCCACGACAATCCACTTGAAAGGGCTGATCTGCTTAACTCTCCCAGTGCTCTTCAGGGAAAATATTAATGATCAGGAGAGGACATGGGGTATCACTTAAAGCAGTGATAATCTGAAGACCACCAATTTGAATACAGGTAGGTAGTGCCCAAAATCAGGGTTTTTTACTATTTAATGGCTCTCCAGGGCCACGTTCAGACAAATGAGGTAGTGTAAATCTAGTCTCCAAAAGGCTTTTGCAACGCAGAACACCACAGCAATTACCACAAATTGGCAGTCTCAGCAGAGAAGCTGAAGGCTAGATGAGCAGAGAGACCACAGCCTTCTCTTAGCATTTGGAGAAAATCCTCTGTGCATTAGCTCTGGGATGCACTGATAGCCATCAGCCTTCTCAATTAGGGACAAATAGGAATTTGATTTCCTGAGTTATTTGGCAGCTCTTGCTTAAAATCTTAACACGAGTAAAGGTAAAAAAAAAAAAAAGCAGAAGGGCATGTCCTTCCCTGAACAAGCTGTGTGCTCTGCCTGCAGGTGTTCCCTGGACGCTGCACACGTGGCTGGAGTCTCTGCGCACGTCCTTCCAGCAGCACCGGCGGCCCCTCATCCAGTGCCTGCTGAAAGAGTTCAAATCCATCCAGGAGGAGGAGTACACCGAGGAGCTCATCACACAAGGGCTGCCTCTCATGTTTGAGATACTGAAGGCCAGCAAGGTAGGATAAATTAATGTGTTTTAAAGGAAATCAGCCCTATTCCCATCCTGTGAGACACAAAAGCAATGTTGTTTTTGTTGCAATGTTGTTTTTGAACAGCTCTCTCAAAGGTTGTTCAGACTGCACAGGATTATTATTATCTGTATTATATATCTCAGGTTTTTTTTATAGTGTAAGCATGGGTTATAAACACACAAGCTAATCACTTCTGCTAGAACAGCCTAATTGCTGCTGGAGAGACAGCAGGAGCTGGTGCACAGTGGTGAAATCAAAGTCAAAAGGGCCACTGCAGTGTGGCATGAGATGTTGATAACCAAACCAACCCAAAGAGTAACTTCACCCAGCTTTTTATACATCACCATACAACAAAGCTAATATTATGTTTACTTTGGATTCTTTTAATCTGTCACATGACTTTCTCTTCCCTTCATGTGGGATTTGGACTCTTAACCTTGTGAGGTGACTGGTTTCTACAAGCACAGAACAGGATAATTTTTCAATATCTTCTGTTTGTAATTGCAGCCTCCCCAGATTTATTCTTTGAGCTGATGTTTTCTCATCCAGGCAAATCAGACTAACAAAACCTTTCTAAGGAGGCACCATTGGGTATGCAAGGATAATTGCAGAAGGGATGATCATGGGGCTGGCAAGAAGAGGAAAATGTCTTACCTAGTGAAGAATTTAAAACTTGTTATAACCAATAGTCTCTTGTCTACTGATCCCCCTGCCAGCCAGTCACTCCCAAGGAGTGCCCAGTCAGCCTGTACTGTTACAGAAAATCATTTTAGTGATGAAAAGCATCAGAATTATGTGATTGCTCTTCTTTTTCTTCATGCACCACAATACATGTTGGTGTGATCTTCTAATTGTTTAACCCAAAGTAAGTAACTTTTCTCACCCAACTCTGTGTGTAAATAGCAAGGAGCAAATAATTTTTAGCATCTGAAGCAATAGTCTAAATAATGTAGAAAGGAGAGTGGTTCTGCTATAGACGCTAAGAGATTCCAGACTTGATATAGCTAGTGATGGCATACATGAATTTATTTCTTGTATCTTGCTGCAAAAGGGGGCTTGGACTAGAGTCCTGAGCAAATCCTGAATATTTGTTCCAGTATTGTTTTGATTTTTGCTCCCACGAGCCTTGCCTTTGCGAGTAGTTTGTATTGGATGGGTATTTATGGAGAACATTTGAGGTAGGTTCTAGGAAATAGTTCCAAATCCTAGGATTTGTATACTTCTTGTTCTGTACTCGTTTGGTTTAATGTCTGCTTATCCAGAAACGATGGGCAAAGTGCTGTTGGGTTTGAAAGGTGATATGAAACTAAAATTGAAAACTTAACAGAGGTTGAGTTTAGGTCTCTCAATCTAGGATGAGGGGTGACTTTCATTGCATTTCTCCTGGATGAAGCCAAGGCCAATAATCATCATTAGAATAAATCATTTACATAGGATTATACCTTTGGTGTAGTGCAGTGTACCTACAGTCTACCGTGGGAGACCTGGAAAAAAAATAAGACTGCTACCTTCTGCTTTGGGTTCACTTAAAAACCTAAAATACAGAGGGGTGGAACAACTGAAGTATCACAAAACCCCTACACGACACAGAAGAAATCTGTGCTGATCTTTATGCCTGCCCCTGGGCCTGGGGGAGCTCTGTGTCTTCATGCATATTCACAAAAACACAGTGTTTCATGCTCTTAGAAAAAATAATTAATCATTCTGGGACACTGTAAGGGTTTACAAATTGTCTGCAAATGTTATGAATTATTGTGGCAGTCTTGGCCTCTTACAAAGCTCTCCCAGACAGAAATGAGGAAAGAGACTATGCAACCCTTTGGAAGGAATCTCCATAAATTCATTTGCAGGAGAATGAGCCAATAAAAGTTCTTCCTGGTCGCTCCATAGAAGGCAGCTGAGGAAAGCTGAGATTTAAAGGATCTTCTGTTCCCCTTCTCTGGAAGGGCTGAGAGCAGGGATTTTTCTGTACACCCACAGAATGGAAACATCCTTTAGGAGGTGCAGAAGGGCTGTAACTGTGGTTCACATCCCTCTCTCTTGACACGACTGCAAAGATGTGCATTTTGTAGAGCTGTGGAGAGAGGAACTTGATTTGCCCCCACAGACCTCCTTTTCCCTGTGGGCTGGAAACTTTGAGAGAGATTACAACTCTTGCTAAACATCACAGTCTAGCCCAGTACATTTCCTTAATGAGTTTTTCAGGGCAAAAAGTATAAAAGAAGCAACTAGGAAGCACAGAGCCACTTAGCAGTTCTTGGCTGATGTAAAAGATGTCCCATTTGCTACATATTGTGATGCTCGGTATATTTTAATTGCATGGCAACTTGCACCTAATAGAAATGGCATTTTGAGTTCCTATAAATAGTTCCAGCTATCCCACAATCTCAGAACAATTTACTAATATTAATGAGTTGAGACATGGAAGAAGATCTTACCCTCCCTGCACCAACAGGCAAACTGAAGTAATTAAACAGGCAGATTTCAGCATCTCATGGAGTGACAGTCGCAGCCTCAGCTGTGATAACCTGGATAAGCCAGAGAAAAATTCACAGTTTTGAGTAATTTGACCAGAGAAACTCCCCCAAAATTGTATGGAAACATAGGGCAGGTGTCAGGGTAGGAAGCAGCTCTCTGCCCCCACCTTCTGCTTTGCACTGTCATATGAAATGTTCTTGCAGGTTCCCAGGCCGTGCAAAAGAGGCCAAATACTACAGATATGAAAATATTAAAGAAAATGTAACCAATACCTACAAGAACAGTGTCAGATATGAGGAATTCCTTTTGTCTTACAGATGGTTTATAGAGTGCCTGTTTCTAGAGGATGTGGGGGTTTTTGTGGGAGCTCTGTGAGCGCTGGTGTCCTGTAGGGTGGCAGGGTGGCACTCCATTCCCATCTATGTGCTGGGATGCTGACAGTAGAAATAAAAATAAAATTTGCACAAGTCCTGATGGTGTAATGCTGAATAGCAACAAAAACTGGCAACTCAGGCAAAACTGGCTGAGCTGAAGTTCCTGGGTTTATTGCCTTTCTTCAAGCTGTGAAGTAAGTGGGGGAGAACCGTGCAGAGGCTGCACATGGGTTGTTCAGTGCTGCACTAAAGCCCTGGGGGAAGTCTTCCAAAAGCACAGACAATGTTTGATACCCAGCTCCTGGTGGCTGGCTTTCAGTGGGGTGGAGCTCTTTCATTTCCTTTTTCCCTTTAAATGTCTGTATGGGCTGCACCATTGAGAATTGCATGGGGAGTGGGGAAGTTGCAGAGTTTCCACGCTGGTGAGGCAGAGCTCTGAGAAGAGACAGACAATCACTCTGCAGTCACTCCCTGCATAGTTCCTGCTGTCCTGCAGTGAGTGTGGATCATTACCAAATTAAAGACCAGGCACAAGGTACTCAGGAAAAGGTAACATTTGTGGAAAAGACATGGAGAGCTCCTTTTAAGGCGCTCTGCTAAGAGCAAGCAGAACTCAAACCGGGAAAACTCCGACACTAAAACCGTCAATGACACGCAACGGTTTTGAGACACGGGATGGGTAGGAAAGGCTCTGCTGTTTAGGGATGGATTGATTCTCTTTGGAAGACAAGCACACAAACATTTCCTGCTGGAAGTTGTTTGGACAGGCCTGTGTGAGGCACAAGCCAGAGTCACCTCTGGAACAAGCTGCCCTGAGCTAAACTTCAGCTGCTGTGTGGAGCAGAGTCAAATCCCTCAAAATTAAAATGACACCGGAGATCTTGTTACAGAAAAATGGGAAAATGCAGCTGAATTCCTGCCTGTTGGTATCTGTGTTGTGTTCTCCATGGCCAGGGGAAACATCCCCAAATTCCTCACTGCAGTTCGGCGCTCCTGTTTTTGTTTTTTTATTATCTTGAGGATAATAACGCTGAATGTGCAGAGATGTTTCTTTGTCCCCTGTCCATGAAAATCCTGGAGCTGTTCAGTTTGATCTCGACATTTCCACAACCTGGAAAGAGAGACTCAAAACCACAACCTTGGAAGTTAAACACATCTGGCCTTTGGAGGAGGTTGGTTTTCGGTTTCCACTCCAGGGCTCAGCATAAGCAGGAATTGTCATTAAATCCCCCAGCTCTGTCCATGCAGATGAGCCAGCACCATTGCCAGTTGTATGAGGTCATGAGCCACTTCATCAACTGCTTTTTCTGCCTACAGCAATTTACATCAGCTTGTCCTTGGCCTATTTTTTTTTTTGAGAAAATATGCAATCTTTTAATTCCAAATAATCTCTCTTACAGTTTTCTCCTTTTCCCCCATAGGACAGATAAGGAGCTATTTGCCATTTCTTTAAATCCTGTGTGGCCATGCATCTCTGAAGTGCATGTGTGAATCCACACATACTTTGGTCACATGTGCTGTGCCATTGTCTGAAGCTCCTAGGGGTGCTTCACACCAGGAAAACTTGAGTTAGCACTGTGGGCATTCCTGCTGGTGTATAGTCTGAGACAAAATCAGCTTGAGCAGTCCTTCATTGCCATACTTTCATTACATTCTGCAGCTTTCTCTTCACGCTTCCCATCCATTTCTGTCAGCGACAACATGTTTATTTTTTTCAGTTTATTTTATAATTTAACCCATTAGTGAGGCTTGTTGAAAGATGTAAGAAACTACTTTGTAAAGATGTTTCCTCAGAATTTAAAATTCCTGCAGTTTTCCAGCCTTTACAAATGCACCTATAGGCAGCTGAAGAAATGTGCAGGAGTGCACAGGCTCTTTTGGAAGGCTGAGCTATTTGAATAACAACCATCAGTCTGCTGCTGACAGTTATTGAGAATAAATAGCAATTCAGAACAATAACCAGTTTTAAAATTCCAAAAGGATTTGGGCATGTGGGTATCTTGAGAAATCTAGCCTATATAGTTTAAAAACTAAAGCACTCTTTCAGCAGTAACTTTTCTGTTTGGAAACCGAAATCTCTTAAAAGGAAAGTTTTGGGGTGCTTTTTTAATATATCTTTTCAGAAATAATCTCTGTCATGGATACACTAACTCCCAAAAAAGTATTTTCATGTCTCCATCAAACAGAAAGCATCAGGAAAAACTAAAACATCTGCCTGTTGTGTTCCAGGAAAGCTTTCAGAATCTGAAGCTTGAGATGAGCGTTCTGTTTCTCTGTTGCTGGGTTTTTTCTGAATTTGATTCTTTTAAAACAAACGTTGGGAGAGGTTCCTCAGAGAATGTCAGTTGCATGTTCCTCTTACCTGGAGATGACCAGTAAAGACTTATCTTTGTCTTGTCTCAATAGAAAATTGAGGTTTTATTGTAATGACAGGTTTCAGTAGGGTATTTATTTCCCACTAGATATTTTTACCTTTCCTAAAAAAACACCTGAAAATGGAATATTTTGGTTGATAACTGAAATACTTCAGCTGAGGAAAAACGGGAAGTTTCCACAGAGGAGACCAACACTCCAAAAAGAACCCCGAAGACATCCCAGGATGCTGAATGGTTGCATGTGGATTCCATGGAGTGGCTGATGCTTTTCTGTGGATCGTGGGTGGTTGATTTTGTGGCTGGGACTTGCCACAGTTTTAAGGGACAGTTTTCACTGTTCTCAAGCAGCTGCAGTGCCCTGTAAGGTTGCCCTTTGTCACCTGCAGCCCTTTTCTGTGTCCGGACAGTTCTAGGTTATCCACTCATTTCCCTCCTGCATCCCTCGTGTGAGCTGTGAGCACCAGGTACCGAGTGGCACATCACTAACACACTGCTGACCCTGTCCTGTGATTCCATAACACACATTCAGCTTCCTACTGACACAGCTTTGGGTTTTTCTTACCCTCTGCTACCTTCTAAAATGTTCCCCTGCCAGAGGCAGGAGCTGTTTCTTCATTTAAAAGAAATAAATGCTGTGGATGTGACACCTGCCCTTTTCTGGGCTCTCACCCAGGGATTAGAGTGTGCCCGGGGAGCTGAGCCTTTTACATACAATGCACAGCTGTGATATAAAGAGCCTTTTGAAAGAGAGCTTGGCAGCTTTCCCAGAAACAGCGGAAGGGTCCGTTTGTGCCTTACCTGTGATTAATTCTTTTCCGGTTGTGTTTGCAGTGGAAGGGTTTGAGCCCAGCACTAACAAAACCAATTTTGTTGTGCAGTTCACTGCCTCTAACTGTAGCTCCAACCTCTGGGGCTTCCCTACCTTTCCGATTGTTGACTAATATTAATTATGTGTGTGCTGTTTAACCATCCAGGAGTGACCCTCTAAAGTGGCATTTAATCAGTTTTGAGGCATTTGGTAAAAGTGAATTATGCAAGAGAATGGTAGCAGGAACAGCTGTGGAAGGATGGAAAAGATTCTGAGATGCCACAGAAGGTCTCAGAGTCTGAGTGTTCAGGAATGGGGGACAGCAAAAGGCGTTCTCTGTTACTTCACTCCTTATCATCTTTTTCTGGGGAAGGGGAGCTTAAATAGAGGACTAATTCAAGGATATCCTAGAAAGTCATGGATGAGTCCTCAATGGTCTCAGGCTCTCCTGAGATTCTGCCACTGCTGGAACAGCTGTTGGGGTCTGTGTGTGACACGAGTGACAGCTACAGCCACTCTGCCCGTGGCAGAGAAATGGGTCCCCTGAGCATCCTCAGCACCAGAGAGGGAAGATTCCTTTGCCAGTGCCAGTGTGGTTTCTCAGCTTGCTGAGGAGATGTGCATCAACAGGCAGACACCGAGCCCAGAAGATTTAATGTTACTTTTTCTGCCTTAATGTGGGGAGATTTTGAGTTTGGGCTCTGTAGTAGAGGAACTTGAGGGCCTGGCATACTTAGGTTAAAACAGCATTAATGGAGCTGAGCTGGTGAGGGTTACATCAGTAGAAGAAAATCCCAAAATGCTGCTTGTGATTTCAGAGATAAACAATTGTGGCTTGTTACCACTGCAGAGGTGGTGGGATGTCTGTAGGCTGGTAAGAGAATGAAGCAGTGGGATTTGAGCAATCTGCACCACACATTTTACCCTGCAAACTGTGGGGCATGAACACATGTCTTGCACAAGTACTGGAGAAAATTGTGTGTGTATTTCCCAGTTGTATCCAGGACCTTGTAGGGACACATTCCATCCCAGAATGGCTGTGCTGCCTCGGTGTGTGGAAGCTGGAATGGAGCAAACCCTCCCAGGGTATGTGCTGAAGTCTGGAGGAGACTTCCCTGAATTCTGCCACAGACCTTTGTCAGATGGACACTCAGGAAAAAAATATCCCTGCACTCCCCACCCAGGTCTTCACTCCTTCTCAGATAAATCGATCAGGTGTCTCTGGTCCAACTACTTGAAAGCCTCCAGCTTTGCTTCAAAAGAATTTATGAATTCCCCTCACAGTTCAAGTGCATTCAGCAGGACTGGGGAATTCCTTTAGATCTCTGCTGAAGAATGCTTTTAAGTCAGGGGAGTGCTTATATCTACAAAGCAAAGTTGCTTGCTCACCAAGCAGCTCTCTGCTGGAAGCACCATCTCCCTCAGAAGATTTGCTGTTGTTCCCTGTTCCCTCTTGCCTGTTTGTAACTACCCCGTGGCTAGATAAATACTTTTATTCCATCCCATGCCAAACTTTCCTTCCCCTCCCACAGGAGATGTGCGTTGGCTCCCTTTGAGTGCAGATGAACGCCCATGTCTGAAGGGAAGCTGGCCTCACTCCAGGTGTCAGCCTCACACATCCTGGCACTGTGTTTTCCAACATCAAACTTTGAAAAGAAAACAAGAAAACAAACTTTGGTTTGCTCCTCCAGCGTTCCTGTTGCCGCCCACAACTGCTGCAGTGAGCTCTTGCAGCTGGGCTTCACAGTTAGGGTGATAGGATGAAGGATAAACAGGGAAGACTTATCCATTTTGGTGCTTAAATGGGAGCTGCTGAGCACCTCAGCGTGGGCACTGCGTGAAAGGGAAGGTTGAATAGGCTGAACATGTCCTGTTTTCCAGAACAGTGTTTGTGCTCAGCTCATGGACTTCTGCAGTTGTTCCCAGTTACTTCATAGGCAGCTCAGGCCCTCCAAGAGCAGGATTTGGCTTTAAAAAGCCTTTTTTTTTTTCCCCAGCCATCCAGTTGCAGATTAAGCATCATTTTCCCCTCTTCTGTTTCTGCCTGGTTGATTGGAGAAATCAGCAGAGGCGCTGTGGGGAGCAGATCCAGGGCCACAGCCCGTGAGTTTGGCTGCGTGCTGGGGAGTGTGGGAGGTGAACGTGGTGTGCTGTAATGATTTACCACTCCCTCCCTCGCTGCTGCTTGTTAGCAATGATCTAAAATAAGCACATGCTTCAGCTTTCTGGCTGAGCACATTTTCTGGCCTTTGGGTGGCATGAGCTGTATTTAATGTTATCGACAAGCCAAAGGTCTCCAGCCTCCTCTCTGCCAAATGAGTGTTGTGCACTGGAGCTCTGAAGCCACTGTCTGATGGCCCTGCTTTCTTTGATGCGTCCATCCTAAGGTCTCTTTTCTCTATGTCCCATCTCTGTTCTGTGTCTTGGGGATTTTGAACATCTCTTGTGTAGATCTATCACATCTCGAGCTAAATAGAGCCTAGTTCATGTGCACCCTGGCACACCAGGGAGGGCACTGCCAGCGGCACTCCTCTCCAGTGCACTTTGTGTTTATTCACTGCAGCTAAAGGTGAGCATTGCTCTTCCAGTTGTGCCTCTCCAGGAGCTTCCCTCTGCTCTAACCATGGAATTGTCCCCATCTTCTGTTGTGTTTTCTGACTTGTGGCATCTGCCAGCCCCACCTGGGAGCTGCCCTGCTGGCGCTCAGCATCCCCCGGACGCGCTCCTCCCTGGCTGACTCAGCCCTTCCGAGCAGAGCAGAAATTGCTCTTTCTGCCCTGTCTGTCTAAAGCTTTCCCTCCCAGCCCTCCCGGCAGCTGAGTCACTTCCTTCTTGAAATCTGGCCTTAAATCTTCTTTTTTTCTCTTCAGCCTGTGATTCAGTCCCTTTGTGAAGCTCTTTGCAGAGCTCTGCCGGGAGGATGCTGAGCAGTGAGATGCTCCTGGGGTGAGCCGCCCTCCTTGTCTCAGCAGTGAGCCCCTCTCTGAGGGCTGGGCCCTGATAAATGGTGCCTCTCAAGATGAGTATTTCTCTTATCTCAGTGTTCCTTTCAGTGCTAGTCTGACGTAGTGATAGGAGCCAGCTCCTGCCCGCGGGCGAGTGCTGTAATTTCCTTTGACATCAGCATGTGCCTGTGAGGGAACAGCTCTACCCCTTCCCACCCTGTTTGATTAGATTCAGTCAGGGAGTCATTACAGCATCTCTGCCACTCCTCCTTGTCGCTTGTGGGATTTAAGGAGCACGTCTGAAATGTGCTCAGAGCAAGGAAAGCTTCAACTTCTGCTTCTAAAGCCTGGAGATATTTTTAATATACCATCTATGCTTCTCAAATTTTTATATTGTGATTTTTTTTTTGGTCCCTAACCTGCTTATTTCCTTGGCCTTTGACCCTCTTATGGCTAAGTGTCTTGCCTTTTCAGTTTCCTGATGTGGAGAGAATCACCAACCAACAAGGCAGTTAAAAGATGTCACCCTGAATTAAGTGTGGCACTGCTGAACTTGTCTAGACTTGCTCCGGTTATCAGCAGTGTGGGATAAAGTTTGCCAAAGCTTTTAAATCCTGCTTTCATCTGGGACTTAGGTAGTTAAGCATTAAATCCGTTTCATTACCCTTGCAGCTTAGGCACACAAGTGCTCAGTGTGCTTAGGAAAGTATCCTGTGGGTGCCTTACCCCAGAGTTGGGGCAGAACGGGGTAAGGCCAGGGACCAGAACTGGTTTTGTTGGGGTCTGGTGGCTTCCACGCTGGTGCCAGAGCTGTAAGAGCACAGTAATGAAATATTTGGGATTAAATGAGTGGCTGGCCCTGATGCCTCAGTCATTGTAGGAGAAGGGTCTGTTTGTGGGACTGTTACACTCAGAAATGTGTGCAGCCTGTGCAGCTCTGTCTGTCTGTAGCTTGGGTTTTCAAGAACGTGACCACTCACCATTTTCTAAAGAACAAACAAAAAAAGTCGTTTTCCAGTACAGTAAGTCTGCAAATAAAATGAAATCACTGTTCTAAAGGAACTTCGTTTTTGCGGAGGGGATGGGGCTGTGGAATTTTTGGGCAAAGCAGACTTGTCATCCAAGGAGAAGACTTTTTCATTTAAAATGATTTGTACAGGAGACACAGCAATCAAGTAAATGAGAATTGCAGTTTCTAACAAATGCTAATAATTGTAATCTCTGATTTTTGATAAAACTTCAGCAATCACATTTTTCACCTTCAGAACAGACAGCTGGCTGAGAACAACGTAACATGTCCTTTGCATACTGATCCCATGTTGCACATATTTGTTTTCTTTTGCTTAGAATGAAGTGATCAGCCAGCAGCTCTCTGTCATCTTCACTCATTGCTATGGACCCTACCCAATCCCAAAGCTGGTGGAAATAAAACGCAAGCAGACCTCACGGCTGGGTAAGTGTGACAGGAGGATCCTGGTCTGCTCTTCAGGGAGAGCTGTGGGAAGCAGGCCTGGTGCTTGAGGGGGCACAAGTCAGAAAAAACCTAAATTTGAAAGGCATCTGCATCTCCCACCTCCCACTTTGAAAAGTCTGCATCTCTCACCTCCCACTTTGAAAAGTCTGCATCTCCCACCTCCCTGGCTGCTGCAGGGGATGCTGCAGGAGCTCAGCCCTCCCAGCCACTCCAGGGTGGGGTCATGGAACTGAGAGAAGACCCAAGCAATTCTCCAGACCCCCCCTCCCCGTGGCACAGAGCTCCTCACACATGGGGAGAGCCCCAAAAGGGGATAAATGAGCCCAGGGTGTGCCAGCATCTCACGGCAGGGACGGCTGACTGGCACTTCAGCAAACATCCTCACTCTGAATTCCCCTTATCTGAATTCCATGTGGATGTCTGAGGGTCTCAGGCTGTCCAAAATAGCTTTATGGGCTTCACTCATTAAAAACAATATCCTTCTATTCTGTTGCTTTCTTTTGTCAAAACAGGAAAATATTCAGTGCGTTCATGACCTCTTCCAACTTAAAGTTTTTGTTTCCTTCTTTTTGTGATTCTAGATCCCCATTTTCTTAACAACAAAGAGATGTCAGATGTCACTTTTCTGGTGGAAGGAAGACCCTTTTATGCACATCGAGTGTTGCTATTTACTGCATCACCAAGGTAAAATAGAGATACATTTCTGTTTTTCAACAAAATAGAATTTGATTTGGGGGGAATATTTCTTTTGCTGCTCCAGTTCTTTGAGGGCTAGTGGCCCAATCTTCAATTTTTTCCTAATCAGAACGTGCCCACAGCTTGTTTCTGGTTGATTTGCCAGATATTTAACAAGTGCTTGTATCACTGGATTTTCACCCAGTGAATGATCCACGCTTCTGTTTGTGCCTCTGACTTCATTCCACTGAGGCACCCTGGCATGGTGCTCGTTGTTTCATCCACTTCTCCACCATACAGGAATCTTAGTATTTTGATTCTTAATAATTTAACTTGTGAGTGGCTAAATCCTGCTTTGCAACAGTTCAGGCAGTCTCCAGGAAAAACAAGCTACTATCACACAATTCATTGACAGCATTTGACAGCTTTTGGGTAAAATTAAATAGCTGTGAAATGTATCATACTATATCCAAAGGCAGTATTTATAGTCTGTTCGTGTGCTCAGAAGGCTGAATGTGAGCAACCACCTCAGCCCAACCTAAAAGTTGCTCACAAATGTGATTTGTATGCAGCTGCATAATTAAAAGTTTGTTTTTAAACAGATCTAGCTGGCCTTCCTTAACAGCTTACTTCAATGTATGGCAAGGACAAAGCACTGAGTTTGGATAATTTAAGCAATATGGGAATTGATGCTAGTGAGGCTGCCAACCTGCAGCACAGAGTAAAGAGATTTGCATAAACTAACTGCAGTATCTGACCCCATCTTCAATTAAGAAATGGATATTTGGGTCTAGAGCTTTTTGGTAGATATACAAATATGTTTCAAACTCCAGCTTTAAGCCTGCTAAATTGTGTTCGTAATAGAGTTTGGCACTGGTCAAAGCAAATAAATTGGTATCTATATTTTAATTAACAATGATGTGGAAAAAGTTACCATCCAGAAAATGCTGGTCTTGATAGATAAGCCAGGCTTTGAACTACTGCTGGAAGGTCAGATGAATTAGCAAAGAGAGGAAGCACAAGGACAGGTGTTTCTGGCAGCACATTTCCCATTTTCACCTTCTGATCAATGGGTTTCGAGAAGTAGATTGTTATGTATGTATGTATCTCACATAAGTCTGCAGTTATTAACTAAAAATGTGCAGGCTTTTTGTCCTGAAACTTGTGCCTGCATTTCAGATTTTGATAATCAGAGAACAGCAGCCTATGCAGTTTTCTCTCCTGCCTCTTCTCACACAATTGCAGTAAGCCTGCATAGTAGTATTAAAAGTCTTAATATCATTGTTTCAATATTTTGTTCCAAAATATTTTTAAAGCATCATAATGGGCATAAGCCAAAATTGATCTCCTTGAAAGAAGGTAAATGTTCAGGTTTTAAGGTGCTGCAAATCTCCATAAAAGATCATGTTGCCTTCAAGAAACATTTGGTTTTGTAACATGCATCATTACAGAATCTGAATTTCTGAAGCACATTTTATTCTATTGTTATATTGGATCTATTTTTCAACAATTTCAAAGTGAAATGTCCTAGGGAGAGGCTTCTTCCTTTGGGTTTGAACTTTCTGTTTGTGTCTAAATCTTGATGCTTTTTTGTGACAAATCCATTTGTGTCAGTATACTGGTTTTGGAAGAGTTCATGCTGTCATTCCACTGCACTTGTGTACTGTTTTTGCTGTCCTTTTTCACAGAAATAATCGGGCTGGTATTTAAATTTTGCTCCTTTTTATTTAGGTTTAAAGCATTGCTGTCCAGCAAGCCCTCATCTGATAGTACTTGTATAGAGATCAACTATGTGAAGTACCCCATCTTTCAGGTACAGTTCTCACACTGAATTTGAATGGAACTTGTGAGAGCAGCATCAGATCAGTAGATATTTGTTTGATAAACCAGAGCATCAGTTTCCTGAGCACAGCTCCATCTCTGTTGGTGCTGTTGATTGCAAATGTGCCCCAGCAGATCCAGCAGCACTTCACTCACATGGGCTGTGCACACAGAGCCCTTGGTTCAACAAACAGCACTTGGTTCACCTTTCTGTAGCTCCTCTTTCTGTAATGGACAGCTTTGGAAGAGGCACACTACAAGTGTTCTCCAATCAGGTTTTTTTTTCCATGAAAATGTGGAGCTTGCTCTTCATACCTGCAGCATGGACATGGATGTGCTTCCCTTTATTTGAGCTGGAGCTCAGTTCCCAGATCAACTGTTACCACTGCAGATAATTCCCAGCTGCCTGCAGTAACTGTAGGCTCCCTGCACAGGGACCTTAGCTGGTTTGTGTTACACTGCAAAGCCTCCTCCACCTCTTTCTTGTCACCCATGCCTGCCCACACACAGCTGGATGGCCAGGGAAGGAATAAGGGATTGCTTATTCCATTGCCATTCTATGGGCTGCATTTGCCTGAGTCATTGACGTACTTGATGTACTGGGAATTTTGCAGAGAGAGAGAATAACCAAGTATATCCTGAAATCAGGAGGCTTGGGCCAGTTTTACCTATAAATCCTTGGTGGTGTTAGGAGGGTCTTGGGTATTGCCTGCATCATCCCCTGTTCCTCTGTGTCTTGCTTTGCTTCTGTAAACACTCATTTTTGTTTTATTACAGCTGGTTATGCAGTATCTCTATTATGGAGGTGCAGAGTCACTCCTGATTAAAAATAATGAAATTATGGAGGTAAGAGACATTTATTTAATTGTAGTGGGAGTGATGCTGACTGATCTGTGTGCCATTCACCCAAGGGCACGTGGCCATTGGGCAAGATGTGAGCACTCCAGTAAGAGCCAGAAGTGCCTCAGCCGGGGCACTGCAGACCTGCAGGAGGCTGGGACAGTTTGCAAATATCCACTTAGAGGTAAAGCTGCTGTTACCAAAATCTGGAACCAATTTCCAGCAGCACAGTGTTCCATCCCCCCTAGCTCAGCAGCATTAAAAACATCCAGTTTGGTTCCTCACATGGAGAATTTTTGGGCATGTGCCAGGCTTTACCCATGAGAGAAATCCACTGGAGACACAGTTCAGTTACAATTTCAAGCATGGGACTGTGAAATTTTATGAATAAAACCATAATCTGCTCCCTGAGGTACAGAAACTTCTTTACCCCTTTCTCACTGGATGTAAAATATCCAGATGCTGTTGTGACCTTTTTCAAAAGCCAGTACAAGCACAACCTTAAGTCATCCTCTTGCTAATGCAGCGTGCCATCATTGTCAGCTGTGATCAGCAAACCACTCCAAATACATAGAACTAAGAGGTATTTGAGCAAACTCTTTGTAGTTATTCAGGGATTTTTCAGGCAGCCAAAAAAGAGCACTTCCCTGGGGAGCCTGTTCAGTGATTGACCACCCTCCCTCTCAGTGGAGAACCTCGCCCTTATGGCCAATCTGCACTTCCCCTGGTGCAGCTATCTCTCATTCCTGCCTGTGTTATTCTGTCCCTCTATCACTGTCTGGCAGCCAGAGGGTGGAACTGAAATTCAGGACTGAAATGATCCCTCTTCAGTGCAGGCAGTGGATTTTTAAGTAAGCATTCCCACATCAACTTCCTGAGCCATGTAGGAAAAGTTCACTAAGTCTCTGTTTCACTCAAAGTTTTGAAAGACCTCCTGGATTTCTAACCTTTTCTGAAAGAGGGAATGTCAGATTATGCAGTGGGGTAGCTTTATGCAGATGTGTTATCATCGAGGCTGTTAAAAAGCTTATGCTGCATTTCAGCTGGCAGTTGGGTCTACTTTTGTGACATCTCAAAAACTTCTGTGACTCCAGAATGTATGACTGATTGATTGATCTCTTGATAACAAATCTAGCCATGGTTCCTCACAGTTTAAAGTAATTACAAACCAGCACATGACTGCTTGAGCCACAGAGGCAGCTGGAATAGGATTTGGCTTTATCTTTCAAAACTGCATTTAGTAACTTGCCTTATTACAAATATGATAACAAGAAGCACCAGAAATACTCCACAGAAATCTTTGCTGCAATTCATAATTGGGGCCAGCTGGCTGCTATCACATCAGCGCTGCAGATTTCAGATTTCACAACAGCACTTGGATTTATTTATGGGATTCAAGTAGAGCTTGAGCAGGCTGCATTGGAGAAGTCAGAACAATGTCATGGAAGTTTCAGGGTTTTGTTTGTTCCTCAGTTCAGCATGAGAGCCCCTTTGGGATTCACAGGTTAGCTTTTTGTTGTCAGTCCCAGGTAGTAAGAGCTGTGTAAAGGCTGAATACCCCAACAAGTGCCATTTAAACACCTGCACAGCTTGGCCTGAGGTCTGGCTGGGTTACTGCAAGGTGTGAAGCAATGAAGAACCCCGACCTGCTTTCTAAGGCAGGGCACAGAGCTAGAGCCAGTGACCTACCATGAAAGACAGAAAATGAAATCACATTTCCCTGCTATAAAAGGATAGAATAAGGACAATACAGGACATCTTAGCAGTGCAGAAATCAGTTGGAGAACTCAAAATTCAAGCCATTTTCACCCCACAGGAATGCAGAGCTGCCAAGGCAGTGCCAGCGTGGGCAGTACAGGCACAGGGGGGATGCACAGCCAAAGAGGGGAGGTCAGCTGAAGTGCTGGTGTCAAAGGAGCTGTGGCAGAGCAGTGACAGACACAGGACACTCACATGAATGTCAGCCAGGCACTGCTCACAAAGTTGCTTCCCATCTCTGCCCTCATTTCTTGGAGTGATGTGGGTCCAGGCAGTGTCTGCACTCCTGGCCTGGACATCCCCTCAGAGCTGTTCCAAGTTGGAGCAAGGAGCAGATGGAAATCTGACTCCAGTCCCTTGAGCCTGCTCAGGTGGCAGATTGGAGGTTTATTGTCTCTCTAGATTAAGACTATCCAGGATGGTCATTATCATCTGGTTTGAATTCCTCTCTACTCTTCATCCTGACCTTTCTGCTGACTTCCCCACATCCAGCCCAGGTGCTCTGTTTCAGTAAGATCTTGGGGAGCAGTTGAACCAGAACTTTGGGGATGTATTTGCCAGTCCCTTATTTCAGAGTCATGTTTGCAAAGTGACAAAATATTCTTCAAGCCTCTGTTTCTTTTTCTCCTTGTCCCATTCTGAAGTCAGCATGTAAACCTTAGCAGCCTTTGGTGTTCTCTCTGTGTACAGCTTTCCATTTAGAGGGGACTGCAGAGAGCTAAAACAAACCAAGCAATCTTCTCATTCTGACTTTTTGTCTGTACTTTCATGCTAACTGAAGAAGGGGCAGAGAAAAAATAAAATGAAACAGTGAAGAAGCAAGCTCTGAATCTGTATCACTCAGCAGTTTTTGACTATTTTTTCCATGCCTTTTGTTTTTTTTTAGCTTCTCTCTGCTGCTAAATTTTTCCAGCTTGAGGCTTTACAACGACACTGTGAGATCATTTGTGCAAAAAGCATTAATACAGAAAACTGCGTGGATATTTATAATCATGCCAAGGTAAAAATAACTGCATACGCTTGCATGTTGTGTGTCTGCCGTCATCCTCATAGGTCAGCTTTCTGATAAGTAGTGAGATATAATATATATATATAATCTCATATCCTTAGTACATTTGCAATGTGTTTAAGATCTGTCATTCATTTAGTGGCACTGACTGGTTAATAGGTACTGTAGTGACAATCCAAAATTATGTGGTCTGAGTGGCAGCTCCTCAGCCCCTTCCCTGAGCACTTCCAACTCAATTTGGGTGTAACTCTGTGGGAGACCTGTCCCTTATTCATGGCAACACAAACCGCTGAGCTGATTCAACAGGAATCACTTAAGTGAAGAAGACACCTCTGCTTTCACCTTCCAGGATGCATTTTCCCATTTCCATTACCTGTTTCTTCCTGCCTGGAGCCCACTGGGGTAATACACTCAATGCTGGTGACACCTTGTCAATATATGAAAATACCAGGTTGTGGAAGTGCAATGGCTCAGAGCCCTGCAAGGATGGTAATGAGAATTTTATGTCTCGGAGAGTTTCTTATTGGAATCAAATTATATACTTAGCTTGTGAGGTTGCCTAAGTCATTAGACATAAAAGCAAGGCATTTCTTGTCCTAGAAAACCTATTTTCATGCACTGATGGAGGTGGTTACCACATTGATTAGTTTCAGTTTTTTCCTCCTCACGTGTAGTAGTTAGACTTTCACCTGGAAGATGGAAATGACACACAAGTAACTGCAGTGAAATAATTTTCAAGCATTTCTTCAGAGATTTTTTTTCTATAACTTACACGGTCTGTAAGAAAGATAAACTGATGCATTGTGACATGGAGGTTTGATTGAACAGAGTAATCGTGCAGATTGCTCCAAATCCCTGCTGTTCTGACCTCCATTCCCATCATCAGGTACTTCCTACAGAGAATAGTAATGTTAGGTTTTCATGTACAGATAACATGCAATCAGGGTTTGAAATAGCACAAAGTTCCACCTGTAAAAATAACCAGTGAGCTATATCTGCAGGTCCATTTAATGTAATAGGAAAAAATTACAGTGCAGGAATTGTTTGAAAAATTATTTGATTTGTCTTCTAGCTCATGTAGGACCTTCTCAATTTGTATTACTGTTAGTGAAATTAATAATTTTGGTTTAAAATCACGTTTTCTTTGAATTGTGAAATGGGGCAGTTACTTATATCCTGACTGAAGAAAACTCTTACGTGGAGCTTTAGACCTGTCTGAGGGACTTGTACACCACTAATTCTGGGATGAACAAACACAGTGGCTAAATCCAGCTCCTGGTTTGCCTATAAGAGCCTCAACCTGCAAGTTATTTGTGACTGCATCACCCAAAGGAGGCGGTGGAAATGGATATTTTACAGCCAGAGTCACGTTGGCACTGCTGTGGGGAGGGCATTCCATCAATAACCAAACTGGCTGGGAATGAATCTTTGAATTCTGAAATTGGTTGAAAAAGATCATTTAGTTGGAACCACCTTGCCATAGTCTTGACCTTGCCAAGATGATCTGCTCCTGCAGGAGCTCGGGCAGTGCTGAGATCTGCCTTTGCAGAGGGGAATGTGCTCCATGTGACCCAGACACACGTGGAGCACAGCCTTAGGCTTCAAGATTGAGAAAAAAATACAGTTTGGTGGATGCTCCCATGCAGGGCCAGGAGTTGGACTCAATGACCCTTGTGGGTCCCTTCCACCTCAGCATATTCTGTGATTTTGTAATGTGGATTTGTTCATATTTACAAATAAAAGCTGAATGGAGAGTACTAAGATCATTAATATCCCTATGGGCTTTCCATTTTTAGAACTGCAGTCATAGAATTGTAGAATACCAGCTTGGAAGGGACTTCAAGGATCATCTGATCCAACCTTTCTTTGCAAAATACAGTCTAGACAAAATGACCCAGCACCCTGTCCAACTGAGTCTGAAAGTGTCCAGTGCTGGGAAATCCACCTCTGCTCTGGGGAGACTTTTTTCAATGGCTGATTGTTTCCATTTCTCCTCCAAAGAGTCCTCAAAGCATGAAACTCTGCATGACAGCTTTCTGTAGTCATATGTCCCATTCCTGCAAAGGTTGGCATTCTTGAAACTTGGTCTGTAATGTTTTCCCAAAACCTGTGGTTTTAGGCTGTAACTTCCAACATGGAATCCCAGGTCTGGTAAACTCTGTGGTAAAACTCCTATCAGTTTCCAAAGGAGCAAAGTTTCAGCCCATGGAGTTTTGTTTCCCCAACAGGCAGAGTCTTTTAGCTTGGAATTATTGTGAGAATCATCAGCCTAAAATATTGTTTGATTAACACCTTCCCCTCTACACCTTCATATCTGTAAGTGTTACTGTGGCTGTCTAAAAGGCTTAGCTTGTGTGTTTGTTTTTGTGCAGCTCTTATGCACTGCATTTGCTGACTGGCTTTTATCAGAACAGTTATCATTCTCTCATTTCACTTCTTGTAGTTCCTCGGCGTTACAGAACTATCTGCCTATTGTGAAGGCTACTTTCTAAAAAATATGATGGTCCTCATTGAAAACGAAGCTTTCAAACAGTTGTTGTATGACAAGAATGGAGAAACATCTGGTCAGAATGTACTAGACGACTTACAGAGGACGTTGGCCACAAGGATTCAGTCAATTCATTTGTCTTCTTCAAAGGGCTCTGTTGTTTAAAGCTGAGGAAGATGTTAACCCTCCAATAAAAGACCCTGCAAGTTAAGTCTGCTGTTGTAGTTGCTCAAACCCGTTGCAGTTGCTTAAATGACTACAAAAAAGAAAATGTAAAAAATTCTACGTTGCATTCAAATAGTTCTGTTTTGGCCAAAGGTGCTGCTGTGCTGGGGCTGTGTCCCCATTTGGATGAGAGAATGCAGAAAACAAAGTTCCTCCCTGGTTTTGAGCAAGCTGGGTACAAGAGCATCCGGTGAACTGCCGTTGTACTCAAATTCTGAACACGAGCCAGCTCATGGAGCTTGATACCAACAAAAGCCAGAACTCGCATCAGTGAACAGCAGAAGTCCCTGCCTGAAGGGTAATGCTGGGGAACACCTGAATTGACCAATTCATCATTTAAGTCAGATTTGTTTCCGTGTTACACTGTTGAGAACTTTATCTATCCCAGAGTCCATTATCTTGTGCATTTACAAAATGTAAGAACTGTTATTGCTGTCCAGCAAAGATCAGCAGTATTAGAGAGTGGGTAAGACTGTTATAGTTGAGGAAAATATATTGGCAGATTTTTAGGGGTGGGAACTTTTTAAACTGTTCATAAAAAATAATGGGGTGGCCTTGTAGTTTAAAAACTATTTCTTAAGCTTAAAATTTCATTTTCAACAGAGCTGTGTTTGAGAATCTATGTAACATGTTTTGGTTTTTTAAATGGTAAAATGTACATTGTGTAAACACACATATGATCAAGTTTTGCTTGTATTCTTTCCTAGGGTGGTATAATCTTGCCTGAGAGGCGATGGTTACACCAAAGAGGCACATTACCCAGACTCTGTCTAATCCAGTAGTTGGGGGGGCAGGAGAACTGCATGCTACTCGTGATTTGGGGTTGAAATCAATGACAAACTCAACAAACATGCGTTTGCATGGTAACTGTACCTGTGAAATGTTACATTCGTGCTTTGTTTCGCCAAGACAAATGCAATGTTCCTTCCTGTCAAACTTCATTTGTGAAATTAGCTTATTTTTTAATTTGGTGCGATTGGCTGCAATGTGATACCCCTAGAGTTCCTTCTCGAGATGCTGATTCTGTTTGTTGCAGTGAGGAGACAATAACAGATCTTTACTTGATGTGTGGATATTTTGCTACTGGCCAGAGGTCGTGTCTGAGTTAGAGTTTTTAAATTATAATTAAATATGTACTATAGATTGATTTCTCACTGTATCCTGAGAATGTATAGGTTATCTACAAGTGCAGGGCTTGGGTGGGGTGGGGTGTGGGTGTGGGGTGTGATTTAAATGTCAAAGCTTTGTTTATTTTGCAGCATATTGTTGGCAAAACAAATCTGCTATGTGCCACAACATTCCTGATGCCCTGTCTCTGGAAACCACAGTAAGAAGTTGGCAAAGATGTTGCCTTCTCCGTGGCAAAGTGACATTAATATATTTATTTTCTAATGTGCCATCCAGGAAATTTAGAAGTTTGCATGTTAACCTCTTTTTCCTTTGTTGAAACATCTCCATCAGGTGCCTAGATGCTCAGAGAACACAGTTTTGGCTTTAGTTATCAACACAGTGGGAAGCTGTTTTATGGCTCTGAGGTGTAAATCCTCCTTTGTGCTTCTCTTCTAAAGCCTCTGCAGTTTCTGCAGCAAATGACAAAATGTCTAAACTGCTGCTAATGTCGCAGAAACGCAGCCTATCAGTGAGCAGACCTTGTTTTCTGCCTTGTAGATGTTGTCTGGAACATTCAGCTAATGGCTACTTCTGTGTGAATGTTGTGATCATAGAGAAGCAAGACCACAGTGAATACAACAGCAACACTCAGGGGTGCTTGTTGTTGTTTGGTGTGCCTTCTCATCCATGGAAACCCATCCTTCTATGACAAAAATAACTAGCTAAGAGCAGACCTCACCCTGCAGCCTGGTGGTTTAAAATAGCAAAGTTTTTCTAACAATGATCATTATATTAAATAGGAATGAAACACTGGTAACTCTATCTGTGGTAACATTCACTAGGGTTTTTTTTCAGCAGCAAAGAGTGTGATAGGGCCTTTGGTGGCTGTACATGGAGTGGTCAGTGTGTTTGGGCACCCAGAGGTGCCCTCAGACACACAGAGCCAGCTCTGCAGCCAAGCTGGGGGTCCCTGTGCCCCGTGTCCCCTTGCTCAAGTGTTGGCTGAGCACAGCACAAAGCGTGGCACCCACTGCTTTGCTGGTGTCTGGCAAATGGCAGGAGAGAACAAACCCCAAGTTGTCATTCAGAGCTGTTTCATGAAAGAATTGCAGCTAAGGATTTATACAGGAATAACTTTTGTCTTTGGAAATGCAGGTAATCCAAACATCACAGAGGTATAGCTGAAGGAAACCTTAAAAAAAAACACCCCAAAACCTCATCACTTTCAATTCTTTTTCGACCAGTGGTCCTTGTGACCTTTGCCAGCAGAAAAGCCAGCCTATGTAAATATGTTTCTCCTGGAAGTAGCCAGCAAATATTCGTGGATCCACAAACCAGAGTTTGGAAATGGTGTTTTTAGTCTGCCTCTGTTGATGTGAGACTGGATGAGTACAGCTGAACCATGCCAGACAATGTGTAGCTTGTAGGCTCTTCAAAAATCCAGACTCACAGAGATCCATGATCTTCACCACCCTCATAAACAGAAGGTTTTCCTAAGAGATTTCAGAATTTCTTCACTGTACATCAAGCCACTTTTCCTTCAAGGCCTGATTGACAGCAAAACCAGATGATCTTACAAGACCCTTTTAGAGGGTTATTCCATGTATGAAAGGAATTATCCTATTTGCATCACTAGTACATTCTTTCCTAGTTCCTCTGCTAGTGATTTCTAAGTCTCTGATTTTTGCTGTCATTCCCCTCATGGTTTTCCATTTTTCCCGAAATTCCGTACTTCAGCAGGAGTTTTATACATTAACAAGCAAAGTAGAGGAACTTTTCTGTGGTTTATGTACAGCATATCAGAAAATATATCCCCAGATGTTTTCTACAAGAACATCCCATGGCTGACTTTGATCTAGTCTGTGTCATGTTATAATTCCTGAGGGATTCATTGCTGCCTTTGCAGGAGTTCCATCCATATTTCTGCATTTGTTTACTACACCTTTCCAAGTATAACACTTTCAACTTCTCTTTATCAAATTTGTTCTGCTCTAATCAGGGCAATTTCCCCACTTCATCAAGATCAATTGCAATTCTGATCCTGTCTCCTAGCTTGTTTCATAAGCTCCAACCTTTATTATACGTGGCTTCATGCATGGATTCTTCATTCCATTAATCTGGGGCTGGGGGGAAGGGCTCTTGCCAATTTAATCTAAAAAGCAATGTGAGTTTCAGTGGGTGCCTATGAATACCATCCCTATCAGATAAGCCTCTTTCCAACAGAGCATTTTATTAGCATTTTTCTGAGACATGGTGTTATCATCTTAGAAAATAAAAAGCTTTCTATTCCTTTAGTCTTTGTATGAGTTGCCATAATTTACAAATTTTGAGGCCAGATATTGCCTCCAGTCTTGACAAAATGGAAAAAATTACAACATCCTTAGAAAAACTTAGGATTTTCTTTTTTGATCATAACTTTCCAGCCTGTAATAAGTGAAGGTGCCTTTCCATCTGTCTTTTTCATACTAATCCACTGCTGTAATAATTGAGATCTTACAGACATCCTGTCCTTGCCTTATGGCAGATCTTTCCTTCTGTCTCTACATAGTCCTCCCTTAGTTTCCAGAATTTCCTCACATTCCCACTTCGCTTCCCATGCTGCCAGTTTCCACAGGGCAAAGGTTTTGGACATCACAGAGGAAGGCTGGTATTCTTTTCATTACAAATTTCAGCACTGTCTACTCGTTTCTCAGATTTTCCCCTGATCTATTCCTTATGTCTGCTGTCCTCTAAATGCAGCTTGTGGCCAGATGCTCTCTGCTCTGGAAAAGGGCCAGCTTTCTAATGGCTAAGACTTTTTTTCCCCAGCTAAAACTTTTGCCTGCTTGGTGTCAGCTCCGGAGTAGATTTGTGCAAATGTCTATTAAAGACAGAGGAAACATCTTTAAAGAGGTGTGATGGTTTAGTAGCCAGGCTCCTGTTGGCACTAATGAGAGCTGCTTGCTGAATCCTCCACATGCTGCTCTGGACACTGAGCCTTTTTCCACTGAATGTCCACTGGCTTCGTACCAAATGTAGCACAAGTCCTGGATGGACTGTAGTGTGTGGTATTCTGGGGGTTTTTGGAAATTTTAGTTTTGTTTCAAAGCATAGCTCCATGTGCTGCTTTTTAAAGGTGAAAAGAAGAAAAGAATTTGTCAGTGTGCACTGAAATAAACTGCTTTGAGGTGTGAATGGGCATGCTCAGCTTAGGCACAGGTTTCTGTTCATGGTGGATGGTGCACTAATGAAGTTTTAGTAAGAGAAGAGGTTTAGGTACAAGAATTTGAATGTTTAATTCCAGATCTTTGCCTCTGATTCCAGAGGTAGAGTGTTCACTGTTTCCTAACTCGTTTGCCCTCCAACTCAGAGTTCCCATGAAATCCAAGGGGAAGGAGAGCAGGAAGAGGGGGAGCAGCCCCATCTCTCACCACTTGCTTGGCATTCCCAGCCAGCCCAGTTGACTCCAGTCTCTTCAGTGCTCACACAGGGGATTTGCTTGGTCCCATGTTCAGATATTGCAGAGTTGAAGCAATTGGTAGCACTTTCTCGTCCTTAACAAATATCTCCACAGCTGCAGCTGCTACTGCTGCAAGAGTAAATTTGCCTGAAACTCTTAGTGTGTGGTTAACTTAGGTCTTTCCACTTCCCATCATCTCGGCTGCTACGTTTTCATTATAACTTCCATTGCTGGGCTTTGCCCAAGCGCAGTGAGGGGCAGTCTTATTTCTTACTGCCTTTCTAAAGCAAACAAAGACAGAGAAAAAACCTTGCTAAAATACTCAATCAAAAATCATTTGTGGTTTACAGCAAGGGACATTAGAAAATGGATATGCTCAGAAGCAAAAAGAAGAGACTCCCACTTTAGAAAACTCCAGTGTGTTAGGAGGTCATTTTAATTAATTAAGGTCAAAGCCTTATTCTGGCAGGGACAGATTAACATGTTTCAAAACATCTGGACTTGTTCAAGCTACAGGTTCAAGAGAGCCCAGCCTTACCCTTTCCCCTTCCCAGCAGTGGATAAATTGAATATTCTGTAGCTTACTGCGTGAGAGGCTTTCAGATGAGCCTTTCCAAAGCCAGGCTCTCTCTGTTCTGCATGGTTGTTAAAGAGCTCACAGCACATCTGCAGGCTGCAGTTTGCCCCTCAGCACAGTCAAAGCCTCCTGTGCCCCACTGCTGGTTGTGCCTTACTGGGGCACAAAGTAGGAAGGAGCACAGGAAGTCCCTGCAGCCTCATCAGAGTGAAAGCTGCTTCCCCACATCCAGGCAGTCATTTGGTCAAATAACCCTGCTTAACCTGCTCAAAGCTGGCTAGANAATAACCCTGCTTAACCTGCTCAAAGCTGGCTAGATTGATTGATAGACAAATTTGGGACAGCCAGTTCAATACGCAGGAAACTGATTTTTGCCTTGCAATTATTAAGCCAGTGATTAATTGTGCCATTTGGGGATGCAGTAAAATGTGCAGTCTGACTTCAGTTATGAGTTTATGTTCATTCATTGAAGAATACAAGGGCTATAGGAAAGTATCTCAGAGCTTTTTGACCTCATGTTCCTGGCTCAATTCCAATTAGTACTAGAAAAAGTTGACCTATTTAAGTCCCATCAGTACATTTTGAGCAGTATGTTTGTTCCTATCTGTTTCTCTGGAGCCTTGCAGCTGTGCTGCAGCCACATGGGCTGTGCCAATGGGAGCAGTGGTGCCTGAGCATTATGCAGACACAAAATGAGTAAATCCCACTCTGCAATGCAGCCATTCCTCCTGCTGATCTCTGTGGCATTTTGGGGAAGGTTGAATAATGCATTTCTGCTGTTTACAGCCCCAAGTTGAGATCAGTGCTCTTTTCCCCCACTCTCCCTTGGCTCTGCTATCTATCACAGGGAAGAGGGATCTGGATCCTGCACTTTGTGAAGAGCAGCAAAGAAAAACCCACAGGAACTACCACACCCTCTCAACCTGCCCTCCCCACCCCCAGCAACAGGTGGACTGCAAGTGTCCTTCAGTCCCACTCCTCTGAAAGCTTCTTGTAATGCTATTTGTACATTAGTTATCCTCAGAGCAGGCTTTTCATTAGTTAAAATCTGGAAAGCATCTTAAGTCATTCACGGCAGAAGTGAGATTGTAAAATTAATTTAATTCTAATCATCCATGCTATTAATTTTCTGTTTCTTTGTGGTTTCTTGGTGTTGTGTTGGTTGGTTGTTTATTGGGGGAGTTTGGGGATTTTTTTTTCTTGTTTTGTTTTTGTTTGGCTTGGTTATTTTTTCATTGGGAAGAAAAGATGAAGCATGTGCAATGCTTTGGATTTTCCATCTGTAGTTATCATTATGTGTATGCTCAGGAGAAAGAGAGATGGACAGTAAATAGATCTGTGGGATATGTTATGAGGCGTGAAATCATGTTTGTAATGAGATTTCTTGTTAATGGCAGTCAGCTTTCCTTGACACTAGGCATTAATGCAATACCCATTAGTGCAGCTAAACCTCCCTCTGCTCCACTTTCCCAAATGGATTTCACTTTGAACTTAGTTTACCATTTATAAATATTTGATGTAGGCTTCAAGAAGTAATTGACATGTTAAAAATATATGAATGTTCTATAAAAAAACCCCACAAGTTAAGATTCTACTATACCACCATTCACAAACCAAAACATGAAAGCATGATGAAATTTGCTCCATTAAAATGACTGTCCCTGTGATGTCTTGGAACTGAAAGCTAGAAAGAACAGTGAAAACAAGAGGAAAGGATGTGCTAGAAATATGATGGTTTCTACAACAGTGCAGAGCCATTGTGTTGATCTTGATTTTTTGCTGGTTTTAGGCAGACTCCTAATTTGTGTAATACAAACCCAGGAATGGTTATGATTGTTTTGCATTTGTTATGGTTGTTATGAATTTGGGGTTTTTTCTAGAAAAGTGGTTTTGTTTGCTGCCATCTTTTGTTGGGGTTTTATGTGAAGGTTTAATTTCACTTTTCATTGAGAAGGAAATGAAAGATCACATAACCCAACAGCAATCATCAAGAAACACAGAGATCCTGTCCTCCATCCCACAGATGTGGCTTAAATACTGGTTTGTGGCTTCACAGGCATGTTTGAGGTCATCTATAATTAACAACACAGGTGAAACTTTCTTCCCCTTTGCTTACCCATTTATGGTGGATAAAAACAAAATAACAGAGTCAGGGTATGGACAATAGGGATGGCAGATGTTTGTCAATGGAAAAAGATTATAGCTGAGAAATACAAATGTTTTAGGAACCAATTATCATTTTCTCAAAATGACAGATGGATATCTGTAGCTCATTCAATAATATCAGTCTCTTGAATGTGTTAGCTGCTTTTGAAAATTGCCTGTTTTGTGCTGTTAATGCAGATCCAGAACAAACCCTTCCACTGGAGACACTAACTGAGGGCACTTAGAACCAAGGCAGAAGAGAAGATATGAAAAATAGAGGAGCTCAGCCATAATTTGAAGTGGCAGCTTTGTTTGCTTTTGTCCATTGTGTCCACAACTTGAACATTATTTTAAAGGGTGTGCTTGTATTTAATTTCTTAGGATTTTTTTTAATTGCTGCAGCACTCTCACAGCATCTTCTCCAAGTGCACTTTAGGTCATCTTAAACCCTGTTCTGTGTGATGCTGATCCTTTTAAAATCCCCAATGAGATTACGATTCATTTGTCATTGCTAGATGTCATTTTGTTAAGGCTGTATAAAGGCACTGCAGAATGTGAAACCAGCAAGTTGATTTTTATTATTGCATTACTCTGAACAAGAAAAAAAACTAATGGGATCTTTGTTTCTAGTGTGAAATACTCCCCTTAGCTTGAGAGGACACGTGCAAAGCCTCTGCTCTGAATGCCTCAGTATAATCAAGTTACAAAATGGAGGAAAATGGTATTACAGAAAGGTTTTTGAGAAACATAACTCCAGTGGAGCAGAACACTTGCTAAAGTCTGCTCTCTTACTCTGCCTCTCTCCTGAAGTCAGTGGGAATTTTTAATGCTGCAAAGCTGTATGGTTTTTTTAATGCACTAGCAGATGTAATTTCCCATCCATCCCTGCACTGTTGTGGTTGGTACACCAGAAAGGCTGAAGGCCAAATCCTGCTGTCACTGCACACAGCCCCTCTACTTCTCCAGGGATCACAAACATTATATATGTTACTTGAGGTTTTTGCTGAAGAGAAATGGGAGAGGGCAGCCTTCCTTCTGCTTGTTGATCATAGGCTTTGCATTCCCAGTGACTTCATTAGAAGCATCATATATTTATGTGCTGCAGAATGAGGCCTGTGTGGGATGGGAAAGATTTTTATGAATTTGGACCTGCCTAAGAAAACAACTGTTCTAATTTTAGACGAGTTGCATTCCATATCCATCTGTTTAGTTCATCAGTTTGATGTTTACTGGTTAGCAAATTGGATTTGGGCTTTTTTAAAAATAACTTCTTTAAGGGCATTGCCTGTCATCCATCAGTGCAAAATAGTACCAAGGACTTCCATACCTGTAGGGCCAAGCTGTTCCAGCTTCACACATCACAGTCCCATCAAAAGCAAGAAAAACTGGACTGGGCACATGAATTGCAACCCCTCTGACATCCAGTCCTGCCTCATTTCATAAAGATTGATGACATCCTGGAAAAGAAAACCAAAACACATGGTGCCACTTCATCCAAGTTTAAAATGCATTGAAATCAAGGAAATTATATTAGACATGACTGTAGTCTATCAAATCCAGTCCTGTCCACAGGCAGAACTCCAAGGAAAGTAACAGGAGTTTCCATTATGGAGTTTGCAGAAGGAAGCCTACATAATGAACTATAACAAAATGTCAGCTTTGTGTAAACTCTCCTGGTGGGTCTGTATAAAGGTTTTTTAATAAATCTTCATTGGAACATACCAGAGGTTAATAAACTTGCACCTTGATAGAATAGCTTTATTTGTATATACTCTATGTAAATTTTTACCAGAAGATACATGTCATTCTTTGTACATATTTGACTAGAATGGTGGCAGTGCTGTGCACTGCTGTTTAGGAGATCCAGCTTCTCCAGTCTTGGATTTCCAGCTGTAAAGGCTGCAGGAGACTGCTTGGGACCAGCTAAAACATTGGATGGATCGATGCTCACCACCCATGGCTTAGAAATGCAGAAGCAGGATTTGGAACAGATGGCTGGCTGTGGAGAACATTGCTTGCCTCTACCCCTGGCTAAAGGACAAGTGCCTCCTTCGCTGTCATCTCCAGCAGAAGTGATTTGTGGTCAGAGTGTGGGGACCCTATTTGGTCTTTCAAAGAGGTCTGAGCTTCAGGTGTCACGTGGGAAGGTCCCTGAAGAAGCACTGTGTACATATGTTTATCTACCTGTCTGTCTGTTACCTGATATCCCACTGTTCCTGTATTGAATGGTCTCACTAACCTGTAAACAAGTGATTGCTCCTGTTGTGTTACTGCTTTGAAATTCTCTGCATGCACTCTGGCATATAATTCTTTAAGAGAAGAAATTATACATATTATATATATATATTTATATATATTGTAGCTTGCAGAATATTCATGTCAAAGAGCCATGTTTTGTGCAGATTGTACATTTGTGAGCAATATTGCAATACGAACTTTTACTAGCTGTTGATAGTAAATTTATCACATTATTTTTGAGCCTATATACGTATCCCAAGCTTTCAACCTCAGGCATTAGGTCAACTACTGAAGGAGAATTTTTCCATGCAGTAGAAGTAGCACAGGCTTTCAGTAAATAGGCAGGTGTGTGAGTCCCATTCTGTTTAATGCAAGTTGCAAGGCTGATTCTTCATGCAGTTTGTCAGGCCAAACTGTCTCTCTTGTCAGTGCTGGAATCTGTGTTTGGTATGAGGACACTGTCGTGCTCATCTAGAACAGAACTCAAACCCCAACGTTGCAAAACAAAGTGCTTAATTCCTACTGCCCTCTGTCTCCGCAGGTGCTCCAATATAAATACCAGGAGGACTTAAGGAACTCCCAGTTCCCTGCCGGATTGCCAATGTTAGATTTTTCAAATGTTCATGCTACATAGTTTTCAATGTAGGGGCTAGATAAAAGTGTAATACCAGTACGGCTTTAGAAAAGCTGCAGTGTTTGGAGCTTGACCTTGAACCTTTTACCAGATTCCTGAACATCATTGGTGGCTTTGTTTGCTCAATGTTTACCTCTGATAAATGTATGCTATCGATTTAAATGTTTAATATATTGACTGCCTTTTTTTGTATATTTGTTATCATAAAGGTTTGGTTTAAATGCTAACAATTGTGGTCTATTTTCAGACTTGAAATACTTAACGGTTCTGTATTTGGAAGGCAAAGTTATTAATGAATATAGCAATTTGGTATTTTATTCCTGTTTTATACAGCTGCCCCCATAGGTTATTATCAGATAGCAATGAATATTGCTGAACAGCAGGTGGAACTCCTTTGAGTGTATTTATGAGCCATCTCTGTTCAATAAAAATTCCATTGTTTTCTAGCCTAGGAAATGGCTGCCGTGAGTGTTTTTGTTGTTTCTTCTCCCCTTCAGGTGTTGATGTGTTTCAGGCAGCAGCAGGACTGGGCTTTTCCTAAGAACCATCTTCCAGAAACCATGGAAGGATTTTACATCTGGAAGTCTTGGTGCTGTGCTCACACACACACTGCTGTCAGCATGCTTACAGTGCATGTGAAGAAGTGACATGGAGTCAGTTCCAAAAGCCTTTCTCCAAGTGCTGATCTGCCATAAAATGGACACATATGACCTGGGCATGGAGCTCCATGGTGCTTAAAATGAAGCATCTGCAAGTGCATCATAGCCAGACAGTTTGGATGCAGGAAGATTCGGAAGGCTGGAAGCTTCTTCCATTATGCAACATTACTTCAAGTGCATTCAAATAAGCTGGAAATGGGTATCTCAAAGAGAAGTCAGATATACATAGAGGGAATTGATTAACTTCAGCATGAGTGTGAAAATCAGGTTTTAAAAGTATTTTTGGTTTAGCTTTATTTTTTTTCTTCTAACTCTTTAATTTACATGCAGAAGCATGTGTACAATATAAAAAAAGATCATTGTGTGTCTCAGTTTGATTGCACAGAAGTAACATTTAAACCACTCAGAAATATTTTTTTCCCTAAATCTGCATAATGGCTTATACAGATCTATTTCTAGGTGTGTAGTGGTGTCAGCTAAATTTTTCTATGTTGATAGAGCTTTATATTTTAATGAACATTTCATCAATGGCTTTTATTTTGTCCAGTGAGTCTTTCAAGAAAAATGTTCCACAGTAAGCACACGGGGTGGCTGTCTCTATGCTTTGCTGTGAAGATGTAAGATTGCAAAGTGAGGATGTCTGAGAACCTCTGCTGGGAGGCCACCATTCCCAGTGCAACCCTGCAGCCTGGCTACCTTCCTTATCAGCCTCTCAGCTCTACAAGCCAGTAAGAAGTTGTAGTGTCCTCCAGTGATAACAAATATTTGAAGCATCCAGTACTGAGCAACACACTTTGATATGGAGGAAATAAAGATGTGACACCACTGAGACAAATACTGGTGGTGGAGAGGTGCAAGTCCTCAGGTGTTTTGAGGTGTCCAGCTGACAGCAATCATTGCAGGGATAATGGGATTCTCATTCCCAAACTCTTCAGCAGCTGCTCCATAAGCATGCTTCTCTGCCCTGATAATGCAATTACTGCATCTTGATGCAGTTTTAATGTCTTTCACATGTATCTGGTTTACATTGAGATCACATTTGTTAGATACAGCTGAAAGACAAGTCATAGAACTCATTTATTCCATAAAGTTAAACAAAGAGTACCCAAAGCAATAAGATCTGGGAGAATAAGCCTTAGCACAAGGATATTTTATTTTTCAAAGTGAGGAGGTTTGTGCTCTCCCGGAGAACTCCTTGAGGAGATCATGGATGAAAGAAAATGAAAGCAGCCTTGTTTTAACTACCTGAAAACTTTCTGCCTAGCTATCAGTTCAAGTTCTTCCCTCCAGGCTATGCAGCAGTGTGCAAACAAGGTTTGTCATCTCCCTTGACGAGATGCTGCCCTACTGAGTGCTGATGTTTCTTTGGTTTCCTCCCACTATTCGTGCTCTGTGTTTCACAGAAACACACAGGGAATGCAAATAGAAAATCAAAAGGTAACCTTGAGGACTTAGATGGCTGCCACTGGTGTTTCAAAGTCACTCTAAAGTAGTCAGTTCTTTCTTTCCTAAGTTAGGGGATTTCTTGATTATGTGACTGCTTTTAGCTGTTCAGCATCCCTGGCACTGCAACACTGATATTTTGCAGAACCTTAGAGAAAACAGAAAAAAAAAATCTGAATGAGATACCAGTGTATTTATCACTTACTCCTTTTCTCATCTGAAGAGGTCAGCTTAGCCACAGCTGTAAACCTACAGTATAACTTCTCTCAAAACACATAAAATTCCCTGTTTTTTTTCCTATAGCCTGTATGATTTGCACAATTAATCTTTTCGTAGCCTAGTAGAACATTCCAGCTGTCGTACTAGAGATGTTTACAGTGTCTCTGAGAGTTACAAGGAATATGAAGGTCCCTGCAGAATCCTGGATATTGGAGTTCTTTTCCAGTAGTTATTGGAGAGTCTGCTGGAATCAGCTGCTTCAGCATTGCTCCTTCATCAGCCAGTTCTCTCCTCTCTTCCATCCTGACTTAATGTGAAGGATACTCTGGTGCTCTCTGGGCTCCTTGACATGTCCCCTAAAAATGAAGCAGGATCATCCGCTTGAAGAAACCATTGACTTTTCCCACTGATTCCTTTTTCTTCACCTAGTAAATGCACTGTCTGTGACAGAGAGAGGTATTGGAACCCAGCATTTATGGACTGGGTTTCAGAAAAAAAATTACTAATTGCAGTTCTCTAAGCTTTAATAACCATCATTCACAATTGCTCCTTCCTTCCTTCCTTCCTTCCTTCCTTCCTTCCTTCCTTCCTTCCTTCTTCCTTCCTTCCTTCCTTCCTTCCTTCCTTCCTTCCTTCCTTCCCTTCCTTCCCTTCCCTTCCTTCCTTCATTCTTTCTTTTTCAGCTGTTTTTTCTTTGGTATCTCTGCCGTTCAGCCTCCCCACAGAGCTTTGCGATCCTGTGATTACGTTCGCAGTGGGTGGAAGGTGGAGCATGTGTGCCCTCTCTGGGTACTGCTTCAGTAAAAGCAAATCTGGCTTAACTTTATTCTGCAAACCTCCACACTGTAACTGCAAGTATCTGAAAAAAAAAAAAAAACCAAAAACCAAAAAAACCCAGAAAATATCCAGGAACCCCAGCCACTGGAAAGTAACATGGCTTTCTTCTTGGCTGCATAACACTCCCCTCTGCCTGTCCTTTGAGAATAGCAGCCTCTTCGACAAAACTTCCCTCAGAATCTGGAGGACTGACAGTCAAACTGTAGCCGATTCAGGCACGGGAGGACGAGAAGGATTTCTTGAACACTACTAAGAGAAGATGACCATCAAAGCAAAGCAAATACAGCCCAGCAAAAAGGCAAGCGTGCCAAAATGCAGGATTACAGGTAGGATTAGGATGTCTATGCCACAGGGCACACAAGGAAGAGCTAGAAGGATACAGCTTTTGGCGTGATACATTTCTGTATACATTAAAACCAAGCATATCGGTGAAATGAACAGGGTGGTGAAGAGGTGGTAATATTTGGATGGATTTTTATTTCTCACGCTAGAACCACAGAAGAATCAGGATAAAGGATAATAATAACACCACAGTGGTGTTGTCTGGCGACGTGGATGGCATAATGAGGCCATTTCATCTGTCAAGCTGAAGTTCGGATGCCGAAATCCTCCTTCCCCACCTCAGCTTCCCATCCATGTACTTTGCACTGAATTAAGATTCCAGTGATGGAAACAGCGGTGATTTCTGCAAGTTAATGAGTACCTTCCTGTACATTCCAGGTAGCATTTTACCCTGATTTAATAAGGTTAGCTCGTGTAGGATACTGACGTTTGGGAGGGCAAAAAACAAAAAAGCAGCCGCTCCTGTGGAGACGCCAGTCCCCCACAAATCCCTGACCTCCCTGTTGCCATTTACTCTGTGCAATGCTTTCTTTTCCTTGGATAAAAATTAGAGATCGGTAACAAAAAAGGCCTTTCTAAACTTTTCATTTTGGTCGATTGCCGCTGTGATATTTCAGTGGAAACGAACAGCGCGTCACCGAGGCCGTGACCCAGTGTGGCAATTGGAGGGCTTGAAGGTTGGACTCGGTGGTCTCGGAAAGTTTATCCCAGCCTAATTGATTCTGCGACTCTAAGAGAATCCCGGACACGGGGCAGTGCCACCGCCTTGTCCCGCTGAGGGGAATACACAACCTCCCCGTCCCGCTGAGGGGAAGCGTTTCTCGCAGATGGCGTCTGCACTTATCCCCGCCTCCTCCGCCGTTTCTCGCCGTTCCTCGAGGGCCTCTCCCGCGCCGTCACTCGGGTGCGCCCGGCCGCTCGCACGTGTGAGGGTGGCGGTGCCGCCATGAGCTGCCCGGTGCCCTGCGCAGCCTGGGTGCGGCGCGGCGTGGCCAAGGAAACGCCGGACAAGGTGGGGCCGGGGCTGGGATGGCGCTGAGAGACCCCCGCCCGCCCCGCCGCCGCCCTCACCCCCTCTGTGTCCGCCCGCAGGTGCAGCTCAGCGAGGAGGAGCTCAAGGGTCTCATCGAGGAGGCGCAGGACAGGCTGGGGTGAGTCGGGGCAGCGGGAGGGATTCGCCACGTCTCCCGGGCTGTGCTGGGTACGCGGCTGGAGCCCCCCGGGCCGGGAAGCAGCAGCGGAGAGATTCCCCCCCTCAGCGGACGGGGCGTTGTGCTTTCCCCTCAGCGGGACGGGGAGGTTGGGTATTCCCCTCAGCGGGACAAGGCGGTGGCACTGCCCCGTGTCCGGGATTCTCTTAGAGTCGCAGAATCAATTAGGCTGGAAAAACTTTCCGGACACCGAGTCCAACCTTCAGCCCTCCAATTGCCACACTGGGTCACGGCCTCGGTGACGCGCTGTTCGTTTCCACTGAAATATCACAGCGGCAATCGACCAAAATGAAAAGTTTAGAAAGGCCTTTTTTGTTACCGGATCTCTAATTTTTATCCAAGGAAAAGAAAGCATTGCACAGAGTAAATGGCAACAGGGAGGTCGGGATTTGTGGGGGACTGGCGTCTCCACAGGAGCGGCTGCTTTTTTGTTTTTTGCCCTCCCAAACGTCAGTATCCTACACGAGCTAACCTTATTAAATCAGGGTAAAATGCTACCTGGAATGTACAGGAAGGTACTCATTAACTTGCAGAAATCATCCGCTGTTTCCATCACTGGAATCTTATTCAGTGCAAAGTACATGGATGGGAAGCTGAGGTGGGGAAGGAGGATTTCGGCATCCAACTTCAGCTTGACAGATGAAATGGCCTCATTATGCCATCCACGTCGCCAGACAACACCACTGTGGTGTTATTATTACCTTATCCTGATTCTTCTGTGGTTCTAGCGTGAGAAATAAAAATCCATCCAATATTACCACTTCTTCACCACCCTGTTCATTTCACCGATATGCTTTGTTTTAATGTATACAGAAATGATCACGCCAAAAGCTGTATCCTTCTAGCTCTTCCTTGTGTGCCCTGTGGCATAGACATCCTAATCTACCGTACATTATTTATTTTTTTTTTGTTTTTTATTTTTTATATTAAATATAATTTTTTTTTAATTTCCAAAAATTAATTATTCTTTTATTATTTTGTTTATATTTTTTTAATTATAATATATAATTCATCTGATTTATCATATTTTTTAGATATTTTTTTTTTTTTATTTATTATATTTTTTCCTTGTATTTTATTTATTTATTTATATTATTAATTCATTTTAAATTTTTCAAAATTTTTTAAAATTCTTAATATATTTTTTTTTTTTTTATTTTCTTAATTTATATTTTTAATTATTCATTATATTTATTTTTTTTTTTTTTTTTAGAATAAAATATTTTTATTCACAGATTTTTTTAATTTTATTATTAAATTTAATTTAATATACTTTATTATATAATTTATTTTTTTTTTAAATATTTTTATATTTTTATCTTATTTTTTTTATCTTATTTATATAATTTATTCATTTGATAATTTCCAATCATTTTAGATTTCTTTTAAATTTTCTTCCTATATTTTTTTTTTTTATTTTTAAATTTGAATCTTTTTTTATCCAATATTTTTTTTTCTTTTATATATTTTAAATTTTTTTAATTAATATATTTCTACATAATTTTTTATATAATTAAAGAATTTTTTTAATTATTAATAAAAAAATTTAATTTAATTTTTATTATTTTTATTTTTTTATTATAATATTTTTTTTAATTTTTTTTTTTTTTTTTTTATTTATAATTTAATTTTTATATTTTCTAATTATTTGATATATATTTTAATATTTTTTAATTCTTTTTTTCTTTAATAAATTTATTTTTTTTTTATTATTATTTTTTATTTTTTTTTCATTAAAATTTAAATCTATAAATATATAATTTATTATTATTTATTTTTATTAATTTTTATTTATTTTTTTTTCTTATTATTATACTTATTTTTATATTTCATATTATTATTTTATTTATTTTTTTTTTTTTTTAATTATTTTTTTTTTTCCTTATTCTCATTTTTATTATCATATATTTTATTTTTTTTTTTTTCATACTTTATTCTATTATATATTTTAATTTTAATTTTCATCTTAAAAATTATTTATATTTTTAATTATATAATTTTTAATTTTTTTAATTTTTTTTATTAAATTTTTTTTTATATTATTTTTTTAATTTTTTTCTTTTCATTTTATTTAAAATCTTTTTTTTTTTTTTCTTTTAATTCATTATTTATTTAAATTTTTATTAATTTTTATTTTTTATCAATTTTATTCAAATTTTTTTTTATTATTAATTTTTCTTAATCCATTTTAATTATTATTATTAGAATTTTTTCTTATTTAAAATTATAATTATTTTTTATTAATTTTTTTATAATAAATTATTTTTTAATTAATAATTTCAATTTTTTTATTTTTTAATTTAATTTTTTTTTCTTTTTTTCTAATAAATAATATTTTAATATTGAAAATAGAAATTTTTTTTTTTTTTTT